>VIIQ02000028.1:280000-752262 GCA_007449985.2 Desmodesmus armatus
CTGAATGTTCAACACGTAGTATGTACATGCTTGCTGCTGCTACCCAGTATGGTGTGTGGCCTGGGGGCCGAGCCCTCCACAGTCCACTGGCCTGAGGCCCACCATACGCCCTGCACACTACCACAGTGTTGTGGCCTGGGGGCAAAGCCCTCCACAGTCCACTGGCCTGAAGCCCACCATGTGAGGGTTACGCATGCGTGATAGCACAGTCCGATTTCACCCGGACTGCACCTCGCGGGGACTTGAATAGCAATGCTGCTGCTGCTGCTTCTGCTGCTGCTGCTGCTGCTGCTGCTGCTGCTGCTGCTCATGGCTTGTTGAGGATTGGTGCCTGCACTAACAGCCCGACTTGACTGCATTAGTAAACTTGCCTCCCCATTCTCCTATCTTGCATGCTTTGTCGGCAGCTTGTTCCATTCGCATGGTGGTGGTGCCAAGAGCTCCATTAGACCACTTGCAAGGACAAGGCAGGTGTGCAGGTGGGTCCGGGACGAGCAAAAAGCACAACCAGCAGCCTGGAAAATCTGGCATCTTGAACCAAGGCTCCTGAGGTTGTTCGTTGCAGCACTGAGGTCTAGTTCCATATGCTGCTCAGCTGTACTGCTTGTGCTGTGCCCGAGCCCGTTAATCCGCGCAGCAGCTTTGTGTGAATGTAAATATTACAAGCAAAGACAATATTTTATAGATCACTACCGAATCTGTCACCGAATGAGCGGCCGTGACCGCTGTGTACAGCAACTTTCAGTCAACCGCACCCTTCGAATACGGGCAAAGAAAATGCAAAATAGAATTCAAATGCACTGGTGGTTGCTTTCTCCATGTTGGGTGTCTCAGGGGCCCTTATGCCATTATGAGGGTACCATGTACAGGCACTACAGAGGCGACATGTCACAGCCCACAGAGTGGCGCACTTTCACCATACACAAGTATCCAATCTATCACCTGGCAATCCAGCTGAAGTGTGCCCAAAGGCAACATGCAAGCTCAACCTGCTCTACACTGAGCCTGGTTGTCAAGTTGATGAGCTGACGATGCAAGAAGCAGTGCAGTGAGCAGAACAGTGTCTTTGGACCTGATGATGTTGTGGTACGAGGGCCCTGCAGTCCCTTAGCTGAAATATACCTGACGGGAGCTCCACGATTTGCCAGTATTGGCCTTGCAACAGATGCCTGAAGCTGAGCAAATGCTGGAAAACATGTGGTGGAATCTGGTGTGAAGCGCCTGCAGTCCACCTAAACAGTGTGGAAAAGTAAGGGGTGGCGATGCCTCTCTGGTCCTGCCAGCAGCCCAGCAGGTGTATGCAAACCTGGCTACCTTGAAGCTTTGTTGAATTCATTGTGCCCTAGGCGCCTGCCCATGCAAGCTGGCTCAGCAGCAGGCCATGGACCATCTCCATGCATCCAGGCTTCAAACTCTGAGACAAACTGTCAATACCAGTTGCCAACATCATGTTGGATGACTTGCATCCAACTCTTAGTTCAACTTGCCACGTCCTGGAAAGTTTCCTGGAAACTCCTGCAACTGCTAAATCATACAGTATAGTACAGTACACTAATTGGGGGACAGATCTGACTCTAGAGTCCCAACCCTGGCGCTAGCCAGCGAGCCACGAGAGGGCTCATGAGGGTGGCCAGAGGGCCTACTGACGTACCCCAGTCTCTCAGGTAAATCAATGCACAACACAACAACACCAGCTGAAAGGAGGACGCTGCAACCGACTACTTTGCAAACAATCTTCAACAGTGCAACAACACCAGCCGCGCGGCCAACCACAGCCTGTAGTGATGCCAGTGCATGCCGCTGCTGTACAGAAAAGCAATGCCTCTTGCTCGCTTGCTGCCAGAGCAAACAACACAACACTCAACTGCCATACCGGCCTTCATAAACATCAGCATGATGCTGACACTGCCTCCCCGCCTGCTGCCTGCCTGCAGGCTGGCACGACAACTTATATGTGCCAGTCCAAGACACCTCACTAAGACAGCACGGCACAGCTGTGCACCATCTAGCCGATCCAGAGACCCAGCACTGCTGGGTCTGTGGATGTGTGGGCTGACACCCCACACATCCATCAACCTGAAGAACTACACCTTAGGATACCTGCGTGCTCAGGGATTGCACTGCACAGCCCCACAAGCACCACCCTGAGCTGCACAGAACATATCAGCACTCTGAACGCAAACCAGCCACCTGGCACGTGCAAAGCACTGCTCAGAAAAACAAGGGCATGGCTTGCTGTGATATTCAGGGGTCTGTGGGGCGGGCTGCATCCTCGATCAGCTGCATGAGGGTAGCCTTGAACCTGCCGGTCCACTTGGTGCACTCGGCCTCCTTGCCAGGCCCCTCTGCCTGAGCCCTCTTCTGCCCCCAGGTCTGCATCAGAGCCATGGCACACAACAAATGCAGGTGTCAGCTCGACAAGCAATGACGTCAGCATCACGATCACACACAAAACAGCACAGTCTGTCAGGCACTGACCAGTCTCGAACGCTCTGCTGCCGCTGATCCTGTGGTGAAGCCTTGCAGCTGCCACATTTTTTTGAACGCTGAGCACTGCTGGCAGAACCAGGGACAATTCCGCGCAGGGCCACTACTCCTGGGGTGCAAGTGCATGCATGACATAACCACATGTGCGGCTGGATTTTTGAATGCTGAACATCTGGTCAAGCAGACCCAAGCACCAACCCAAGGCCACACACATGCAGTATTGCAGTGCAGTCATACTCGGCGCACCTGCAAACGCTGGTAACCTGCCTCAAACTCCTTGACAGCCTCAGCCCCGTTGCCCTGCAGCGGCTTGAGGCGTGCCATGCCATCGTCCAGCAGTTCCAGGAGATCATCAGGGCTTCCCGCCTTGAGCAGCAGGTCCTGCAGCACCTTGTCTGCACTGGCCAGGGATGAGAATTTGGCCAGGCAATAATCACCTGGCGACAACATGTGACAAGGCGGTACAGCACAGGACAGTACAGTGCAGCACAGATAAAGTACAATGGGGCACAGCAGGACTGCATCACAAAGGGTGCCATTCACAATGTGCACAAAACAGGAGGGCGTCTCTGCCAGGAGCAGCTTGGAGCAGATGACCCATCTCCTCTGTGTGTACCATACCCCTCAGGCCACAGTGTGGTCCAAAAAAAATGACAAAGCACCCTACTACTTGGTGCGCAGCTAACAGCATCCCGTTCAGCTGCGGCAGCATCATCTACAATGTCACGGTGGTAGCTGCTTGGCTCAGCTCACTAACAAACCACCAGACAATGCAATTAACTGCACACATCTGTGTGCGCTGTTTGCTGGATGAGTGATGTGTATCCACCTACCTGGAGCCAGCTTGCTCAGGTGCAGGCCGTCTGCTGCCGCATTGTTGCCGCTGGCTGGGCTGTTGGAGTCTGTGGGGCCTGCTGCATCCTCAATCAGCTGCATGAGGGTAGCCTTGAACCTGCCGGTCCACTTGGTGCGCACTTCTTCCTTGCCGGGCCCCTCTGCCTGAGCCCTCTTCTGCCCCCAGGTCTGCAGGGCCATGGCACACACAACAGGTGCAGGTGTCAGCAAAATATCACATTTACACACAGAACAGCACAGCACAGTCTGTCAGGCACTAACTAGTCGCGACGCTCCGCTGCCGCTGGTCCTGTGGTGAATCCTTGCAGTTGCCATTACTGCAGGCAAAAACAGGAATAACTCTGTGCAGGGTCGCTTCCTCCTGCAGAGCATGTGCGTGCATGACATGATTACACATGTGCAACTGAATCCTTCAGTACTGAACATCCGGTCAAGCAGGTACCAATCAGAAGCACACACAGTCTTGTTCAGCGCACCTGCAAACGCTGGTACCCTGCCTCAAACTCCCTCATAGCCTCAGGAACCCCGTTGCCCTTAAATAGCTGCAGCCGCTTGAGCCGTGCCATGGCATCGTCCAGCAGTTCCAGGAGATCATCAGGGCTTTCTGCCTTGAGCAGCAGGTCCTGCAGCGCCATGTCTGCATTGGCCAGGATTGAGAATTTGGCCAGGCAATAATCACCTGTCGACAACATGTAAAAAAAGTCGTACAGCACAGGTCAGTACAGTGCAGCACACGACAAAGTACAATGGGGCACAGCAGACTGCATCACAAAGGGTGCCACCCACAATCTGCACAGAACGGGATGGTGTCCCTGCAAGGAGCAGCTTGGAGCAGATGATGCATCTGCCCTGTGTACCATACCCCTCAGGCCACAGTGTGGTCCAAAAAGAATATGACAAAGCACCATACTACTTGGTGCGCAGCTAACAGCATCCCGTTCAGTTGCGGCAGCATCATCTACACTGTCACGGTGGTAGCTGCTTGGCTCAGCTCACTAACAAACCACCAGACCAATGCAATTGACTGTACACATCTGTGTGCGCTGTTTGCTGGATGAGTGATGTGTATCCACCTACCTGGAGCCAGCTTGCTCAGTTGCAGGCCGTCTGCTGCCGCATTGTTGCCGCTGGCTGGGCTGTGGCCTGGGGCGGCAGCAGTGGGGGGAGGTCCAATCTCACCAGGCCGGACAGACTTCCAGAGTTCCTGGGCCTCCTTGGGCAGGTTGATCAAGCCAGGCTGCTCGTGGGGCTTGTGCTCCTTGCAGTAGTTGCAGGGGCAGCTGGCTCCATGGCGGCAGCTGTAGCACTGCCAGTAGCACTGCCAGGACTGGTCGTCGTCGTCGACATCCTCCATGGATGAAAAAGTGGAGGTGGGCAGCTGCACAGTCCACACACACGGGCAGCAAGTCACATGCTTGCAGTGCTGGCAGGACGCTGTGGTTGTGGTTTGCAGCACACCGATTTGTACCGCTGTCAATGTCCCACAATGTCACCCTGTCAGCATGTGTGGTTGCCTGCTTTGCTGTTGTAACAATGCCGTTCATCACGAACCCGCTTACGGCTGGCAGTCAGGCTGGACGCACACACACCTTGTCATCCACGTTGCTCTCGTAGCATGTCTTGTGGAAAGCAGCTGGACAGCTGCTGCATATAATAAGACAGTCATCCTCCCTGGCATACTTGCGGCAGTACACACACTTGAGCAGATTCAGGTCTGTGTGCCAGCACAGCCGAATCAGGTCCTGCAGTAAGGCACACATCATGAGGGTGTCAATCTTGTGTGTAATTTGCGGGTCGCTGAACCTGTCAGGGCGCAGGTTGCACAGGACACAGTGCAACAAGGGAGGAACAGGGGGTCTAGGGCAGTCAGAAAGCAGCACTCGTGAGGAATTGCTGGTAACACTCAGCGTGCTACACACTCAGCACGTGTATGCGTATGTAGCTCACAACAGAGGGGGGCTGTTATGCCCATCGTACTGGCCTGGTGGCACCCACTGTCTGCACCGGCAGGCATAGGGCGCTGTCACGCAACAGCAAGGTGCTAGCAGCACACCAATGATGTGCAGCAGCCCTGTAACACAGAACCAAGCTGCCACAGCAGCAGCAGCAGAAGCACGCACCTGAAGGCTGATCAGGTTGATCTGACTTGTGAGATGATCCTCAACCACATATGTGTACTTGGCAGCATTGTACAATCCGCTGCCCAGGTGCTTCTCCCAGCCAGTGAGGCTTCCTTCAAAGGCATCACAACCTGCGCACCTGAACGTCGCAGGGGATGGGCACACACGGTGGTTGGCTACTAGCTACTAGTGTATGTACAGCCTGTCAGAAATTTTGGTATGTACGGCCGCTGTCCTGCAACTGTGCCAGAATCAAAGCTGCATGCGATAATGCCATTGATTTGTGGTGACTGTGTCTGTGTGTAATGCCTTTCCCCCAGCTGCAAACTTCACAACATCTGAGGTGTGCAGGCCCGGCCTGCAAGTTGCAGGCTTCAACACTTACTTCACCCGCCCGTCTACAGTGATCGTAGCCTTGCTGCAAGGTGTTTCTGCCTGCAGCTTGTACACGATGGCTTTGCCGACCATGCAGGGCATCTTCAGCACCTGTGCAGTTGCAGAAATGGTGTGGGGCACCCAAACCCACCAGTCAGGAATCATAACAACCTTGACTTGAGTTCATGCATCCAAGGGGCCGTCACTTCATGTGGTGAGCCACCACACTAAGTCTTTTGACCTGCAATGGCACTTTGGCTGCATCACGCTGCCCCTACGTAGCTGAGACCCCTATTTTTCATGTCCGGTTGGAAGTGGGGAAGGTAGCATGTTGTTGGTCGCTAACGCCGTGCTGAGCACGTGCTGGTGGGCAGCACACATCAAGACGCATGTCCACTTGGATGCAACTCGTGTGTCCTAACATATGAGAAGCGCTGGCAAGACGGGCACTGGCATGCAGTAACAGTGTGAATGTGCATCACGTGAAAGATTGCTCCTCTGCATACCTTGTCAACAGTGAAGTTGTCAGTGAAGTTGTCAAAGCCAAGTTCCTCACCCTTCTGTTCTGCTGTTGTCTCCATCTCTTTGGTCACCTGTCGTTGCAGCCCACAGGACAAACCACAGGTTGCTTGTGCTGCCGTGTGCTGCCATCACGCAGTCTGCATGCGCATGTCGGCTCACTGCATGCAGGCTGAAGCTCATGCTTTTGAAGCTCAGCGATGCTACCATGTGCGTCATTACATCCTGCAGGCTTAGGCCTTGCCAGTCACATGCCAGGTTGGCCTCATCCACACATCTTGGTTGCCAGTATCATCTGTTGCTTCTGCAGTTCCTTGTCCATATGCTCAGGGGGGGTACGAGACATCAGTGCAGCATGGGGAGGCAGGTGCCCCGTGCACCTACGTTTTGAGCACGTGGCCTGGGCGACAGGCTGTACCACCACAGTCAGCAGAAGCAGCAAAAGCAGCAGCAGCAGGACACGTGAAGCTTCAGCCCAGCCCGCTGTGTGCACCTGAAAACAGGCGCAAATGTGTACCCTCAAACTGCGTATGCACTTCGTGTTGCCTTACCCTACGGGTCTGACCCTGGGACTTGTCCTTGGATGAACGCATCAGATCTTGTCCGTGCCAAAAAGATGCCTCAGCGGCCTTCGCCACGCCCGCGTTTTATGAAAGGAAGAAGTGTTGGTGCCCGAAGGCGAGAGAGACGTAGACCGTAGACTGGCTGCTTTGCTGAGGACTACAGCCTGTAGTACACAAGTCACGCAGTCTGCGTGCAGGCCTGCCACATCAGTTCAACAGGGCGCTTTCAAGAAAGCGATTGCCCTTTGATCACACGGCAGACGGCTTATGACGTTTGGCAGTTGTCTTCCGAGGTATGACACAACTGTCAGCGTCCAGCACCTCTCTTGCAGCAACTGACTACTTTAAGCCTTGCATGTAGCCATGCAAGAAGCTCTGGGGCGGTGGGCGGGCCTGTGGACAGCCTGTGTGCTCAGCACTAGGCAACAGCAAGTCAAGATCAGCACAATGCATGTTTGGGTCGCGTGGCTGTTCCGCACGAAACCACCACCAATAGATAGCTAATCACGCGTAGGTTCTATGTGTGCTGTTGTTGTGCGAGGGGGACGCCTGAGGGAAAAGTTACGGCGAGAGTGAGGAAAGCCAGAGACTGTAACATCGAAGCATGGGAAACGGCCTTGCCATATATGGCAGGCCAACCACTGGACCCACGCTGCAAGGTGCAAAGTGCGACAAAGCTGGAGGAGAATGCGAAGGGCCGCCACACGAATGAAGTGCTTGTCGTCACAGCATCGTATTCATCTCCTCGTCCGACCAGCCACCTGGGGCACAACCTTGGCATTACCTGAAACAGAACACCCAAAACAGTTTTATGAAAGGGTGTTTCTAGGTCTGATGTGTCCACTCTAAGCTTACTGTGCCGCCATTTGGCTGGAACCAACGGCGATCGCCGCTTTGACAACGTTGCAACCGTCAGAACGTACTTGCCAGCAACACCGCAACACCAACTTCTTCTGTCAGGTTGTGAAGGACATCGATTCAGCAGGATTTGGGCACTGCCCCTGTCTGACAAATGTGTGAGCATGCCACAGCATGCGACAGCATGTCAGACACACGCATCGCCTTGTGCGCGTGCTGACTATGTCTTTTTGACGTCGTATCGAGTTACATTTTCACATCTCAGGCGGCAATGCGACCCTAGGTTGCAGATGTGCGTTGGGTGCACATGCCTAAGTAGCACTGTGCTGTCATGATCTCGTCCATTGCATAGACCACACTGCACAGACGGCTACCGCTGCACCAACACCAACACCTCTCAGGTCTCGCTCACACACTTTAACTACCCAAGTTGCAGAGCATGTAAACAGGGGCATAATGCATGGTGCGGTCCAGCAGATGTCACACTCACAACAAACAGGCATCAAATTTTGATGCACCCCCACCACTCGATCCGTCAATAGAACGTCTAACGCCCAACTGGCGCCAGTACTGCAACGACCTCGGCATTTTATGGGTATGTGGCGCACCTGTACCGTGGCTGTGCAAAACGCCTTGCGCTACACCATGACAAGCACGGTATGTTGAAGTTGACTTCGGCAATGTTGTAGCAACTTTGCACATCCCGCTGAGTGTGCTTGCTGGTGTAGCAACGTTTTAACTGCCCAGGGGGGGGGGGGGGGGGGTTGGCTGCGGCCCCCCACCTGGACCCCCCCTGCATACAGACTGTCCTGCTGTCGCTGTCTTCCGAGTGTGCTTGTTGCTGCTGCTGCTGGTGTCGCTGTCGCTGAGTGTTCTTGCTGATGCAGCAATGTTTGACTGCCCAGGGGGGGTGGCTCCCCCCCCCCTGGAGACCCCCCTGGACCCCCCCCCCCGTGCATACAGACTATCCTGCTATCGCTGTCTTCCGAGTGTGCTTGTTGCTGCTGCTGCTGGTGTCGGTGTCGCTGAGTGTTCTTCCTGGTGCAGCAACGTTTAACATGCACAGGCATGCCGCGTTGCTGCATAACTGCAGCAGTTTGCACTCACACCAAGCATGCTGCTGCCACCTGGGACTTGAGGGTGCTGGGTTTGCCGTTGGTTACGCCTCTAATGCTGCACGTCTTGTGCGTGAAGAAACTGGCCTTTGCATTTTTATTGCTAGCCTGGGAAGCCTGTTAGGCAGAAGTAGCAAGCAGCCTCAAGCTGCTCCCAATGACCACCTGCAGTGCACTGTGCTGCTGTTGCTGCCTAGGCACCACACTCTTTGTTGCAGTGCCCGATCCCACACAATTTGATACAAACGTACAAACTCTACTGTACATGTGGCTGGATCCAACTTCAGTACTGTTTGAAAGGATGTGCACTGTGCAGCTGTGACAGCGTGGACAACGCGGTATGACTGTGCGACTACGATAAAGACAGAGATGAATGAAGGTACAGGTGTTAAAACAACGAGCCCGAGGCGCTGGTGCTGCAGCTACAGCCAGGCTTGTCATGTGGGCTACAGCGCTGTAGCATTGACCAACCAGCTGCATCGAGGTGCAGCTGCAAGTAGATTTTTACGCATCGCCAACCTGAAGGTTTCTATCGGTTTGAAGTTCCTGTAGTATAACGTCGAGCAGAACCAAGCATTGGCACACTCCGAGCCCGCACGCCTGACTGTCTCGCCATTTGAACGCCATACGGTAGGCTGTCGGCAGGTGTATGCAGTAGCCGGATTTAAAGCAGTGCGCAGCTTTGCCCCCACGGGGTGTGGTTGCTGAAAGGTGTCCACCTGGCTGCCAGCTGGCAGGGCTGCTGCTTACGCTTGCAAGCGCACGCGACGGATGCCGTGCCCACTATACACATGCGCACGGCATGAGCATATTGTGGGGACGAGGCCAACGCAAGTGCAGCCGTGCTATTCTCTGAGTCCTTGCTGTGTTGACGTCGTCTGGTTTGATGTCCTGCTGCTTATGTGAAGGTGCAATTCCAGTCTGATTCCGCATCATTTGGACCAGGGTTTGCACAAGTTGCTGCTGACGGAACTGGCTGATTTACATTGGACCTGTCCACAGGTAAGTGCCATATGGCCATATGGCCAATGCATGGGATGCTTCACTGGGGTATTGAGATGTGAGGGATTGCTGCGAGCAAGGATTGTGCTTAGGCCATGGCCGCAGCTGGTGGAAGCACACTAAATCTTCTCAAGCAGTATTAGGAGTGTGAGCGCCAACAGACACTCCACGCAGCTGCTTGCATGTTTCTTCTGTCCCACAGGACGGGGAGGCAAAGGAGAAGCCACCCCTGATGACTACTTGTAAGGCAGTTGAAGAGGCTGCCCCTTCTGCCAGAGAGGCTCTGGCTCGCAAGGGTTTCTTGTTGCTGGAGTTGCCGGACGCAGTGCTGTTTAAGGTGCTGCAGCACTGTGCAGCCGATGGCACTCGCAGCTTGCTCAGTGCTGCAAGGGCCAACAGCAGGCTGCACCAGGCCGCCGTACAGGCAATGGCCCGGGACAGCATGACAGGAGTTCTGTCAGAACAGCAGAAGGTGGACAGTGTGCTGCTATACCTGGGCAAGCATGCCAAGCATGTCAGAGGTGTACGTCTCACGGGTGACAAGCTGCGGTCAGTCTCCCTCAGTCAGCTGCCAACCAACCTTCAGCTCACCAATCTGAAGCTTGAACGGTTCAAGCTGCAGCTGCAGCCAGCTGCTGGCTTCCAGGGCTTGTTTGGGTCTGCTGCTGGGCTAGCAAGCCTCAAAAAGCTGCGGCTCAAAGACTGTGAGCTAGTTGGCACGCTGGCGAAGTCGAATGCCATACCAGCACTGCTGTCACAGCTGCCTGCTGGGCTGGAGCAGCTCAGCCTTAGCAGTCTGCGTTGCGACGGCGGCCGCAGGCCATGGGCGGTGATCCCGACTGGCATGTTGCCGCGCCTGCAGCACCTCACCTCACTTCAGATCGTCAGCCAGGATCTCCAAGACTCTCAGCAAGACTCTGACAACACCAACCCGGCCCTGCAGCCCCTGCAGGCCTTGACTCGACTGGTTAAGCTTCACCTCAAGCACTGCAAGCTGCTTGGCAGCGGGGGAGATGAGGACCTGGCAGCAACACTAGCAAAGCTGCTTCCTGGCCTGAAGCACCTCAGCATCAGTGGTCTCCGCTGTGATGACAAGAACGTGCAGTTCCCCGCAGCCATGCTGCAGCAGCAGCAACAGCAGCTCACTCACCTTGAGCTTGGTCTTGATGGCATCATCAAGATGATCAGCCTATTGGGCCCTTGTAATACGGTTGGCCTTGCACTGCAGCCCCTGCAGGCCTTGACCCGTTTGGTTGACCTGCGGCTTAGTAGTGGTGTCTCTGGCTTGCATCAGGGCGTCACTGCCAGCATGCTTTCAGACCTACACAGCCTTCCATGTCTGAAGCTGCGCTACAGCTTTGAGCCAGGCGTCCTGGCTGGCAAGACCCGGCTTCAGCATTTGGCGCTAGCCAAGGTTCTTGGTGGTGCAGCAGGAGTGGTTCAGCTGCTGGCCCAGGTGCAACTCCTGCAGCATCTGACACACCTGACCCTCCATGGCAGCTTGGAGGCTGTCGAGCAGGACAACCCCCCTGCAGCAGCCTACTCAGCCCTGACAGCAAGCAGCACCCTGAAGCACCTCACCATCAGCCACTGTGAACTCCCAGCAGGGGTGTGGCAGCACGTGTTCCCCGCCGGCAGGCAGTTGCCGCACCTGCAGTCCCTCAACATCTCTCTTCGGCCCCATTCCTGGCGCCGGCTGTCATCCAGCCCTGCCCCGGCTTTTGACACCAACTCCCTTGTCAGCTGCTGCCCTGGCTTGAAGTGTCTGGACGTGAGCTGGTTCCGTGTGAGCACAGACTTGCTGGTGCCACTACAGGGCCTCAATGTACTGCGTGAGTTGTTCTTGGCTGCTGACTCAACATCGGACCCGGATGCAGCTGAAGGCCTGCAAGCAGTCTGTCAGCCGGCAAGACTCAAGAAGCTCGGCTTGGTGATGGTGTTTCTTCCTACTGCAGAGGAGCGCCTGTTGCTGCAACTGACACAGCTGAAGAAGCTGACAGAATTGACCTACAGAGGCCCGTTGAATGGAGCTTGCCAGGTTGTGAAGCTCAGTGATGAGGTGAGCACACATACCTACAAACAAGTTGCCCAACTGTACTCTTCTGCTCCCGGGTTTCTGTTTCATGATAAGGGGACCCCATGCTGCTAGGTTCAGTTACATGTACGTTGCCTCCAAGTGCAATTTGTTGGCAAGTTAGGACTTGTGCCTTTGAGACTCTAGGTATTTCAGTGGACTGGCATTACCAAGGCCAGGCAACAAAGCTGGACAGCAAGTGGCACAGGCTGCCCAGCTTGGCATCAGGGAGATGACGCCTGCTTGCTGTTGGCTGTGTGGGGTCGACGGGGAGAAAGGCTCAACTTGACTCATGCCTCAAGCAGCAGTGTTGCAAATGCTGTGTCCTGCAGGCCATTAGTGATGAGCCCGTGTGGAGGCAGGTGCTGCTGCGGCACCTTGACCACAGCAACCAGCAAGTGGCAGAGCAAGCAGCTGCAGCACTAAATGAAGGATGGTAAGCTGTCAGCAGCAGTAGGAGGGGGGAGAGGAATGTCAACCCTGCTCACAGGTGTGAGCAGGGTTCAGCTCACATCATACCACCTTGGGACACCATGTGTAGAGCTATTGCAGGCACTGTTGCAGTGATATGTTGATTTCACGGAAGCCGCTTCCGCTGGCAGCAGAGGCTGTTATGTGCAGCAGGATGCTGACACAAACCCTTTTTGTGCTGCATGCACTCATCAATCGGTTGCACACACGTTGCCAGTAGCAATGTCAAGTTGCTGGTGGCGCGCTGTGTGATGAAAGTGCTGCCAAGGACCCACTCGAGCTGATGTGATATGTGGGGACATTTGTTGCCGATTAACTTACCCAAGACTGACCTAACGTATTTCTTGCCGTTCATGTCATTGCTTGCAATGATTGCAGAGCTACAGCATGTAGACATCACAGGCGAAGGACTGGGGCTGTGCCCCCAAAGGTCCAGATCTGGACCGGGGATGTTTGAGAAGCTGAGTGAGGAAGCAGCGGGCGCCAAAGATCACCAGGATCATCCGATTGGCAATCGTGCTGAATGGCCATGTACATAGCTGCATTGTGACGGGCAGCATCGCATTATGGTATGCCGTACAAGGTCACACACATGTTTTGATCGTCTGTTGGATCATGTGCAGCGTCGGATGTTGAAATGGGCCCGCTGCACCCTGAGCCGCATCTGCAGTGCCTACACGTTTGCCGCCTCAGGGCCGCATACAGCACAGATGTGTTGTCCCACAGCTCGGATTGGCACTTGTGGTCTGTGCACTGCAGCACCTGGGGCAAGCAGGGTAGTGATACCTGTTGATGGATGCGTGGTTGCAGGGCTCTGCAGAGCCACCTGAAGCTGGGCTGAGGGGGTGCACAGCTTTGTTGCCAGAGGTGGAGCTCCACCTGTCGAGCTCGAGGTGTCTTGGCTTGGCTTGGCACAGGTTGGGTGCCAGCCTGCAACAGAAGGGAAAGCAGTGTGAGCATGCTGTTGGGAAGAGACGCTATGGTAGTTGAGTGGTGCTGCTTTTGAAGCTTGCAGTGGCGTTGCTCAGCAGAACAGGCTGTTCTGCAAAGCAGCAGTAGCTGGTGACTTACTGGTTGAACCAGAGGCTGCAGTTCAAGGTGCCTTCATCCTGCTGGTGTTGTGACAGTCGATAGTCTTGAGATGTTGCAAGAAAAGCCAGTTGCAGCGTCTCTTTTCTGGTGTTGTTGCGATGTGTGAGATACAGGCACTTGTGATGGTCTTCAGCATATCGTACGGCGGTGAAACGGTGAAACAAACTGGGAGTGACCTTTCATCTCAGAGTCCAGAATGATGGGAGCCAGATGGTCAGTGGCTTGCTGCTGCAGCATGACTGCCCTCACTCAGCTGTAACTGACCCTGCCAGGGGTGCATCGCTGCAACGCTGTCAGCAGCTGCACTCAGCTGCACAATATGTGGCTTTGCCATGTGTTGAGTGCGACACCAGCACTGGCAAGCCGTGCAGGGCACCCTCAGTGCACGGGACTGCATGGCGGTGTCACACCTGACACGACTGAACGCCTGGCCCAAGATGGAACCAACACCAGTGCGCTCAACCTTGACTGCGCACATTCGTTGTAGATGCCGTGCCATCTGGCTGGGTTGGCCAGGCATATGCTTCCTGCCTGAAGCTATGCACTGACAACTTTTGAGGTCTCATGCCGACGTCCTTACATCTGGACGTCAACTCCACCTTTGTCAGCTTATTCGCCTACCGCGACAAACAGAATACTGATTGCGCCCTTGCGACTGTCTCTCTAAACCAGTCAAACCGGTCGCCATCGGTGCAACGAAAACCCCGAATGTGCGTTCCCCTCTACTAAGACTGGCGGTCACATTATGAACAAACCACTTTGGTTTTTCGATAAATGTCAAGCCTCGTACAAAGGCGTCCGACGGTTTGCACGCCTTGCTAAAGAGGGCCAGCTGTGCGCGCCCGGTTGCAACAAACCGCCCGAAAATATGCACAGCGTTCTTCATTGCTTGAAAAGGGCTCCCGTGTGCATTGCGGCTGTTCGCTATGGTGCTGTCCAGCGCGTCCGAGGCATGGTGGGTTGCTGCCAGTCGCTTCAACGATGCACGGCTAGGCCATTCACTGCCTAGGTCGTATGACTTACAGGAATGCCTGGTGTTTCCTCAACTTTCCCAGGCAGTTTGCCCGGCAAGCTGTGTCGGCCGCACCATCAGCAGCATGTCACGGGCTCATGGAGTATCTGGAGGAGTGACGGTACCCCCGCACCTGGAGAATGACCTCCAGGCTGGCCAGGCGCTGGTTATCGCCGCGATCAAGAGACTCAGGGCCTGCAGTGTGCATGGCCCCGTCAAGATAGTGTTTATTGACATCCAGACACGTACAACCTCATGTCAGTACAAGTTGTTGCTTGCCTAGGCACCAGCAAAGCAGAACCAGTCTCCTTAACCCTAAAAGCAAAGGCTTGCGGCAGCCTTCCAAAGCTTGGAGATGCGAGCACCAAGATATTGCTGGCTTTGACATCAAGCAGCCTCACTTGGCAAGCCCAGTCGGACTAGTGTAACCTGGCAAAGTGCATTGTTCCACCCATGAATGATGCAGGGTTCAATGCATGATGCGGTGGAGATGCCTGTGAGTGCGCTGTTAGTTTAGTGCCGCGTGACATCATCAGCAACCCACTGCTCACTGTTGTCACTTGCTTCATGTGCAGTCAACTTCTGTCCAGAAATTCTTGAGCTGGGGTCTGGGACCAGCGATGCAAACTACTTCCGGAGTGATGTGCGCCCCCTGGGCATCATTACCCCTGATGCAGCACCTGGTGACATCAGCATGCGGCCGCTGCAGGCCCTGCAAGATGCCCAACACGTCTGGCGGGTGCTGGCAAGGTGGCTGAACTGGCTGGCAGACCGATGCGAGGCCACACGTGGCGGGAGCTGTCGCTTGGTGCTGGCAGGGCACAACATCAGACAGTAAGCAACCCTGGCTTGCAATGACCAAACTGTGGGAAGTTCATGCCTTTGGCCTGAGTGTGACTGCATGAAGGTGTAACGTTTGTTCAATGAACTCTGCCGCCGTCATGGCCTTACACTGCTGCTGTGGCACACACCGGTACCGCTATCATCAAATGGGCATGGTGTGGTCAGCAGCAAACCTTTCCAGCCAGCCATGCGCTGAAGTCGATGGTTCAATCGAGTCAGCTCCTTGTGTAACATGTGTGATGTCCCATGGCCGCTGTGTGTCAATTCTTCTGCTTGCTAGGTTTGATGGCCCCATCTTAGCCAACTGGCTGTACTTCTCTGGAGCACAGGAGGTGCAGCTGCTGCGTGAGCTTGACACCCAGTCCTGGCTGGGTGCTGAAACAGCCGAGCAGTATGCTGGCCAGCTGCTTGCCTGGCCCAGCATTGACACGCTCACAGAGATGGCTCGGCCATACATCAAGGCACAGGGGGTGAAGGGTACTGGCATGCAGGACATGATCACCAGGTTGGGCATTGAAATCTACGGTCAGGGGCGGATTCCGGAGCTGCGTGCACACAGGTAGGCAGAGGCTGCCCGGGCAGAGGTTCAGTGTTCAACAGTGCCCCTGCCAATGATCATTGGGAACCCCTGGGGCAGATGAACCCAGAATGCAGCAATCCAGGTCCGTCATCACCTGGACAAATGCCCTGAAATTCATTCGACGACGTGCATACACACTTCTTCTTTGTCAGAGGCTGACACCAAAAACCACTCACATGCAGTCCGCCATGTAGTCCTATCAGTGCGGTCCGACTGTCTGAGACTAGCACAGTGCAGCCGTAACTCTGCTGGAGTCCTCGAAGGGACCTAAGATGCAACCGAGTCGGGGCATGCATAGCAGACGGTAAATTGTGAGCTTTGCTGAAAGGAGTCTTATACCCGTCTAGGACACAGGCTGTGCTGATTCTACATGCTGCAGGGCTCTTGGTGACGTGTTGGGGACTATTGAGGTGTTCAGGAGCCTGGCCAAGTGGGAGCTGCAGCTGGATGAGCACTGCTCTTTGAGCCTTGACGAGCTTGCGGCTGAGCTGCTGGAGAGGCGACAGGCTGGAGTGGTTTGAGTTGTGTTGTTGTGTCTTTTGAGTCACAGCTGTAATCCCTACAACAGCATCAGTGTGTGCATGCCATGAGCACAGCCTGTGCCTGCATTGCCACATCGCCCGGTGTTGGGAGTCAACACAGTCCGTATCAGTCAATCGATGCTGGGCCTTGCCTGCTTGGCCCCTTCCAGGTCAAGGCAGGCAAGGCCCAGCCTAACATCACCACCCCGCAGGCGGTTTGCCCAGTTCCCATATTGTCCACCTGGTACACTGTACAGCCCGGCTATGACTCAGCTCCAGCCAGGGGTGATGACTCTGCACAACGTGTGTTGTTGTTGCCATTGTTGTTACTGTTGTTATCGTTGTCACAAGCGCCCTCAAAGTAAATGTACTGTGGTGCCTTGGGTTGTTGTTGGTTTACCTTGGGGTTGTCGTCAGCAAGGCGCCGCAGTTGGCATCACGAGGTCGAAAGCGAGTGCGACTTTGAAATAATGTGCACTTCTCAAGAACCATTTTCCGCGAAGAGCTGTCGTTTGGTATCACGCGGCGATTGTCAACATGTCGTGCCCGCGGCGACATCGGTGGCAGCGTAATCGCTGCGTGACCCAAAGTCCAAGGTATGCATACCTCGATGCACCTAGATCTTGAAATGTTTGCTTGAATAGCACTTCTAGACAGTCCCAATGTCCTTGCACCCGTTGTAGCGAGAGCACAAGGTGCCGATCGTGTAATCATGCTCACCACCATGCAGCACAACCACCGAGGGCTTGTATTCTGTTGCTTAGTATTTTTGCTTGCTCACTGCTCAAGCGGGAGGCTCGTGCTTCAGCAGACAAGCCAAAGCACATTTGAGAGCAGCAACACATCAGCATTTGGGACACAGCAGTTTCGGCAGTGCATATCAACAGTGAATCACCTTGACAGCACAGTGGCATTCCCTGACAACAGCAGCTTTGATGGTATTGCTTATGACGTCTGGAACACGGCATACAACACGACCCGAGTGCCAGTAGCAGTAGCACAACCCCTGGACTCAGTGCAGGTTGCTGCGCTGGTGCGCTGTGCCAACACGGCCGACCTGCGCATGGTGGTCCGTGGCGGAGGCCACTCCTACGAAGCAATGAGCCTCATTGACAACGGCCTGATCATTGATTTGGGCAAGATGCGGCAGCTGCAGCTGTTGGAACCCACCAAGACAGACGACACTGCGCAAGCAGATGTGGGGGCAGGCCCTGTGTCGGACACCAAGCGTTTGCTTGTTGGTGCTGGCTTGCGGCTGGGTCCTGTGTATGCCTACCTGTTTCAGCACAACCTGACAATGGAGGGGCCCACATGCCCGACTGTGGGTGTCTCTGGAGCCACACTAAGTGTGCATGTGAAGTTAGTGGCAGACAGTGCATTCACATGTTATTCAGCTTTGTGCTGCAGCCGCTGGCTGAGAAGACTGTTTGCAAATGCACCAGGACTGCAGACCAGCATGTTCGCTGCCAGAGCAGCTTTGCCTCCTCAACAATAACAGTGGGAACCTTCAAAACAGCCTTGCTGTCCATGTTATGCCATCCCAATGCAGGAGGCGGTACTGGTCACAGCACACGGCGCCTGGGCCTGCTGGCAGATCAAGTCAGAGCTGGTGGGTGAGACCCGGCCCAGCTCATACGCATTCGGGCGACGTCGACGGCCCTGCATGTGCCCGAGCCACATCAGTCTGTGGCCCAGATAACCTTTCAGGCTGAACGTCACGCCAGGTTCTGGTCATTGCATATGCATTATTTGGCCTGTGCGGTCCTGTGTTGCGCTCACAGCGGCTGTCTCCTGTGTGCCGCCGTCGTGCCACCATAGGCCTAGCTCAAAGTCAGACACTCAAGCATCAATGGCAGGGGCTTGTAAGCCCAGTGCTTGTGTGTGTGGCGTCGATACATGAACAGACTCGTTTCATTTCCAACCTCCGCAGCCGAGGTCGTCACCATGTCTGGTGAAGTCCTGCAAGTTAACGCGTCATCACACCCCGACCTCTTCTGGGCGCTGCGGGGAGGTGGTGCCAGCTACGCCATCGTCACAAACTGGGAGTTTGCTGTGGTTCCCGCTCCCTCAAACATCACGTATGCCAGCCTGTGGTGGGACCCTACTGCTGCCAACCTGGCTGCTGTGCTGAAGGCCTTCACTGCCTGGAGGCCCTGGCTGCTGCAGGAGCAGGTGGCTCGCGTGCACATCGGCATGTGTGAGTGCTGCAGCAGTACTGCCAGTGTGTCCTGCAAGTGCCCATGTGTGGCAGCACACCTCTGGCTGTATGCTGTTGTTGAACGGCTGTCATGTGACAAAATTTGGTCTTTTGCAGCAACAGCATGTAGGCCCTGTCACGGTGACAGAGTCGCTCGGGCGGCCCTGCATACAACTAATGGGGATTGACTCAATGCCGGCAACGGTTGCCGCAACGGTCTTTAGATCCACAGTGGTGATGTTTGTCTGTCAGGATCACTTGACAAGACTGCTGCTGCCATCCGCTACCTACATCCCCTAGGGGTTGCTTGACCTCACATGACTCATGTGACATGAGTGTGCTCTAATGACCTGGTCTGTGCTGCCTGCCCTATGTGTTTGCAGTCTCTGACAAAGTCATGCTGGAGGCCTGGCTGTGGGACTCATCAGACAACACCACAGCATCACAGCAGGCAGCCCTCACACTGATGGATAGCTTCCTGAGCATAAGACCCAACCTGCCACGCCCTCGTGAGCAGCTGCTGCTGACACGCAGCTTCGAGCGCTACATGCTATCGCAGTCAGTGACAGACTGCTACGGCGTGCCGGAGTGGGCTTGGGGCTGGGCCAACATATCAACGAACGAGGCTGCTGATGCTGCTGAAGATGCGTGGCGTGCAGGTGAGGTGTACTAGTTGGGGGGGCCGCCGCGCGTGACCATGCGCAAAATAATTGATCTGATGGTTGCTGGTACCACTGACTACTGAGGCTCAGCGAGCATAATTTTGTCCTGAGCTCCTGTGATACTGAGTCTGGATCCACCCTGGTTGGTCTAGGGGTCAGGGTTAGGGGCCCTCACGCTCCAGGGACTCACTGCAGGCTGCAAGAGAAGGGGGCTCATTTACAATGTCTGGGAATGAATAATAAATTAATGGCTGCGCATGTCCCTTGTCTGCAGAACAAACAACCGGCAAATGGCCCTTCACAGGCGGCTCTTCTGTTTTTGTCGACTCCGTGCCGCCAGAGGTGTGGGACCAGTTCGCCCCCCTGTTGATGTCCCGTGTTGTCAACACCTCGACCTTCACACGGGCTGTGCTGATTGGTGCAGGGGGCCACCAGCGCCTGCTGCAGGACAACCACACAGGTGTGTGCTGCTGTGGACCAAACGGCGTCGCGGCAAAGGAGCGTCCAGGCATTGCTTCCAGCAGCGGGGCCTTCCCTGCAGCAGGTTGTTGAATTCTCAGGGCTTTCCAAAAGCTTTCAGGCATTCCCTGAACGGGCCAGATCATCTGCTGAGCAGTCCGCCATGTAGTGCTTGATTCCGCAACGCTTACACCATCAGCATGACTGCACTGATCAGGGCGTTACCCGAAAACATCAGAGAGCTTCTATCCACTCATAGAGCACCACCCTCCAGTGCCTTCTGTTTGCTCACAGATCCACCCCACCCACCACCCAATGTCTGCTGCATTTCTTGCGATTGACAGGCTTTGGCTTCAGGAACATGACAATGCAAGTGGAGATTGGAACTCAAGCAGTCACTCCCGCGGACATTCAATGGACTCAGAAGACTCTAGGTGCCCTTCTCCCAGCCAGCGGTGGACGCAGGTTCTGGAACCATTTTGAATGCCTTGACAGTTCAGCTGACCCAGAGTTTGCATGGCGGTCCTACTTTGGGGAGAATGCCAGGCAGCTGCTGGCTGTCAAGGCAGCTTGGGACCCTCAGGGGCGCATCAATGCTATGAATTGCAGTGCATTGGACTGATGCGAGAGGTGGCGGCTGGATAATGGCATGCTGCTGCAATACCTCCCGCCCCCCGTACAACCCACACAAAAAGTAATAGTTGGCCTAGGTACTGGATAGGCCGCCTAGTTTGCCATCATGGTCCTGGTAGCAGTTGTGTTCTGAAAAAGAGTTACACCGTCAATAGTAGTTGTTGCAGGTGTTGATTCTATCAACCAGTGTAATGCAGGTTCAACCGCGGCGGCACTGTGCAAGTGTTCTGTGCCAGCACACACATGTGTGTGACCTTTCACACAGTGAAGGCCAGAGCTTTGCAAGCTATGTGACGGAGTCAGGCAGGTGTGTTGCCTTATAATGGTATGCGCTGTTCACATCAATGTGCTGATATCAGCATGATGACCACCCTGTTGCTTCAAACCGCCAGCAAGCACCCGCAGATTGGGGCACAAGTGGTCGGCATCACGGGACCAATGGCGCCAGGCCCAGCTAGCTGACCACGCCACTCCATGAGTCGCCATCACGGTTTGATGGGTGCAGCCATGTTGGGTTTGCTGATACATATCGGCAGAGCAACCTGCTGGAAGCTGTACGAAGCTCACCAGCTCAAGGGGCTGCGAGCATGTGAAAGCACAGAAAGCTGTTGGGTTGTGGGAGCTCACAAGGGTCCCTTCTGATACAACAGTCATACTCCTTGTTGTGCCCATGCACAAGCATCAACAGCAGCCACCGATCATACTATGAAACAGTACCATCCCATGAACTTGTGCATCCTGCACCACAGCAGCATTCACCGCTTCCAGGCACAGCGGCTGTACGGACGTCTAAAACGCACACCATTCAAAACTGCCACCAAGGATCAGTCATGCTGTGCCACCTGCACTATGCTTGGCAGGCCCCCAGGCCTCATGAACCGTCAAGATGCAGTCTATGTTAGTGTGAGGCTGCAGGTTGAAGCTCTCACAATACCTGTTCAGAGTTTGCCTTGCCTCATGACACCGTGACTTAGGGGGTGGGGTGGGTGGTGTGCGTGACAACAATGACAGATGATTCAAACCAAGTTATGACAGTGTCGCCGGCCATACATGAAGTTTGTAAACGTAGAAGTAGGCGTTTTGATGAACGTTTGTGAATTCACGTTGCCAAAAAGGGTCCTATACGAATCTTCATCTGCTGGACAGTTCCAGCTGGTGCTTGCAGTGCTGCTGCTCAGCAGCAGCTGTCGGCCAGTCTTCAAATTCTACAAAGAGCCATTGCATCTGGCCTGCATTCTATCGTGATGAATCTATGTCTCAATCGGCTATCATCCTGTGACCCAGCTGCCTGACGCTGTACAGTGCCACCTGCTCAGCTACTGTCCTGTCCCGAGCGTCCTTCACCACACTGAGCAGCCTTCTATACAACAGGTGACAGCATATGCATGCGAAGGATGTATTACATATTACAACATCTCAGGTAGAACCCTGATCATATTGCACAGCTTGAGATCTGCTGTGCTGACATGCAGCTACTCCCCTGCTGCTGTGGCTGCAGGATGGCAACAGCTCTGCTGTCAGCAGGGCCCCTGTCAGGCTTCTTGTACCTGCTGGAGCACCTGGCAGACGATGCATGGTCGCAAACACTGCTGCCAATGCTGGTAGCAGACGGCTCAGCAGGCAATCTAGCCCTAACATGCAGCTGCATGCGGACCCACATCCACGGCAACATGCAGCAGATCCGCTTCCAAGCCCAGCACATGCAGCAGGTCAGCCCGTTTGAGCTTGAAAAATGGACAGTCACTATTCCTCAGCACTTCCCCAAGTGTGATTCAGTGCTCCTGAGTCTGCCGGATGACACCAGCTACATGGGCGTCTCTGCCTTGCTGCCAGCCCTCACCAGGCAAGTTTGATGGGCGTTTCAACTGCTGCAGTGGGGACGTCCCCATCGACGAGCTGATTTTCCCCTGTTGTGCGTGCCAGAGATACCCATGCATACTGCGACTCCTACTGCCTGTTGTTCCTACAACATCACGGACAGACTCTGTTTGCAGTGCAGCCCCCAAGCGTGATAAGCAGGCCAGTGGGGCTTGATTGCGACACTCACAACGACCTGCAACCCTGCTGCACGCCTTGCCAGGACACGCACAACGTGCACTGTTGTGCGTCACACAGTTGCAACTGCTTGTTTGGTCATGCAGGCTGCCCAAGCTGTGCAAGTTGCACGTGAACATCAGCATTGTCAATCCACTGGGCTTGGAGATGCTGCTCAGCACCATGCGCCGCCAACTGCCAGACCTAACATGCCTGACGCTGGCGTCCACGGCACATTGGTGGGCTGCAGCAGCATCATGGCAGCAGCTGGGCGCAATGACTCAGCTCACGCGCCTTGTGGTCAAGTTCCCCCCGCACAAGGACAGCACGGTACCAGCGCTTCTGCCTGCAGGCGCCGCCGCCCAGGCATTCCAGTGGCATGACATTGCCTGCCTGGGGGGCTTGACCCAGCTTCAGCATCTGATGCTTGTTGGGCACAATGCCTGCGGCCACCAATCCCACTCTGGTGTGTCATTTCTGAGCAAGCTGACTGGGCTCACCAGCCTGGAACTGGTGATGCCAGTCGTCAGTGGGTTGAGTGCTGTTCGCAGCTGCACCAAGCTGCGCAGACTGTGGGTGCGCCCTGTGCCAAGCGCAACGGCGGGCGGGTTTGACACCTTCGGCGCGCAGGACTGTGAGGCTGTGTCACACCTGACAGGGTTGACAAGCCTGGGGCTGCTTTGGCCCTTGCAGGACAGAGCTGTGCCTGCTCTGTACAGCTCACTACAGCACTTGCCACAGTTGAACAGTGTTGGGGCTGCAGAGTGGACACTTGAGGTCCTGCCCGTGTTTGCCAGTCAGCTCCCTCGCCTTGAAGCTGTGCACGGCGCCTGGCGTGCAAGTAGGCGGCAGCTGGACATAGCAGACCCCGGTGGGGACCCCACAGCGGGCGACGTCAAGCTCAGCAGCGACAGCAGCTGTCCCCAAGTGCTTCACCTGTGCGAAGCGGCTGGATGGGTCCCATTCCAGGCCTTTCCCAACCTTACAGGCTTATGCCAGATCGGCAGCATTCAACCTTCGGCCCTGGCCAGCGTGAGCCGCCATTGCACCAAGCTGCAAGAGCTCAACATCAACCAAACCCATCCTCACGCATTGAGTTGGTGCAGCTTGCCCCCTGAAATTTCATGTGCGGAACGAGCGGCGGCCTTGTTTGGCCTGGCGAGGCTGCCATACGCACTTGAAGCTTGTGTGTGGTCTGTGTATGATGATGCGGAGATGATGGCCCTGGTGCATGTAGCTCGCTATGCGCCTAACCTTTACGTCATTGTACCCCTTGGCAGTGCTGTGACGACGGGGGGCCTCATGCAGCTTGGAGGGGCGCGCATGGATGTACTGTCGCTGGACTTGCAGGGCATCAGCTTCACTCCGGCTGCTGCTAGAATGCTGCTGGGTTGTTTGCATAATCAAGTGATCTTGAAGCTGATTGTTGCTACAGTTGAGCAGATGCGTGTCTTTGAGGCCGCTGGGGCTTGGCTTGACCAGGTGGGTTTGAACCGCCCGGCACGGATATCGGTGCAGCGCGGGTATGTCTGATGCACAGGATTTGGTTGGCACAGGTGTTTTGGTGCACTGTGAGTGTCCCTCTTGGCCGGCTGTTCAAAACAGCCTGATGGCATTATCTTCCTGCAGGACTGCAAAGATTGACACAGACGATGTGTTGTTGGTCTGAGCCATTGTTCCCCTGACAGCTGCATGTCAACATAGGGCATCATACAGCTTGGCAGACCGAACATGGACAATGTGAAGCTTGGGTTGTTGTGCATCACGCACCCATCTGGATGCTGCTAGGATACCAAAGATTTTGCTTGCCTTGCATTTGTTTGCAAGCTGGTAGCGTCTGATGTTTTCTGTCCGCTGGTCGGCCAGCATGCTGCATGACTTCACTGAAGCCGTGTGATAGTCAGCGTTCACAGTATGTGTTTTGATGAGGATGTGGGCTTGGGTGTTTTGATGGCAAGTATTGCCGCTCGCAGTCAGGTCTGGCGCGCAGTTGTGCTCTGTTGTTTCGTTGGACTCATGACATCTGTGCTTGGGTGGCCTCGTGCCCCCACTTGGCTGTTGTGCACACTCTTCAGCATGTAACTTCAATGCTCACGCTTTGTGGGTCATTGACACTTGTGATGGGCCATTGACAATGTTGGCTTATCTCCTGCTTATCTTGAAGAGATTCAGCAATGTTCATACCTCAGTGCATAGCTGTACCTTCCAACCCAAAGCTGTATTCAGTGTGACTGAGGCACCTGGTACTGCAAGAAGCCGCAGCAGCATGCCACAGACCGTCTGGCTTCCATTAGTTGAACTCCAAGATCAAGTGTCATCACCAGCTACCAGCACCATGTCGTGAACGGCATCATGGTGACTAAGAGTGACGGTATCCCTACACTCTGCAACAAGTCTAGAGGACAGAAAAATGCTGGCGCTGCAAATGTCTATGGAAGATCTCAACACAACGCCACTACATCAGCACATTGAAGTCACAATCAACTACAGCCTCTGTTGACCTCAGCACCTACCGCTGCTGTGCAGTAAATTGATGCCACTGCAACTCACTTCACATGCTGTAAGGGGCAGATTATGGACAGGTGATCAACACAGTCAAGCACCTTCAAGGTTCCTTCATTCATGAATTGAGCAAGGTTCAGGCACCTTAGGAAGGTGCACCGCCCAAAGAATCTGAACAAGCAACAGCACGCACACCACCTTTGAAACAACAGCCACCCACGTGTCAGCCCCAATTGTTGGCACAGCATCTTCTACCACTCACCCTGAGCATCTGACAGCAGCACCAGCAGTGCTTTTGCAAACTGCGCCCTACACTCCACCACCTTTGCTTCAGCCGCCTCTAGTTGCAGAGCATCCCTCACAGCCACCCCAAGCTCCCTCAGCTCCCTGTAACCCGCCTTGAATCCTACCACATCCTCATCTGCTGCTGGGAGATCATTCAGCCTGCTAATGCCCCTGTGCAGCTGTGCCCGCAGCTCATCTGCGTTGCCTGCAGCTTCCAGTAGGTCGATCAGAGCAGCATCCGCCGCCTGAAGGCCCTTCCACTTTGGCAGTACCCAGTCTCCAGCCTCTAGCTGCCCTAAGTCTAGCCCCTCGCAACTTGCAGTGGCTGTGTCTTCAACATCGAGTTGTGCACCTGGGGAAGAATCTGTAGAGTCAGCCTGACCCCCTGCGGAGCTGATTGCTGCTGCTGGCGGTGCTGAGGAGGCCTCCACCGCTTGGGCCTGGGTGGCTGCTGCGCGCCTTGTTACTGGTGCTGTGACGTCACCACTTCTACTGGTGTTGCTGCTGTTGGCGGTGGACGCCTTGTGGTGGCTCTCCAGTGGGATGCCAAACCCTGCATGCATATGTTGCCAGTGGGCAGTGGGGGGTGACGTGGAAACCCAGGATCACAAGGCGCCAGAAGGAGAGCTGCAGCCCCAAGCATTTGTGCCACCAGACGTCAGACAGCCGCACACACTTATGCCATCATACATCAGACACTGTGCCAGGCATGTTGAGCACACTGTGGCCACTAGCAGTGTAGAACCCATCTGTTGAGTCGCCACTTCACCCGGTCTGGGCCAGCAGAACATACATTTGCAAAATGCCACCGCCACTGCCGCTGCTATCACTGCTGCCCTCACTACTACTACTGCTGGTGCCATTGCCGCAGCGGCTGCCACTGCCGCGGCTGCAGCTGCCATTGCTGCAATCCAGGCCAGTCCTGCTGGTGCCACAACTCGTGGTGCTGCTGGTGCTGTCGCTGCGCGGCAGCGGCTGCAGCCATAGGTAGCGCAGGTGATGGCACGCCTACAGCTGATGCACTGCCAGTCATGCTTGCTGCTGACCTGCATGGCAGCAAGACACATGCTAGTCATGCATACAGTGGTGATCATGGCATGTCTGCTTGAGCAGCACGGCACATGTCACCTGCTGGTTGGATACCGCTGGTGCGGCAGTCACCTTCAGTGTCGCAAAGGGCCCCTTTGCCGGGCTACTGTCAACATCTTGCCAACGATACTGCTCTGATAACACGAGTGCACCAATGTAGGCCAGCAGCAGTGCTTAGCAGACACTTTATGTGACGCTGGAGCACTGCAGGACGGGCGTGGTGGTGTCCACAACCAGGCGTTGACTGGTCAGGCACCCACCGTATCCTTGGTGGCTTCCTTGTAGCAAGTCTTGTGGAATGCTAGGTTGCATGTGGAGCACCTGCTGAGGGCGCCAGACCCTTGTTCAGGCTTTGATGAGGTGCAGTACAGGCAGCACACCTTGACGGTGCCTGGGTCAGCACACAGCACAGCCAGGTCCTGCATGGCCACAACATCGTCTCAGCACACCAGCACAACCTGAATGGTACTTGGACGCATGCAGGCTGGCGGTCGGCCTTCGTTGTGGGGGTACAACCTGCTGCCTGATTGACGCACAACATGTTTCAGATGTTTCAGATCTATTCTGGGTGCCGCTGGCATGCTCTGACAATGCCATCGGACAGCCCAGCAAGGAGTTCAGCACTGCCAAGGTTCATCTGACAAGTTTTGATTAGCTGAGGTGTGGAAGTAGTATCAGGTGATGGTCGCATGGCCGCTGCCACTGGCAGCATGATGGACTTGCCTGCAATTTGATCAGAGGCCTTTCTAGCCACAGCCTGTTGAGCTTGGTCTCATTGATATTGAGCTGGAAAGTTAGGTGGTCTTCATGCTCTTCCATCTCAACACTGAGGCCACAGCCGCACCTGCAGGTACAGTGCAGCTGCTGAGCAACGCCCGGCAAAGAAACACCATCTGTGCCTTGCCATGATGCCCGCCCAGGAGTCCTATACTGTCAGCTGAATGTTGCATGTGTATATTCAACTGACTTAGTTGCCAGCTTGTAGCAACAGCGAGGCGGACATGCCACTGAGCAGCCAACAGCCATTCAACAAGGGCTACCACCATGACGGTCACTGTTGTACTAGATTGTTGCGGCTAGTCGCCGAAACAGCTGCAAACTGCGCTCAGCAGCTGCCTTTGTGGAGTCAGCCTGTTACCGCCTGGTACTGTGTACCGCCTATGTGACTTGGTTCTGCTCACTTGATTTCCCCAGCAGCGGTAACCACGCCCCGGGCACATTCCAGCTGTTGATCGTCAACCCCTGGGCTGGCTTCTGTGATTGGCTGGAAGGCATCAGGCTTGGCGCTGAAGATGATGGTCCTGCCTTGCATTGCTGCCGCTTTCAGCACCTGTGAGCAGGGTGTGATGGCACAGCATGTCTTGCTGGCACAGCCACAAGCAAAGTGCACATGTTCAGCACACTTGTCACCCAAAATCAGACCGGGACAGCTAGTAGTGGACGGTTTACTCTTGGGAAGTCCCAAAATTACTGAAAGAGCACCAGGCTGGTTGAGATCTCAGTGGTCTATATAGGTCCAGCCAGGCATCTGCCAGTGCAGCTCAGCACAGCCTGCTGCACCTCAGCACCAGCTCACCTGCTCCAAAGCACGGTCTACTGCTGGTGGACTGCTGGTCATTGCAGCTGTGAACGCTTGCTTGCTGGCGCCTGACATCCCACTTGTGATCTGCGCCAACAGCACATGCATGGTGACGCACAGTGCTGTGGTGCCTGAGCAGGCCTATCGCATGTGCAGGGTGCACTGCTTCTGCAATACACCATGGACCACGTCTTTGACCTGCAATCATACTGTGCATATGCTGTACCATACCTGCAAGGCAAGTGTTGCTAGGTCGCCAACTTGTTCACCCCTGGCCAGCAGCACTGCGTGTGGGGTCCTGGACAGCTGAGCAGCCCTCGCCGCCGCCTCCTGCTGCCGCTGGTGTCTGCCTTGTTTGGGCTGCTCTGGCTGCGGGGCTGCAGGCGGTTTAGTTGGCAATTTTTCGTGCTTTGACTGCTGCTGCCCCTTCTTGCCTTTGCCAGCTGCTGGGGTCTGTTTTGTGGTGGCGGGGGTAAGTTCCTCTGCTGCTACTGGCTTGCTGCTTGTCAAAGCCCCATCTTGCTCCAAACTGGGGTCTGCCTTGCTCCTGGAGCTGGTTTTTATGCTTGCTGTTGCTTCATCCTGCTTTGGGGCGTCCTGCTTTGGGGACTGTTGCCTTGGTCTGTCCTTGGCTGGCATTGTGGGTGCACCACGTGGGCTTGCTGTTGTCTGGGGTGTGTGCGGAACCTGCCGGAGGCATGCACGATAGGATACAGTTAATTATGTATATTTTTCAGTTCCACTTTGCTTTGCCACGTTTGCAAGTGTGCTACAGGTTTGCTTCAAAGCAAGCCGGCACAGAGTGGCATACCTTCGTCTTCTTTTACCAATCGAGTAATCTTTTGAGCAATCACACGGCGACAAAAGTCATCATACATGAGCAGCACACGCAGCTGTAGCTTTGCGCTGGTTGACGAAAGCTACAGCCTGTAGTGCCAGCAGTGGCGAGGGCTTGTGTGTTTCCATTCAATCGTAAGTCGCGCATTGATAACGCAGATTGAGTTTGGGCTGCTTATCTGCAGGCGTACGTTGCCTTCTGAGATTACTTGGGGCTTTGAGCGGAAGCCTGAGATCTCGCCTAGTGAGACAGTGCCCGGAACCGGGGAGGTAGCAAGATTTCCTGTGGAGACACTGGGAACACACAAAGATGGGAACACAGAACACAATGTAACTAGCACTGAGATCTCGCCTAGTGTCTGCACCCCGTCCCCACACCCCTTGCACACGGGGAAGAGTTTGCGGCACCACCGACTGAAGCACTCAAAGGTTGCAGCATCCTGGCGTCACTTGGATACCAGCGCATGCACTGTGCTCCTGACCTGTGATGACGCAGCTGCAGCTGAGTCAGGCTGATGAGGTGCCAAGACTGCGCGCAGCCCTTGAACTGGAGTTACTCCCTTGCTCAATTTGCTGGTCAGTCTGGTATCTCGCACTAGCCAGCTCCCATGGGGACCCCAACTTTTTAATCCTGCCCTCTTGTACTAGTGTGATACAACATCAGTACATTACACAGTGCAGCACCAGCTCAGCTTGACTCAAAAGGCACTCAGCATCCGTGCAGACTATGAGTAATCTGTCCAACTGTACACTGCTGATGATGGGTGGTACCAGAGCCACTGCCTGCTGTGCTGACTTCAAATCAAAAATGAACAACATAGGCTGATTGTGTGTGCATCATCGACACCTCCAACCAAAATCAACTGCCACATCCCTGGCATCACCAGGTGCAACACCAAATTCCAACACCACACCACCACTCAGCCAATGCACACCGGCCATCGGACCAGGTGAGCACCCAACCAACCCATGCGAGAATTCCCCGACCCACTACCTCTGACCTACCGCCCACGCCCCCGGCCCCCACCCGGCCCCCTGCCGCCCCAGCCGCCAGCCGAGTCCATTTGGCCCCTGCCAGCCACACCAGCCCTGCCACGGCCCCCAGGAAAGTCACCCGGTGGTCCACGTGCCCCAGGCCCGCTCACATAGCCCCCAGGCTGCTGCGTAGGGGGCCCACTGCTGCCGCTGCTACCCCGCTCCAAGGCCGCCCCCGGCCCTGTGCTGACGGCAGTGCGGGGCTTGCCTGGCGCACCTAGTCCCCGAAGAGCTGCTGCCGCAAGGTTTGCACCTTGAGGCCTGCTGCTGGTGCTGCTGCCGCCATACTCGCCGCCGCCGCTCACACGGCCTGCTGGCCCTGTTGCACTGCTGCTGAAGCTGCTCGAGCTGTTAGCTGGCCCAGCTCCCCAGGCACCTGCTGCTGATGAATCAGAGGCCTGAGAGGCTGATCCTGGTGCAGGCCAGGTGTCACCAGAGTAGTGGGGTGAGCCCTGCCCACCCACGGCGGCAAGGTCCGCTGCGTCAAGCCCTGCCGCTGCTGCTATTGCACCGCTCCAAGTGTTTCCTGAGGGGCCTCCTGCCGCTGCTGGATCCGTAGGCGGCTGCTGTGCTGCTGCTGGCCGGCTGCGGCCCCAACCTGCACTTGCAGGCAGCCCACTCGCACTAGCGGCAGGCGCAGGTGCATGCGCAGGCGGCGCTGCTGCTGCTGCTGGTGCAGGGATAGCACCGTAGCCATGGGCAGGGTTGGCGGCATGCGGGCCAGCGTGGTGACCGCTGTGCGCTGCACCGTACGGCCCACCTGGCCCCGTGCTGCTGCTGGTGCTGACCCTGTGTGCCGCGTGGTGTGGCTCGTGCTGTGCTGTGGCAGGGTGTGCTGTGTCAGCAACTTCGGCAAGGTCCACAAGCCGGTAGAACAGCACCCCTGGCTGGATCCTGCCTGCCCCACACTTGGTGATGACGTCCTGCCAGGTTCCCACAGAACTGACAGAGGCGTCGTCAAACATGAGCCAGGTTTTGAGCTTGGGGTTGAAGACGAAGGCCATGTAGTGCTGGCCATAGTAGGCCACTGCGCTGGTGAGCTGGTAGGTGGTGTCGTCCACCTGCAGGAAGGGGTGATAGAGGGCGGCAGGTGTGATGTATGACAGCTGCCGCTTTTGAAAGCTGCTTGTTTTCAGATTTTCTTTTACAGCAGTGCCTGATGTGCACTAGCAAACCTTTGTCGGTAGATACACACTGGGAGGCGGCTTGCACGCAGTCAAACCAGTGCGCCTCAAGCAATCAAAGCCCCTGATGCAGGACTGCCAAACCCACAGTCCACCCTCTCCAGCACCAAATGACCACCCCTGCACAGTTCCCGCCTCCGTTTACGCCTCTGGCACGTTAGTCAAGAGTTCAGCAAGCACCACCAGGACACTAACTGCCATCGACCCCAGCTGACCCCAAAGCTGCATCTGCAAACCCTCATACCACCACCACACCACCCCTGTGTGCGTCAGTTACTCACGTGTCTCTCATCGTACATGGGGTTGATGTCCAGGCTCTCCTCCACATGCCGCAGCAACTCCGTGATCTGTGTCCCACTGACCTGCTGGTCCCACACCAGCTGCAGCGTGAGCACCTGCGGGGAGCTGATCAGCGTGCGGTGCCGGGGCTGCACAGCACAAACAACGGTACGGTACACTTTGTATGAGATTTGGCAGGATTTGTGAAGGATTGTTGTCTGACCTGTAACTCACACACACCACACACACGGGTGCTTTGGCGGTCGTGGAAGCTGCGTGTGCCTAACAGCAGACAGAAGCGGTGCTTACGTTGGGTGCCCCGCAGCCTCCCTCGTCCTTGTCACAGAACTTGGTCTCCTGGTTGAACAGCTCCGACAGCAGCTGAGCCATGTTGGCACGGCCAGAGAGAGCAGCGGTAAGAGAGAGGCCCGCGCTGTTGACCACGATGAGGTGCTCATAGTGCTCAGGGACTTTGTGGGTCTCCTTGGAGCACACGTGACAGGCCACCTTTTCGTCTAGCAGCAGGCCAAACACGCCGTCAATGAGGATGCCACGGCTGCCTTGGCACTGGCCGGGGTGCTGCAGGCAAGAATCAGTCAGGACAGCAAGGCAGGGTGAAGTTGGTGCGGGGGACACGTGGCAGGGACTGTTGACACGGGCAGGCATACAGACAGTGTGCCATACTGGACTGCTGCTGGGTGTGGCCAGGGAGGAGGGCGGCTGACACCCTCTCTCTTATAAGAAATTGGCAGCATGTCGGAGCAACTAGGAGGTGGTCATCATCATTGAAACAAGAACATCCCCTACATCCCTGGAGCAACATGTCAGCATTTCAGACCCATGCAGGACCAGTGTTGCAAGCCACACCATTGCTATTGCTATAGCAGGTGCAGCATCAAGGAGCCAACCCTGGTACTGGACACCCCACAGCTAACACCTGGCCCACCTGTGACTCCTTGAAGCACTCGTAGATGGTGTCCAGCAGCTCGTTGGCATCGTTCATCTCCTGGCACTTGAAGGGAGTGTGCTCAGCCAGCGCCACACGCAGCTCCGTGGGGTTGATCACAGCCCTGAAACAAACCCAGCAGCAGCGCATGCGGAATAAGCACACAATGCCACAGCTGTGATACGAGTTGTACGCTGACAGCCTGCATGCTGCTGTTTGAACAGAACAGACCAGTACAGTACAGTAATTGTGGGAGGGGATCCCAAACCTCAGCACTAGCCAGCGAGACAAGGGCTCATGAGGGTGCCCCAAAGGGCATGTCGTCATTCACCACAACTGAACCCAGATAAGCAGCACTTCATGCCCAGTAACAAAGCAAACCTGACACAGACGATGTTGCTAGTCTGGCATAGCGTGCTGCAGTGTTCCAGGCTGCGCAGCTTCGTGGATACTAGAACCACCTTCAACCCCAAATGTCCACCCTCACCTCTCGTGCCCAGGCTGCCAGCTGACCTCCGCAGCCTCCATCTGCTGGAACAGCTTCAGCAGCGCCTGCACCACCGGGTGCAGGTTATAAGTCTGTATCTCCCGGACCTGCTGTGTGAAGGCCTTGCAGCTCCACAGGCACTGCACCACCACGTTAAGGAAGCAGTTGTACTCCCCAGCCTGGTTGGCAAGCCCCGCTGCGCTCACACCAGGCAGCACGCTGCGGCTGCTGCTGCTGACGCCGGTGTCTGCGCGGCTCGCTGCCAGGGCGCGCTCTAAATCAGAGTCGCCTGCTGCTGGGGCACCCAGGGCTGGGAAGTCCTGGGCGCTGGTGTCCTCCTCGACTGGGTCATGCCCAGTGATGTCAGCCCAGGCCGAGATGCCTGCCGGTGCTGCCGCTGGCTGCTCAAAGCCTGCTGCTGCTGCCTGGCCATCTGCGCTGGTGTCCACGCCCAGGGTGCCGAGCATGGCCTCCATGTCAATTGAGTCATCGTCTGAATCCTCCTGCTGCTGCTGCTGTGGCGGCGGCTGCTGGTAGTGCTGCTGGGGCGGCGGCTGGTGCTGCTGCTGCTGCTGCATGGCCGCAAATGCCATGTGCGGAGGGAGGTGCGCCATGTGCGGCGGCAAGCGCGGTGGCCCAGCAGCGGCTGGCGCTGCTGCTGCTGGTGGTGGCAGCTGCAGGTGGGGTTGCTGCTGCTGCTGTTCTGAATGGGTGACGGCCGACTGCACCAGCAAGCCCAGTTCCCTCCAGGGCCCCAGGTGCCGACCCTGCTGCTGGACTGCTGCAAAAATCTTCACCAACTCTTCGCTCAGCAGGCTCACATCTGCACAAGGACAAACGAGAGCAGCATGACCACACAACTCAGGATATTCAATTCACGCGCCTGCACTGAACCTATGGGAAAAGTCATAGGTAGTGTTGATCCACTGTCCTAAAGCAACATGACGTGCGTAGCCCGTCCACGACGGCGGAAAACAGTGTCTTAGCAACAGCAGCTGTAGCTGAACCCCCTGTAGCTGACATGTGCAAGGGAGCCCACCACAAAACCCTGCTACCTAAACCAGTCATACCTGTCTGAATACTGTCAGGATCGCTGTCCACAACCTCCAGCAGGTTGTCCTTCTCAGGGCAGTCAGGCAGCAGCTGCATCACAGCCCGGGCCGCACCCTGCTTGTACCGCACCATCCACGGCTGCAGCTGCTCACTCTGAATGCGTTGCGACGCGTCCGCAACTCCCAGAGGTGCGGGTGCGTAGCCCACAGGCGGCTGGGCGTGCTGCTGGTGGTGCTGCAATGCCGGGTCACGTGGCATGCTGTAGAAGGCGTCGGGCGCTGCCGGGAGGGGCGGCCGCTGTGCGCCAGGGCCTGGCTGTACTGCTGCTGGCCCCTGCTGCTGCTGCTGCTGCTGCAGCTGCTGCTGCCTCTTTTGATGCAGGATGGCTGCCATGCCGCTTGCAGCAGGCCCAGCACCAGCAGCGGGCGCAGCAGCAGCACCATGCTGCTGCTGACGCGGCAGCTCTGTGCTACGTGGCGCAGCGGCCGGCACAGCCACGCTCTCATCCTCAGGGAAGCCGCCGTCTGCGCCTTCATCATCATAGCTGGCCCCTGCGCTGGAGCGGGGGCCCTCCCTCCGGACTGGCGGCGGCTGCTGATACCCTGGGGCGCTGATGGCAGCTCCGTGCACTTGGAGTGCCCTTTTCTTGGCCTTCACGAAGACATGGAGCTCACCGCCTTGTAAGGGCCTGCGGACGAGGGCGTCCTCAACCGCCCTCCAAGTCATGCTGCGCCAGTCTGGCGGCATGGACCCTGGAGGGTAGGCAGCCTCAAAGGCTTCTGCAGCTGCCGCACACAGCTCACTGGGCTTGGCGACCGGCTTTTCAGCCCGCTCCCGCTGCTCCCGCTCCCGCTGCTCGCCTTCCCGCTGCTCACGCTCCCGCTGCTGCTGCTGCGGCGGCGGCGGCTCCTGGGGCTGCTGCGGCTGCTGCTGCCTGGCGCGCTCCCTGTCGAGGCGCTCGAGCATCTCCCTGAAGAAGCGCTGCGGATTCGGCTGCTCCAGCCACTTGTTGACCACATCAGCTGGTACGCGAGCCAAGCTGGCTAGCTGCTCGGCACCATCATCACCCAGCAGCTGCATACCAATCTCGCTGACTGCCTCAATGGTCAACAGCTGGTTCATCAGCGCGTCCCGCCTGTCTGAGGGCACCTGGCTGGCAGGCAGCAGTGTGACCTGCTGCGGCTGCACCAGCGGCGCCGGGGCCCTAGCCGGCGGCCTGCTGCTGCTGGGGCCCGGGGCAGCGCCCTGCTGTGGGGGCGCTGCGCGGCTGCTGCTGCTGTATGCGGACGCCACCTCCTCGGGCGGCGTGAGGCAGTTGCCGACCACACAGCCCGTGCCACACCTGCCGCAGGTGGGGCAGACCTTCGCCTTGCAGTCGCGCTGGGTGTGCCCGACCACCCTGCACTTGCTGCAGCATATGAGCTCCTTACTGTACTCGTGGTCCTGCCAGCAGTTTCTGCACTGGGGGCAGCCCATGTGGTTGTGCCCGTAGCGCCCGCACTTGTAACACTGCGTGAGTGGGCAGTTTTGCGGTGTGTGGCCGCGCAGATTGCACTGCTTGCAATCCACAAAGCACTTGTCCGAGTGGTGGCGCCGGCCGCAGCGCTTGCAGGCCAACACACACTCCTCGAACCCGTGCCCAAACTTCCCACACTTCTCGCACTGCGGCGTGGAGCAGTGTGTAGGGGTGTGCCCCACCTCGCCGCAGCGCCAGCACACGGGACCGTCGCGCGTGGTGAACGCGCACTCGCCCAACGGGCCCTTTGCGTGCCAGATCCCGTTGACCGACTCATACGGCCCCGTGCCCTTGCGAGGCCTGGCCTGCTGCTGCTGCTGCGGCAGCGGCTTGACCGGCGGCTGCTGCTGCTGCTGGCCTGGCCGCTGCTGTTGTGACGCCGCCGCAGCAGCCGCCTTGGCAGGGGGCTTGCCCAGCGCAGCCGCTGCCGCCTGTGCAGCTGCGGCCCCAGGCCCCGCTGCACCCCTGCTGCGGTTGCGGCCCCCGGCGTACTCAAAGTCCTGCTGCTCATCCTCCTGATAGCCCTCCAGGAACCTGGGGTCTATGAGCATGGCTGCGTCCGGCTCGTCCTCCTGCTGGGGCTGCTCCTCACCCTCTGAGTCTGCAGCTGCAGCTGGGGGTGGCTCAGCAGCCTCCTGCTCCTCGTCTGAGGCTTCCTGGTCTGAGGTGGGGGCTGCGACCTTCTTGGCCTGCATGGCCGGGCCCTTTTTCTTCTTCTTCTTGCCTGCTGCCTTGCTGCTGGCCCCGGGCTTGGCTGCCGCCTTCTCCTCCTCCTCGACTAGGATCAGAGCTTGGACTGCGGGAGGGAGGGGTGGGGTGAGCGGGGGCGCGGTAGAGTGGGAGCCAGGGTCAGGGAAATAGCAAAGGCAAGCGGGGTTGAGGTGCTTAGCGGAGGCATTGTGCGTGTTTGCATGTGTGTATACAAGTGTGGGGGCCCCATTTTCCATAATAGACACGGCTTGGACAATGGCAGAAACAGGAGGAGTAAATGTGCCCTGACGCACAGCACAGCACGGCACAGCACAGCAGGACAGGCGTCAGTTGCGCACAGAGGGGTGATGCGCACTTGCAAAGCCTTGGGCGGTGGGAGGGTTCAGAGCAGCAAGAACCGCATAGCTATTCTAAGCAACGCAGGGCTCAGCAGTGTGCTAGATTGCAGGGTGATGACATGCCTTGCGCAACAAGGGGGGACACCTGATGCATGCACACAAGAGGCGTTCAAAAAGGCACATGCACCACTCGCACATACCCAGCCCCGGGTATGTCTGCGTGTACACCACGTGTGTGCTTTGACACAAGGCAAACCTGGTAGTCCCCCCCCTGGTAAAACAAGAAAACTACGTGTGCTCACTTTCTGGGACCCCGGCGATTGAATTCGCCTGACTGCGCAGTGTGTGGCCAGCCGGTGGACCCCCCCCCCCCGGACAACCCACGCAAAAAGAAACCTACGTGTCTGCTCCGTCGTCTTCTCCATGAGCCGGTTGGTCAGGGCGTGGCGGGCGACGCTGACTGCTGCTGCGGGCTGCCTGTAGCGCCACATGTTGGCCAGCAGGATGTTGTGCGCCAGGTTGACATACTCCATGATGGTGACGTCGATCTCAAACAGCGTCATGCGGGACAGCTGCAGGGCCTTGCGCAGGCTGGCCTCCAGCATGGAGTCGGGGGCAGGGCGCGGGTTGATGAGGTCCCTCAGCATCAGCTCAAACGTCTGTACGGGCAACAACACGGACAACACAGGTGCAGGTGTTGAGAAACTGTGGTTGAGTCCGACCGACTCCGCAAGATCCTCTGTGTGAATTTTGGAGTGCTGAGTGGGTGAATGTGATGGTTCAGTGAAGTCAGACAAGCACACTCAGCACAGCTCCAGCACATGTGCAGACAAAACAAGCCACAGATTGGAAAGCAGCAAAGGCTGCACGTGCACCAGCAGCAGGGGCATTGCAGATGGCGCGAGGGTTGCACCACATATCGGCAACGCTGCCATGTGCAGCTGGACTGACACGCAACGCTGCCATGCTCTGCTGCCTGCCTGCATGCTTGAGCTTTGAGCCAGAAACCCAGTAAAACAACCATCAACAAGCTCCACTACACAAACAAGCGCTCAGAGCAACATGCTGGCTCTGCTCCAACACATATACAGGCGCCAAGACTGAACCACGTCAAGGTGTGCAGCGAAGCCGCACCTGAGTCAGTCCGCGGTCTGGCTGAGTGGCGGAGGTGACCATGGCGTCTGTCGCTGCTGCACACATCTCTGCCTGCTTGTACAGGGACCTGAGGACATTCTCCATGCCATTGATGGCACCCTCCGCCTTCTCAATGTCTGAGTGCAGCTGCAGGCACAAGGCAAAAGGGTGCAGACCCAAGAAGAGGTTAAGAGCTGGCATGCATCATGCAAGGTCGCCAGTGTTAGCGGCGGTGTGCACGGGCCCCAGGGGCCCTGACAGACTGATGCCATGGTGTCATCACAACCCCTGGAGGAGCAGATGCTTCACGCGCAACCCTCCACGCACACATGCCACAACGGCGATGGTGGATACGACAGGGGCTGGCAGTGGTGGAACAGCCACCACCTGGCAATGGTGTAAAATGACAGTACATGGCAACGGCCAATGTAACAGTTCCTGGCGATATATGAAACAACAGAACCCACCTGGTCCATCTTCTGCTTGCGCTCCTGGTCCTGCAGCGCCGTGTCTTTGGCAGCCTTGCCCGCCTTCTCCTGCGCCTGGCTCTTGGCCTTGCCCAGCCGGTCCATCTCCTCGCGCAGCTGTTTGAGGTTCCTCTCGTACCACTTGCTCCACGCGTCATGACAGTACACCATGCCCGCCACGCGCTGCTGCAGCAGGGCTGCGGGCGACAGATATATATACAGACGCACAGTGCAACAGGAAGGTGGTCAGTGGCTGGTTGCGACTGCAGCGGGCTGCGGTACAGCGTTATGAGAAGGCTGCGCTTACACAGCTGGTTTGACCTACACATGCATGTGTGTTTCCTGAGTCTGTGAGCACATACGTTGCACGCACACGAGGCACACACCTAGCCATGCAGTAGGTATCCCACAGCAACACTGCACAGATGTTGCTGTACTCTGCAAACGCAACCCCGCTGACCATTGCTTGCTGCATGCTGTGATGCAAGCGATGCTGCAGTGCACCAGCAGAATCCCGGCAACCTACCTCGCTCCGCCTTGCGCACGTCACTGCCATTGTAGGTATGCCTGGACAGAGCGTCTTCATGTGTGGTGATGATGGCCTGCAGCTGCTCACGGTGGATGGCCAGCTGCGACGCTTGCAGCAGGTAGAACCGGCCAGTCTCCCAGCCAGGACGCACAGGGACCATTGCAGCGCTGACTTCCTGGGGCGGCACTCGCTCCTCGTACTGCAAGCAGGACCGCACCAAGCACGTGTTGGTTGTTGATTTCACGGGCCGGGGTCGGAGCACAACTCATGGTGCCTAAGCCTACCAGGAGTGATAGCACACACATCAAGCTGGCATGTAGGACAGAAACACGCCCTGGCTTTCGATCCATGGGCATAGCTTCAAACAGTCACCATAAGATTATGGCGCGGGCGGCAACTACGCTTCTTGATTTCCCGCAAAAAAAAATGAAATACGGCGCGCCAACACATCACGGTGCCCAGGCATACCTCGCTAGCCAGGAAGAGCTCCTTTGTCAGCGCCTGCAGGCCCTTCTCTGTGCCCATGTGCAGCTCCTGGTCCTGCTGCGCCTGTTTGACACGTGCGGCCTGCAGCAGGTAACGCTTCAGCTGCTTCTCACGCTCCTCAGCAGGGATGACCTGCAAACCCAACAGCATGAGCATGACACGCACGCAATAGCAGGCAAACATGCGCAAAGTCAGCACAACAGCCGGCAGAGGTCCGCAGAACAGCATGGTTTCAAAAGGCATCTCCGGGATGTCACGATTCAGCTGCGGGCTGGACATAGCAACAGAGCCTCCGCACCAACCCAAGCAGGTGAGCCTTCAGAGCAGTGCAGGCGTGTTGCGTCCCCTTGCTGAGTGCTTCATCAGCCGCAGGAGACTGGCTAGTCCGAGGTCCAAGCAAGAGAGAGCACCCCATGCTGGTGCTCATTACAACATCACACCACACTAGCACACCAGCTACATTGATGCAACCGTGCATGTCTAGCGTCTCAACACCCACATGCAAGAAGCACAGGGGGCCCGCACTTTTGTCATGTGACATATATCTTGCAAGCAGGGCTACCATGCGAATGTGACACCCATGCATCCACCAGAGCAGCACCTGTCCTGCATGTTGCACATTTTTGGATGCCACATCCACTCACATCTTCAGAGACACAGGCAAAGTCATCTGCATTGTCCACCATGTCCCTGCTGAAGTGGGCCCCCTCTGCCTCAGCAAGCTCCCTCAAGCGTGTGTGCTTGGTGCAGCAGGCCGAGTTCTGGTCAGGCGGCACGGCAGCTGCCATGCAGGCCTGCAAGCAACGGCACGCCAGGCACACGCTTTACGTAAGCACTCGCGTCTTGACAGAGAGGATACAAGCAGCAGCCATGGAGTCTTGTTCTACATACCCTTATGGGCACCAGGGTCAAGACCATGCATCCCTAGCCCGGTCCTCCCCAGAAGCTTTTGTGTGTTGTGTGCAACTGCTGCAGAGCGAGGACCCCATAGGTGCACACCCACCAGACAGCCGCTGCCGGCAGTGCCACCAGCCCCAACAGCCCTGATCCTGCATGCTATGCAGCTTCGGCACATGCACTGCCCACAGGAAGTTCAAACACCAATCATCACCATGCACTGACACTTGCAGTAACATTACTGCAGCAAACGACGCGCGCATGCAGCAAGGGCCTAACAGGTACCTGGTCATAGAACTCTGGTGCCAGGGCAAGCCGCCTGCCCTCCTTGCTTGAGCCCGCCATCTCCAGCGGCACATAGCGCTGCTTGAAGCGCTTGTCGATGACTGTCTCCAGGAACTGCTGGTACTTGGCCAGCCGACCAAAGTGGCTGTAAAGCACCTGTCGTCCAGGATAAAACACACAGACAGATCGAGCTTGTCAGCACGGGTGAATGAGTTACAAACGCACATAGCAGCCACCACAACTGCAAGAAGCACACGGTACGACCCACAACCACTTAGTGCCCCAATGCTCTGCCATAGTTCTTGTCTGGTCAAAGTGTCGACTTACTACCTTGCTGCGTGCCTGCCTGCCTGCGTGCCAGCCATTCAACCTGCCTGGACACAGTACCGACGCAACCAGCAAGCCCCCATGCAATGCTGCAGGCCAGCACACCTGCAGGAGGAAGCAGCGCAGCTCCAGCTGGTGCTCCTTGTCCCACTTGCCCAGTGCAGCCGCCAGCTCCTCCCCCCTGAACGCAGACTTCTGGTTGTGCGGCAGCGGCAGAGGCACGCCGGACACCTTGCAGGCGTACACCTGCAGCGCCAGGGGCAGCCCGCCCTCTGCCAAAGCCTGTGCCTCATGCAGCATCTGCAGTATGGTCATGGAGTCCTGCTGCAGGCCATCACTGAAGCTTGGGCCGTCGCTGCTGCTAGCCCTGCCTGCACTGCCTGCCTGTGCCTGCATGTACTGCTCTGGGTCCAGCATCTGCCTCAAATCCTGGCCAGCTTCCCCCTGCACAGCACAGGCAATTGACATTGGGACACACCATAGCAGGGAAAGAACGCTGAAGGATGCTTCATGTGTGGCCAGCACCGCAGGACTTCTGTGCCTATTGTGGTTCCTTCATGAATTGGTGAGCACAGCACAGCAAGGCATAAGGAACCGCTGCTGTCACAAGCTGTTTAGGCTGAACTGCAAGTTGTGATGGCAACAGTTACATGCGAAACCAGCTGCAAGGGCTGCGCATGCTGCACAGCTGGACAGTACAAGTTGTACAGCTGTGCAGCTGAGGGGCAATTGCTCAAACAGCACCTGACACGGTGCTTTGCCTGCAAACCTAGGTGCATGAGCCAAAACACAAAATGCCTCATGTCTAGGTGGGCTTGATAGCAGCGGTTCATCGTGCAGCATGAGAAAGGCGCTCTGTGTGTGTCACTGCAACCGCCAGTTGCAGTTTGCTGGAACAACAAAGCATGCTACTCACCATAGTATCTGAGAAGTAGCTGAACACAGTGTAATCCAGCGCCTCTGGTTGCACTGCAGTAGTGGTCATGGGCAACAACACCTTCAACAGCTGGTACGCCTTGATCTGCCAGTCTGGCGCTGTTGACAGATCCTCAGCCCCAACCACAATCTGGCCACGCTGCAGCTGCAGGAGGGCAAACCCTGTTGCCACACACGTCTTCTGTTTCCCTGTCAGGGAGCTGAAGGTGAGCTCAGGCAGGACATGAACGCCGCCCAGCTCTGCAAAAACAGGACAGCAGGCCAGAGGCAAGGTGAGGAAGCACACGCCTAGCGCTGCATTGAACAAACTGGCACAACATACTTGGCCAGCTGCCGCTGCTGCTATAGTACACATCTGACCCAAATGCAAGACACAACCGGCTCGGCCTGGATTCCAACAACACCACCTACCGGCATCATACAGCAAGCTGTAGGTGCGCCCTGATGCGAACAAGTAGCGACGCAAGGGGCACTCCTGCACAGCAGTCCAGCACAAGGACACAACGGACTGTCAGCTTCCACACCAGGTCATTTAGCACCCAGGCCTGGTTTCAGCACTTGAGTTGGCCCCATGCACCAATCTTGGCGTATAGCAGTGAGTGTGCTGCCAGCACGCTGACAACAGCATCCAACCAACCGCCACTGCAAACAGCCGGTGCAGGGCGCACCTCGACACGGCTGGCCCGCAGCTGCCCGTCCAAACAAATAACAAGGCCAACAGCAGCTCCCTGGCTGCTTGCAGCCATGCTGTGAGAGCCCAACCCGCCGCTGTACCCTTGCAAGGGCCCATCACTCACCTCCTGGAAGACCTCCAGCCAGGGGTTAGACTCTGGATGGAAGCCGTTGGCCTGGTCGCTGCCCTGCTTCCTGCTGGCCCTCAGCCCACGCGCAGCATCGTCCTGCAGCATCTGGGTGAAGTCCAGATCATATGCATGCAGCAGGCTGGGCCCCAGCTCAGGGCAGGACATGCCAAAGTCCTTGATGTCACTGTCAGCAGCTGGACCAGACTGCAGGAAGCAGTGATAATGGCGGCAGCAGTAACAACAGCATGAGGGAGGCGAAGTCAGCAGGAGCGTGACACTTCAGTTGGCTGAGTCAGCAGGGTGGAAGCTGTCTTGCTGGCCACGGCGACCTTGCAAGCTGGCTCTAAGTCTCTACAAGCCAGCACAGCCTGATCAGTGGTGCTCTGTATGGCTGGCTGCTCTCATTCGTGCAGACATGTGCAAAATTGTGAAGGGGGGCTTGTTGCAAACATCCCAGACAATCCCTGCCTGTAGCGCTCACCAGGTAGCTCTGCCGCACGTGCTGCTGGAACTCCTGCAGGCTCTTGTGGTACATGGGCCTCTCAGGCTCGCTGAACACCAGCCAGCAGCCCTTCTCAAAGACCTGCGTCAGCTGCTCCAGCAGCATTTTCTCGTCCTGCAAACAACACATCGAAGTACAGGCGGAGTGTCAACTGCGCAGGACACAGGCAACATCAGGTGCAGCTTCCAGACTTGGCTACTGGCCACCTTCTGTCAGGGGAGCAGAGGCCTTGCCCATTCAGCAGCCGTGACATCATCCTTTGGTCCAACTCTCTGCGCCTACCAGACCCTTCCAGATTCAGTATGCTTGCCTGCCGCCTGTCTGGTGAAAAAACCCACGCACCTGTGCAGGCCCAAACTGGCTTTTCAGCAGCTGCGTGATGGTGGACACCTGCTTTGCTGTCCAGGAGTCCTGGCCCTTGGCGTCTGCAGCCTTGCCCTTGCCCTGTGCGTTGTAGTTCTTCAGCTGCTCAAAGGCTGCCTTGACATCCTTGTCCCACACACACACAACTTCTGCAGCTCTTGCATGTGCTTCTCAGGCGTGGGGCCCTTGTCACCCAGTGTGGACTCCGACAGGTACTTGAGCACCTGCATGGAGAGCATACGGTGCATGTGTGAGCGGGTTGCTGGCAGGTAACAGGCCAACAGGGCTGTGTGTCACATGAATTGGGAGAGCGCAGGTGCAGGAGTGCCCTCAACTCCCTGCTACCAGGCCAGCCGCCAACACTCAGCTGATTTCAGCTGCTCGAGTGACCTTTCCTCATACACATGGTCTAGCCCTAAGGTTCAGCACAAGTGTTGACCATCAGTGTCTTGCAGTGTTGTTGCTGCTGGCTCAACAATCTTTTGCCCCAACCTTGCAATCTGTTCACACTTGACACATGATGGGCACCAATGGCGTCTGCTGGTGGTCATAGCACCTCTAGTTGCCCTGCACACCCCCAGCACCCTCGTACCTCCTCAGCCTTCTGCTGTGCTGCCTTGATGACCTCCTTGTGCTCAGCCAGCTCCTGCACTGCCTTCTCATTACCTGCCTTGCCGCGCAGAGCATCCTTCACCTGGACAGCAGCAATAGTACAGTGCAATAGCAGCAGGCAGTAGTTTTGCAGACACATGCTCACCTTAAAGGTATGTAGCTATACAGGAGGCTGGCAAGGCACAGTCACAGGCACACTGTGTGCTGGCGTTGGGCCATGCAGGCTGTTTCAACACTGACTGCAGGCACACTCCCCACACACGCCCAGCAGCAAGCCACATTGGCAACCTGCGGGTTTCTAGAAACACACCTGCAAACGCAGGAACTCATGCTGGTACATATGTGAAATGCAGATCTGCACAGTGGCGTTGCTGCATCAGGCTGCATCAGGCTGCATCAGGTGTCAATTACCTTGTCAGTGTCCTTCCCTCGCTTCTGCTGCGGCTGCTGCTTGGGCGTGGGCGACTGGCGCTCAAGGGCTGCCTTGGCTGCTGCTGCCTTGGCAGCCTTTTCCTTGGCCTCCTTCTCCTTGTCCTTCTCCTTGGCTGCTGCTGCTGCTGCCTTGGTCTTGGCTGCATCCTTGGCCTTGCCCTTGGGCTCCTCCTTGGCCTCAGGCTTGTTTTCCTGCAATGCATGCAGCAGGATTCTTGATCCGTAAGCCGTGTAAATCAATAAGTAATTCTGCGATGTTACACCTTGGCTATGAAGCACAAGGTGTGGTTGGCTTGACAGCACAAAGCACAATAGTATTGTGTTGTCAGACTGCATTCAGGCATGCACACCATGCATTGAGAGAGCTGCAGGTGCTCCAGGAATGCCTCGCCCCCGGGGTTGACCTCTGATTTGCATACGTATCCCCATGGCATGGTCACACCGTACATGGCGCAGAGCGTTGCTCACCAGCCCTACTGCTTACTGCGGCAGGCAGTGACCTGCCAGGCTGTCAGGAACATGGCACACCATGCAATGCAGGTGCGTACTTGAAGGTGGGATGCACACTGGATGCGCTGCATACGCATGCTGTAATGCAGGCAGCCAACCAGCCTGCTGTGTTGGGTGAAGCATCTGTGCTTTCTGTGATCACGCCCCATGTGATCACGCCCCATGCAAGACAACTGTTGAATCACCAACATACCCTCAATCAACAGGGCTGCATGTCACCGTCTTTTCACCTGTCAGTCCCTCACTGACACCAAATTGCTGCCCTGACCCCATCTGCTGACACCCCCCCCCCCGCGCGCGCGCGCACAGCAGCACAACTTCAGGCATACGCCCATGTGCATGGCATGCTTACCGCCATAGCTTTGAGTGCCTTCCACAGCTCCTGTGCCAACACGTCACCGCCCTGCTTCAGCTGAAACTTGGCGTTCAGGTAGGCGTGCACAAGCTCAGAGCCGAGGTGGGCCGCCAGCTGCTGCTGGGTGCCCTTGGCTGCTGCATCATCTTCTGCTGCTGCTGGGTAGTCCACTGGCGGCTGCCACTGCTCTACCCACTGCTGAGGGCTGGCCTCCTGCACCAGGCTGTGCAGGTCGGCCACCAGCTTCTCCCTCAACTCATGCTGCTCCTGGGCCTGGGAGGCCTCAGCCACCAGGACAAGCCCTTGAAGGCTGCCCAAGTTAGCACGATAGACTGCTTTTGGCCTGGTGCAGCTTTCCTAGCTTCCTCCCACTCCTGCAGTGCCATGCCAGTAAGCTGCCGCAGCTGCTCCAGCACATCGCCGGTGGGTTGCGTGCCCCCCTTCTTTATCAGCAGGTACAGCCCACCCAGCAGCCCCAGGCGTGAGTTGCTGCTGCCCTCGTACCCCTCGGCCACGAAACGGGCAAGTGCGCTGCCATCATTGCAGCGCAACCCCGTGGCCACCCAGGCTTGCAAGGGACGAAGATCAGCATCTGCTGTGGGCTGCTTCTTGCGTTTGGCAGCTGGTTTGCCTCCCGCCATCCTGATCAAGGCAACCGCATGTACACGTCACTAATCACAGTATCAAAACGATCAGAACACCATGCCTTTGTCCAGTTGCTGCTGCTCGACCCAGATGGACTTGTGGAACGAGCAGGAATGCCCTGCAAATACTTTTGGAAGGTCTAGTACGTTGGCTGACAACCGGCCGAGGTCGACATCACCTTGCTGCGAAGCTTGTCATTTCTGTCTCTAGATCAGGGTCATGTTTCCAACAATCCGACAGCCGGGGTCCGGATACCTGTAGTAGGCCAACTTGATCAATAATACTGACTCAAAGCAAGCACTGCTAGAGCCTTGTCAGCGGCCTCTGGGAGCCTCACTGTCGTTTTGTCCAGGCTGGCCCACACACACTCAGCTCTTCCACACATCCCCCGTAGTGGGTGACGATTGTAGCACTCCGTTGGCTGTACATGTGATGGATGAGCTGACACAGCCCAGGCAATGGCTGGTATCGGCAGGCTGAGGGCAAGCTGGCACCTGCTCCTGCTCCTTGGCACCTTTGCCTGGCCTCTCGCAACTGGTCTCCACACCAGGTCAATTGAATATCACGATAAGCAGATCAAGGACGTCAAGAAGCTTCAGCCTGGGTATTGGCTGAGGGTACGTTGCTTTGGGTAACACTCACGCTGACTGTCAGTGGTCTCAGCACTTGCCAGCCCCTGCAATGGGCTCGCCCAATGTCAAAGTCTTTTGTGTGCCATGCTGCCCCTGCAGGTGGCTGCCAAACACATCAGCACAGACGGCCAGGACGCAACATGTTTGAGAGACTATGGCCAGCAGTACCTCAGCCGCTGGAGCAAGCTGCAGGGCGCGTACTGCAACACAACAGAAGCAGCGCACAGCAGCACCTACGGCAGCCACGTGCAGTGCTATGCACATCCTGAAGCAGACCTCAGCACATGCTTGGTGCAGCACCTACTGCTCGCCAGCACTAGCGCCTTCCTAGGCAGCTCACCGCATAGCAGCGAGCTGCCGCAGCCCAGCAAAGGCAGCATACACCTTGCCTGCAACAGGACAGCAGACCCAGACACCTTCCTGCGTGGCCGGCTGCAGAGCAACGAAGGCAGTAGGGCCTGGCTCGTCACTGCGCCAAGATTCGAAGCAGCCGACAGCCAAGCTCAGCACGCCTGCAGCGGGGCAGAGGCTATAGCTCACCCTGTCATCTTTGTGCTGAGGGTGGACCCTCAGAATGCCTTCCACCACCTCGAAACCGTGGTGTCTGTGTTTGCAGCAATGGCTGTCCTGCAGCTGGACAAGGGCCACCTGTCTCATGGTTTGGAGGTGGGTGCACACCCACATAATTCTGGGCAGCTGTGCTTTGATGTGTTGGTGGCGGTGCGGAAGTTGCTGCAGCACCCGGCGGACGTCATAAGTTTGCTAGCAATTTGTCCAACTGTCGACGGCACCAGCTTGCATCGTTCACTATCACTGTTACATGGTTCAGGCTGTTACATGTTGGCTCACAGCCAACTCGCCCTGCATTGCAATCCCTTGACATGCATGCAGCTGCGTGCAGGGCCGGCACACACATGTATGACCCTCTTCGGCCGTGTAACGTCTGTCTTCCTTCAAGTGTCTTACACATGTCACCACATACCCTGCATATGCTTGTGCTGACCCAGACACGCCCCTCATGCATGGCTTGCAGGTGGTGATAGCAGATGACAGGCAGGCAGGCTACTTCCTGCACATCTGGCGCAGGCTGTCATGGCCCCACCCCCTGCGCATCCTGCGCAAACAGCCCTTCCCTGACAACGCATGCTTCTCCAAAGCCATCATCGCCCCATACGCAGCCCATGCACAGTCCCTGTTGACGTACAAGGCAGGCTCCGTAGATGAGGTGCTGTGTGAGTCTGTTGTCCTGCAGGCCACCAGTCGGTGGCTGCGGCAGCTCTTCAGAGACCTGCTGCCACCTGCGCTGCTGCACGCCATTAGGCGAGCTGCAGACCCTGAAAGTGGCAGCGCGGACCAGGGCCCACTGGCTGAAAGTACCGACAGCAGCAGCGGCAGGGGTGTGGACGGCACAGCAAGCCACAGGCCGATGCAGTTCCTGGGTGCTGAAGGCAGGTTCAGGGACCTTGCTCCTCTGGAGCCCAGCCCCACCCAGACAGCATCACCATTGGAGCTGCTGTACGTGGTTTGGCTCAGCAGGCGGCGGTTTGAGCAGCAGCATGCGGCTGAGTTGACGCCCTGGCAGAAGGCCCGGGTGCTGTCAGAGCAGCAGCAGCAGGATTTGGTGCTGGGGCTGCAGCAGGCGGTGCTGAAGTGGAATGCGCAGACGTGTGTGACAGCCGGGCAGACGGACTGCAAGGCCAGGAGCATCATGTTCAGCTTGCAGGTGAGCAATCCTCTGCTAGATGGCATGAATGCAGCTGCCTGTGTAGACGGGTTGTGTATGCCTGCTGCCTGATGCTGCGTGTTTACAGACAGCTGTTGGTTTGGTCAACAGTAGCCAGTTGCAAACCGTTTTTCCTGCACCAAGAGGATGGTGAGTGACAGCATGCTGAGGGGAACCAGCCCCCAGTCCCAACCCTTCACAACGGAAGATGGTGCAATATGCCGCTTCCGTTCATGCGCGCACGTCCTGAATCGATACAGAGACTTGCCCACCCTCTGGATTGAAGGCACACCCATTGCCTATGCACCTGCTGTTGTGCTTGCACTGCAGGTAGCTGAGCTGTCAGAGATGAGCTTCTACCCTGACCAGCTGTCTCTGATGATGCGTGCTGGGGTGCTGGTGGGTGTTCATGGGGCAGGCCTCGCCAACCAGATCTACATGCAGCCACGGGTTGGTGCTGTTGTTGAGCTGTGGTATGGCATGGAGAGCAACACACACTACCACAACATGGCGCACATGCTGGGCCATGCATACTCCAATGTGAAGGTGGAGGATGAGCAGTTGGATGTTGGTGCTGTTGCAGCTCAGGTGACTGCAGCCATGGATGCTGCTGCTGCAAAGCGTGCAGCTGCACATGCTGCTGCAGCCTCCAGTCGCAAGAGGTGGTGGCAGAGAGGGCACAGCAGCGGCAGCAGGGACGGCACACCTATAGACTGAGTGTTTTGCTGGGGTCAGGGCATCGGCTGGGTATTGTGGACTGTGACTGACTGATTTGTGGCACCGCAACGATCACTGTAATGTTGGAAAGACTCTCACCGACTTGACTGTGGCGGCCCAGCAACAGCATGCACCCAATGGGGGAGGGGGAGGGGGGCAGAAGGTAAAGACAGGGGGCAGGGGTACTTGGCTGCAGATTACTATATACTGTTGTATTGCGCTTAAACTCGTGGCAGCGTCATTGCCCATGCTTGGCGATGAACCCTGGGGGTACAGCTACAGCATGTTATTGACTCCTTGTGGGCAGGACATGTCTGTCTCGCCAGCTCCGACAGTCATCTTACACTCTAACCAACACTTTACAGCCATTGAATACTTTTTGAAGTGCCGATTCGTCACCCAGCCGAAGTTCTTGAGTTTGCGGAGAGCAAGGAACCATGGACTTGCTGTCTTGGGATATGTCGAGCAGCCAGCTGGCTGTGGGATATTTCTATCTCTGTCTGGTCGTGTTTACGGTGCTGCTGCGGTTCGCCCGGAGGCGTGGGGCGCGCTGCTGTGCTGCTGTGTCAGTTGCCTCTGCTCTCCTGCTGGTGCAGCCCCTGATATTCCAATCACACACTCAACCATACGGAATGCTGTTATCCAGTTTGTCATTCTCAGCATCGCTGTGCATGCTGCACTGGGCCTTGATGGAGCCACTGCATGCCACCCCCAGCATCCAGCAAATGGCTATGTCTTCAACAAACCATGCCATGGAGGGAGTGCTCAAGGTGCACAGGAGGAGGCAGCGACAGCATGGCAGCCACGCACCTGCCCACAAGCACCCAGCAGTTGAACCCAATCTACCCGCCCCTATGAAGCTGAGAAGCGGTGACTACAAGCCCATGGTGGTGGTTGATGCAGTCTTTGTGGACGATGATGACGATGAGCAGGATGACACATCCCCAGCACGCAACAGGCTCATCCTTCAGGCTCTCCTGCAGTCATGCCTGGCATTCGCACAGGTGGTCCTGCTGTACGATGTGGGCCTCTACCTGATGTGCAAGTTCAGCGGCGACATGTGTGCAGGAGATGCCGTCACCACAGGCCCTGTGGCAAGCTGGGTGCCAACTCCCTTTGCAGCAGTCCTGCACTACCGCTGGGCTAAGATCACTGTTTTCAGCTTCACAGCAGGCCAGCTGCTTCCCCTGCTCATGGAGTCCTTCTACAGCAGCACCCGTGTGATGATGCTGGTGTGCAGCTTGGTGTGGCCTGAGTCTGGCGATGATGCTGTCCACTGGCCAGTCAAGGTGTTCAACAACCCCGCGGCAGCGTCAAGCATCTCGGACTTGTGGTCAACCCGTTGGCACCAGTTCCTGCGCTTCTACTTTGAGGGCCTGTGCAACAAGGGAGTCGACCTTCTGCTGCCCAAGGGTAAGGCAGTCCCTCGCGCCCTGCGTGCGGCTGCTCGCGTTGTGGCAGCCTTCATCTTGTCTGGGTTGATGCATGAGTACCAGCTGGTTGCAGCCTTTGGCAGCTTCAGTGGTTGGAACATGGCTTTCTTCAGCTTGCACTGCATGGCTGTCCTGGTGGAGAACTTTGCACCAGTGGCAGTCAAGGCTCTCCTGGGCCACAAAAGGCGCCAGCAGCACAGTGGCAGGAAGAGCAGCAACGGTGGAGGGTCCCCCAAGCACACTGGCAGGAAGAGCAGCCTGAGTGGAGGTGGTGGCTCACCCCGCCACAGCAAGATGGCCCCTGGCGGCACTAAGGCCGTCGTCCAGAACATCCTCCTGCGCCTGCGCCGCTCCCCTGTGGTGAAGAGGGCGGGCAGCATTTTGTGGTGGGTGCTGGCCCACGTGTGGACCCTGTCTGTCATGGCGCTGTTGTCGCCGCTGTTTATTGAGCCCTACCGCGCTGCTGGCACCTTTGGGCGCCGTGCTTTTCACCCCGTGGGCTTCCCTATCACACCGCATGTGGTGGGCTGGGTGCAGCAGCTGCTGCCATTGGCGCCAGTTGCGTAGGCAGAGTGTGGGCTGGCACTGGGCTGACACTGTGAATGCTGTCCTGCCGGACAGCTGGGAAGCCGTAGGTCAAAAGTGTTGGGTGATACTGTTTGCATCCGTTAATGAAATAAAGTCTGCTGCCTCAGCTCAGAGAGCTGGGCTGTGCCGGGTGTTGCTGCAGTGACGCCAGTCGTATGTGACATTGTGTGTTTGGGTGACCCTTGACTCACTTCATGAAGGGTGCAACTGCTTGGTGGCGTAGCCCATTGTGGGCACAGTTGTGTTGGCGCAGCATATTGGCGTTGGCTTGGTGCCACCTTGGGAGCTGCCACTGCACTTGTTGGGCGCATGGTTGAATGACCTGTTACAAGAGTCGGACCCCTTGGCCAGACTGCGGCTATGGGATGAGATGTTGGGCGGCTGCCTTTTGGGTTTGTGGCAAGCAGTTGTGATGGTTTCATGTGGACAACATTGTGTCTGGTGGTGCTTGCATCATTGTGTTGTCCAGGCAGCAGCCCTGGTGTGCAGCAGCTGTGTTTGTGGGTGGTTGTGCTGCAAGTTTAGGACCATGGGGTTGCAGCCAGGGCTGGCGCAGTGCAACCGTGGGCATGATCAGCAGGCTGATGTGCCACACCACCAGCAATGGTGGCTCTGACGCTCTGGTGATGACATCCTTGTGGTGGGAAGGCCATTGGCATGAGTAAAGCTGCAAGACAGCACTCTGCGTGTAAAGACAGACATGCCCGCACATGTCAAGCCGTGAGGTGACATCCTGTCAAGCCCTTTGCGAACAAAAGCACTGTTGGAAGTGACACTATCGTACACCACTTGCCTGCTGCTGTCAGCAGCCCACAACCGCACCAAAAACATGACTGATAGCCAGGCATACCAATTCACACAAGAGACGTGTGATTCCCACCCTCCCTTTGAGCACAACACCAAACAGTTGAATCTTGAACCAGAACTGCTGCTTTGCAGCTCAGCCTGCCACACAACACAGCTTATACCATCATCAACGTTTTCTGTGCATTATTCTCATAGTTCATAGTGCGGGTATCATTTGCAAAACTACTATGAACAAACTTAGCAGCATTCCCTCATCTCCCTCATTCCCCACATCTGCCTCATCTCCCTCAAACCCCTCATCCCCCACATCTCCCTCATCCCCCACATCTCCCTCATCCCCCACATCTCCCTCATCCCCCACATCCCCCTCATGCCCCACATCTCCCTCATCCCCCACATCTCCCTCATTGCCCTCATCCCCCACATCTCCCTCATCCCCCACATCTGCCTCATCTCCCTCATGCCCTACATCTCCCTCATCCCCCACATCTCCCTCATTGCCCTCATCCCCCACATCTCCCTCATCCCCCACATCTGCCTCATCTCCCTCAAACCCCTCATCCCCCACATCTCCCTCATCCCCCACATCTCCCTCATCCCCCACATCTCCCTCATCCCCACATCCCCCTCATGCCCCACATCTCCCTCATCCCCCACATCTCCCTCATTGCCCTCATCCCCCACATCTCCCTCATTGCCCTCATCCCCCACATCTCCCTCATCCCCCACATCTGCCTCATCTCCCTCATGCCCCACATCTCCCTCATCCCCCACATCTGCCTCATCTCCCTCATCCCTCACATCTGCCTCATACTCCTCATCCCCCACATCCCCCACATCTCCCACATCTCCCTCATCCCCCTCATCCCCCACATCTCCCTCATCCCCCGCATCTCCCTCATCCCCCACATCTCCCTCATCCCCCGCATCTCCCTCATCCCCCACATCCCCCACATCCCCCACATCTCCCTCATCCCCCTCATCCCCCGCATGCCCCACATCTCCCACATTTCCCACACAGAGCCGCTGCTGGGTCTGCACAGCACAGTAGTGCTGTGCTGCACAGCAGTACTATGCAACACAGCACTACTGCACAGCACAGCACTCATTCACAGCCTCACATGCAGCATGCACATCCACACATACATCCAACAGCACAGTGTTACTGCATACTTAATACATAAAGTACATCACCACCTCGACCTGAAAACATACTGCTTCTGTGAGTGCTGCTGCACAACAATCATTGTTGCCAGCTGGTAGCACCACTCACTTGTGCCACAGTGCAACAGTGCCGTGTATCAGCACAGCCTGTTGTACTCAAATGACCTGCCACACCAATAAAGCCTGGCGATCAGGCCAACAGGATCACGCACAATGACCACCACTGCAAGCCTTCATCAACCCCTGACCTGAATTCAGGTGAAGTGCCGTGATCACAGGATACCACCCAGGTGTATGACCGAACACTGGGGTAACAGCACATCTGGCGCGGGCATCAGGGAGGAGCTCTGCATGGTGCTGCTGCTGGGGCCCACGTTGTGCTGCTGCTGCTGCTGCTGCTGCTGCTGGAAGTGCTGCTGCTGCTGGGGGGGGGGGGGGGGGGGCTGGTACTCGGGCTGCTGCATGTGCACGGGTCTCCCTCATTTTGCTCAACCCCCTAAATCCCCACATCTCCCTCATCCCCCTCATCTCCCACATCTCCCTCAACCCTCACACCTCCCTCACTTCTCTCACCCTCCACATCTGCCACATCTCCCTCACCTTCCTCATCTCCCTCACCCCCTTGCTTCCCTCATCAGCCCCCTCGCTTTGCTCAATCCCCTCGCTTTGTTCAACCCCCTCTCTGTTGCTCACCCCCCTGGCTTCCCTCCACCCCCCTCATTGCCGTCTTTCCCTTCGACCCCCCTTCGACCCCCTTCGACCCCTCGGTCGCCTAATTGCCCACTTGCCCTCCCTTCCCTCAACCCCCTCACTGCCCCCGTGCCCTCCTTTTTACACAACCCCCCCACTGCCCTCCTTTTACCAACCCAAAGTACGTCTGTCCCTCGACCCCCTGCACTTCCCCTCCTCTTCACACCTTGTCCTTGCACTGCACAACAACTTGTTGAAGAATCAGGGCTTGGGGAGTTGGGGGAGATATGGGGTTTGAGGGAGTGTGGGGGGTGAGAGAGATGTGGGGGATGAGGGAGATGTGGGGGACGAGGGAGATGTGGGGGACGAGGGAGATGTGGGGGATGTGGGAGATGAGGCAGATGAGGGAGATGTGGTGGATGTGGGGGATGAGGGAGATCCGGCAGATGTGGGGGATGAGGGAGATGTGGGGGGGGGGGGGGGGTGAGGCAGATGTGGGGGGTGAGGCAGATGTGGGGGATGAGGCAGATGTGGGGGATGAGGCAGATGTGGGGGGTGAGGGAGATGTGGGGGGTGAGGCAGATGTGGGGGATGAGGGAGATGTGGTGGATGTGGGGGATGAGGGAGATGTGGGGGATGAGGGAGATGAGGGAAATGTGGGGTATGAGGGGGGTGCCTGTTACAAATCTGTTATTTTTCCAAATGTTTGCACTATGAGGTTTGCATATCGCACTATGAGAGTAATGAGGGTAGTTGTGGCTATCTTGAGGTAAAAGAAAACGCACTATGAGGTTTGCATAATGCACTATGAGGGAATTGTGGTTAATGAGGGTGAAAATGAGATGTGATGAGGTTGAAAATGTGGGAAAACGCTGCCGATGGCATAAGTAGGTAATGCAACTCTCAGCGCGACTCGCGTGGCGCTCGAAATACCAGCCCTCTGACTCGAACCTGCTCCGACATCCTCGCTTGGCTCGGATGTCTCCGCCGGTTCTCGTCAGAGTGCTGGTATTTCTCGCTATGCCACTCTCGTCCGCTGCTGAGAGTTGTATAACCTCTACATAACACCTCCCACCGCTCCTGCCAATTTTTGACCCTGCATCACTATCGGTCTGCACATGCTGCTACCTCAGGTGCACAAACACGTCTTGCGGGTTGCTGGCCAAACAAACGATGCAAACAGCAGTAGCTGAACATACAATACAACCAGGAGACACTGATTGTCTATGCGATACCTTCACTGCATCATCACACAAAGGCACTGGAATGCCGTACATGTGCTCTGCCAAAATGTGCACTGCAGTTCAAAAGCGCAGGCACATCTGGTTCCGAAACGAGCACTGGTCACATGCAGGAGTGACAAGTACATGTGAACATGACACCAAAGCATTGATAAAAGCTCCATCAAGAGTGCCATGCACCACCTGCCGTTGACAGGGCAACCACTCAACACACAGCACAACCAAGCACAACAGCAACACCACGCTCAAGCCCTCCTGCTACCGCCCTGCTGCTGTGCCTCCGCCTCTGCTGCTGCCGCTGCCAGTGCTGCTGTTGTCACAGCCAACTCATCACCCTCCACGCAATCTCCATAAGCTCGCGACGGACACTTGATCCCCTGCAGCTGCTGCTGAACCTCAAAAATCATAGCATACCGCTCCTCCAGCGGCCGCATCTCAGGCCAGTGCAGCTGCTCCCAGACACGCCCCGGCTGCAGCTGCTCCGGCAGCAGTTGACTAATACTGCTGAGCTGCACCCAAGCTTCCTGCTGTATATCCTGCCAAGTCACTGCATGCGTGTTGGGCTGCCGATGTACTGCCAGTCCTGCCAGCAGCAGCGGGAGGTACAGTAAGCTGCCGCGGAACAGTTTCCTTGCACCTGCTGCGCTGGGGTTGGCCCGGAAGCTGAGGGCTCCCACACCCATTGCTGCTGCCAGCACGGCTGCCTCCCCAGTGAACCACTGCGACGTCACCTGCAAGCAGTGGCGAAAGACAGTTGTGATGATTGCAACTTGCACGCGCCACACATCAGCAGCATGCATGGCAACCGCCTGGGTGCGGGTAGCTACGTCCATGTTCTGCAGATGGGAGAGAGAGAACACACCCAGCATACCAGCGCATGCTGGGCATAAAGCAATGCTCATAGCCTCACTTTCACAGCTTCGCTGTCAATAAAGGTTTCCTTAGCAGCCGATGTTACCTGCAGTGCTGCTGCCACGGCGCCCAGGGGTATCAAGAAGGCAATGTGCCTAAGGGCCACTGCTGCTGTCCTGCGCCCTGTGGGATCCACACCAGGCAGCATCCTGAAGCCACCTCTTTTGTAGTCATCCTTGCACAGCCACGCCAGCGCTAGGAAGTGAGGCATCTGCAGCAACAACAACCCGACAGGCACAGTATCACTTGAAACTAGGCACACCTGCTGTTGGCTTGATATGGCTGTAGTGTTTCCCGTGTTTGCTCATGCATGTACCATGCCTGCGAGTACATGAATATGGTGTGCTACAAACAAAGTTGCACGCTAGTTGTGTCATCATCAACACGCTGTGGCCGTCCTTGCGTTCACAGGGATGCCAAAGCACGTGCAGCTTGCAGAATGACAGCCAGCTGCATGTCAGCCACTGTCGCAAAACCACCAACCCCAGCTGTGCTGTGACAAGCTCATCGCTTGAAAGACCTCTGCGCTCACCTGCCATGAGAACAGAGCTGCTGCCAGCACCCACGCCCCTGGCTCCAGCTCCCCAGCCGCTGCTGCCCAGCCCATGAGCGGGGTATGGCCCCCACGACAGCCCCCACCCATGTGTTGAATATGCTGAGCTGCTTCATGGGTGTGTACACGCCAGCGTACAGCACGATGTTGGCTGCACCCAGGGCTGTTGTGAGAGGATTGGTCTGCAAAAGGAGGAACACAGGCAAGGTCAAGGAAGTGCGGATGATGGCGCAGTGAGGCGCATGTTGGCAGGTCCAGCTGTGGGTCCAGTACTCATGCTGCAAGGAGTGACATGAGAGGCACACTGGCCAAATCAAAGATAGACACATCAGTCAATGATGCCACAACTGCATCCCACCACCAAGCAGAACTGTGACCACATGCGCTCAGCCAACATGATGCAACCCATTTCCCTGACATGACAAACACCAACTGCTCCATGCTCTACTTTCCATACACCATACAGCACTGCAATACACAGCACTGCAATGCTGTCACAGTCTGGACCAGACCCCCCAGACCCACCTTCTCAGCCAGACCCCAGAGCCCAGCTGCTCCCGTCAGCAGCGCAAAAACCTTGGCATGCCGCGTGCTGAGCCGGCCTGCAGGCAGCGGCCTGTTCATTGTCCTGGTCATCCTGCTGTCGTTGAAGACTTCATACAGCTGGTTGAGGGTGTTGGCACAGGCAGCTGCACCCAGCGTGCCGAGCGAGGTCCATGCTAGCTGCGCATAGTCTATGCTGTCCCCGCTGCCTGCTGCATACCCTGCTGATGCTGTGAGAGCCACCAAGGCGCTGAGCCTGAACTTCGAGAGCTTCTTGTAATCGTTTGTTAACGCCTTGAAGCGCCGGTAGGGGCTTTTGTGCCGGAGCGCGGCTGGCTCTGCTGCCTGCTTCAGTGCTGCTGCTGAGGAGAAACCCTGCTTGGCAACGGCGCTGGATGCTGCTTGGCGCAGCAGCTGCAGACCGAACCCAGGTGCTGCAGGTCCGATCCCACGCGCCCCCAGCTCAGCAGCAGTGCTGGGTGCTGCTGAGGCAGCATGATTGTAGGCAAGCAACAACAGTCTGGTGCCTGCTGCACTGCACTGGCGTGCCATCGGTTGTGCAGCCGGCTAACTTGGTAGGTGACACAGTTCTGTTGTGAATGTGTCTGAAGCGAGGACCCAGCTGGTTTGTTGTGAGAACAGCCTGGTGATCTGACAGCAGCAGAGCAGTGCGAGGCCGAGCAGTGCCTCCCCTCCTGCTTCAACGACGACAAGATCTTGTTCGTGCAGGGTGATAGGAGGGCCCTGTGAATGGACGTGGGTTCCCCGGGTCCTTGTGGGAGAGATTACGGCAGTGTAGTCAGCGAGTGTGACCCCGGTGAGAAAATAGCAACAGTATACGCTACGTTTCAGCCGGTTCCACCTTCAATGCTGGTTGTGAACGCTGAATGTGCTTTCTCCAGCCCGCACACAATGCTGCCGCACCCCATTTGCTCCCACAAGGCCACCAGCAGGCCCAACACCCCCAGGCTCGTTCAATTGCCCTGAAGCATGCCTGTAAGGCTGGTGGTAGCCAACCATCCCGTGTGTTCAAGCTCTGGTCTGCCCTGCAGGCAGAACCAGCCACAGATGCGCCGACAGCAGGCCAGCCAGCGGCAACAGCTGTCGACCCACCTCAACCTGCCAAGCCGCTTGAGTGTGAACCCAGCACCAGCCAGACTGCTTCTCAGGAGTCTAAGTACCTTAGCTACCAGGACTATACAGCCATGCAGGAGGCAGCACACCAGCAGCAGCAGGAGCACCAGTCTTCTGCAGAGTTTGGGCAGCGGGCCGATGAGACAGCGCACGCCAGCAGCAGTGCCCCCACCAGCAGCAGCTCGGGGAAGCGTGTGCCTTGGAACAAGGGCCGAAAGCACTCTGCACGTGAGTGATCTTGCGACTGTGTGCTTTATGCATGCATCTGCCACGACCGCTGCTGCTGCTGCTGCTGCTGCTGCTACTCCCATGCCTCAGTAAGCTACGGCAGCAGCAATGAGGGGGTGCATGTGTCTGTCGTGGCTGTCACTCTTGACATTGAGGTTGCCTGTACATGCGCAAAGTCTTGTCAGACATAAGGCATGCTGCATCCTTGAACAGGGCCTGTGTGGTCACTGCCGTGTGCGTGTATTTGTGTGCATGCGCAGGGATGATTGCGCGCATCACAGAGGCCACAGCACTTGCCCTAGCAAGGCCTGAGGTCAAGGCCAAGCTGGATGCATGGAACCAAAGCAGAGTGGGCACCAAGAGAGACGAACACATCAAGGTGAACAGCCGCAACTGCAATGCAACTGCAAATGCTGGCAGCAGTGTAGGGTGAAGACCCACCTACTCAGCAGTGGTTGGCTGGGGCTGATCCCTCATAGGCAGCCCACATGGGGCCGAGCGCAACACCTTGATCAGTTGCAAAGTAGTGGCAAATGCGGCATGTCCAGCAACACTGCCAGCCCCCAAACTGCCTCCCCCCCCCCCCCCCCAGCCAACTCACTTTGATCATATGTTCTTAGTGTATGCAAGGTCTTGCTCAGTGCATGAGGAGTTGCACTCAAGCAGAAGCCTTGAGGATGCAAGGGCTGATGCAGTGTGTGCCCGATGTCCTGCCTGCCTGCAGCTTAAAATAGCAGAGAAGCAGCGGGCTTCTATGGCAGCCAAGTTCCAGGTGAGCTGACAGGAGCTGCCCCAATGCCTGGGGGGGGGGGGGGCGGTACAACATGCACAGTCGCCACACATTCCAGTCATGCAGCGCAAGAGATGGCTGACCTCTGCATCAATGCCTTTTGTCAGGTGATGCACTCCGCAGTCAATTGTCCAGCCAGCCTACTGCCAGTAGGCCCCTTCCTGCTGCCAACAGCCTGTACCCTCCTGCACAACAACAGACACGCAGCGGGCCAGGCATGCTCCAACCACTGCAGCTGCACTGCTGGGTTCACAATAACCCTTTCCTTCACCCTATACATGACGGTGCCCGTGGTTGAATGCCTGCTGTCTGTAGAACATGTCTGCTGAGGAGTTGGAAGAGTTCTCATCCAAGCGGTCAGCCCTGGCCAAGCGGCTCTGGCAGGACCCAGCGTATGTAGCCAAGACAGTGACAGCTATACAGGAGGCAGGGCAGCGGCGGCGGGAAACTTCTGCGCAGCAAGCTGCTGATGCTGATGGGGATAACGGCCACAGCAGCAGCAGTGCTGAAGGCAGCAGCAGTGCCAGCAGTGCTGGAAGCAGCAGCAGCAGCAGCAAAAGGGGCAGCCGGCGGCGAGCAGCGAGAACCAGCAGCAGCCAGGCAGCAGACAGCGAAGCAGCAGTGGAGGCAGGTGCAGAAGCAGAGCGGCCTGTGCCCAAGGAGCCTCGGCGAGTACACACACCAACAAAGAAGGTGTGTGCTGTTCCCAATGCCTTGCTGTGCCGCTTGTGGTATATCGAGATGTATGGTGCCGGTCATGATGACTGTGCACTATGTGTCACCTGGTCACAGGGAGGTTGGCAGGGTTGGGCGGATATAAGAGTGACCCAGCAGAAGGAGTTGCTGCAACAACGTTGTTGTGCCGGTAGGCAGACAGCCCCACGTGTGAGGCGTTTGAATGCCGTTGCATTTGAGCTGACGAGCACCCATCCCCTCCTCTCTCCCCGTGTCTGTGCGCGCGCTGTTTGCCTGCACTGCTGCTCTTTGCAGGAGCTTGCAGCAACAGCCAGGGCGCAGCTGCAGGAGCGGCTAGACAAACTCCTTCACACGCAGCTGGTCGTTGCTCGCACTGAGCAGACAGTACAGCAGGTGCGCAGCAGCCTGGCAGCCTTCGAGAACAACCCGCAGGCCAAGGAGCAGGCAGCAGCAACCCTGCAGCAGGCCGAGTCATACCTGGGTCCAGCCAAGCGCCTAGTCAGCAAGCTGGCGAAGGACCTGCAGGACCATGGGGTGTGCTGGGACCCTTACACAGGGCAGATGACACACATATACGACGAGCCTGTGGAGCAGTTCCTGCGGGCTAGTGGTGCTGCTGGTGGCACTAAGGCGCGTAGTAGCAGCAGCGGTGGCAGCAGCAAAGCAAGCAGAAGCAGCGGCAGCAGCAGCAGAGCAGGCAGCAGGCGGGAAGCTGCAGGGGCAGCTGACATTGGGCCTGATGTTGTGCGCAGCAGCAGGAGCACTCGGCAGCAGCAGGGCAACACTGGCGCTGCCGAGGGGTTGATTGTGTCCTCTCGGCGGCGAGGCGCTGTGGCAGAGGCAGCCGCGGGTGGGGGTGTCAGGGTGAGCAGTGCTGGCTCGGCTGCCACTTGGACGCCAGTGAACAGCGCTGCTGCAGGAGGGCCAGTGCCGGCCAATGGCAGCAATGGCAACGGCAAGAACGGGCACAGCCCTGGCGGCAGTGGTGCATCTTACGTGCCTGTGCAGGTGCAGCGGTCGCTGGACAGTGCTGAAGATGTGGACGTGGACGCTGAGTAAAGTGTACACACATTGCACCAGTGGCAACACAGACTGACAGTGTTTGTGGTGCCGGGCATGGCAGTGTGTTGTTGCACAGGCCAGCCGTGCTTCCTTGGAGGCTTTCAAGTGTAACCATCGAATGCTGTGTAGGTCCCTGTGATGGCATCCGTTGGTACCAGGCTTTTCAAAGCTGGCTTGAAACTCTTCAGGGTTTTCTACTTCCTGCTCGAATACCCTCAGCTGAACTCACAACGGCATCAGCCACAAGTTTCCATCTGTTGGAAGTCTTCTTGTAGCAGCTCACGCACGGTTTGTTCGCCAACTGCGAAACCAGGGCAGATCAACAAGCTTCTTCTCTTCAAGCACCGCGCAGCCTCGACCACCTTCACAACAATCTGCCATGGGTGACAGGGGAAGGCCCGAGAGACCGGTGAGGTTGCGCGCCCAGCTCGACTGTTCCATCAATCTCCACAACGAGCAGCAAGAAGCGCGTGCACATGTTGCTGTCACAGAGGTTTGTCGGTCAGTATGCTCAAACTTTGCCCCTATGCGGTGCTGAGCTGGGCTTGCAGGTCTTCTGCGGCAACTTTGAGTATGATGCCCCAGAGAGGGCCATCCTGGACCTGTTCGAGAAGTATGGCCAGGTGCACAGGATTGACATGAAAACTGGTGAGCCCTGGGAGGCAGCCCGGCCAAGGCACAGTCTAGGCAAGCACGCCCGACACCAGCAGACAAGGGAGGCAGCAGCAGCTACATCGAGCAAGCATGGCCCTGGGTCTCATCACCCAGCACAACTCCAGCTGCTCCTAGGCCTTTCCGGCATCGTGTGTGTCAAGTAGGAGGTGTCTGACCTACGTGGCAAAGGCATCATGCGCACAACCTTTCCTTGACCACCTGAGCTTCCAGCTTGACAAGCGTCGGTCATCCTCCCGTTCAGAGTGTGCTCAACAACAGAGTGTGCCCAACACGTCACTGTAGACCACATGCTGCCACCACCGCTCAACATGTCCCCAACTTGCAACCTGTCACCCTTCACACCATTGGCGAGGTGTGTCACATCGGTCCTTGCTGCTTTCCTGAGCCTGCGAATGTTTTGGGGAACGGAGGGGGGAGAAGAAAGCGGGGCGGACAAGTAGACATATGCGGCGGACGTGTCCTCTACCACGTAGGCAGCCTCACCCAATGCTGTGCGTCTGTATATTCATAGTGTAGGTAGTATGGGTCGTCAGGGACCTGAAGGGTCAGGGTTAGGTGCTGCACACAGCAGCTGCCAGAGCAGCTGCTGCTGCACCCACCGGCATGTCCATGTGCACCTAGAACACCCACCATCAACTGGGTCAGCATGTCAGTGCCTCCTCAAGCTGTGGCTCCAACAGCAGCAACATTACTGACCATGTTGATCCTGGTCCTGCTTTTTGCACTGCAGGCTTTGCTTTTGTGTACATGGAGAGCGAGAGTGAAGGCAACAGGGCCATCCGACACCTGGACAGGTGAGGGATGCAGGGACGGCTTGCGGCAGGAGTTGTCGGCAGGCAGTCTGCAGTCTGCATGCTTGTCCAATGGCTGGCTGGGTGGCAGTTTGGTTGGAGAGCTGCCCTATTGTGCTGGCAGTGCACACCCTTGCTCAGATGCTTGTGTGCCAGGCAACTGGCCGACAGCCACAGGCCATCTGTAGGGTTGATGGTTGAAATGGTACTGACAGCGGTTTGTGGCATTGGCTGTGTGCTATGCACTGTGCAGGATGGAGTTTGGGTACAAGCGGCGGCCACTGCGTGTGGAGTGGGCCAAGGTGAGTGTTGCTCGGTCTTTGCATGTCTAGTGCCCCAGCCTGCTGGTGACAAGCAGTGGTGCATGGATATTGGCTGGAACATACATGGTTGCAGCAAGTCAAAGTTTGTGAAGCAAGAATGTGTGTGTGTCCATCCAAGGGGCCCCACATACACGCATGCAGCCGGTTTGCTTGGCATGCTGGCAGTGCGGCTCAGCTACCGGTGTGCTCGGCACACATGTTTTGACTTGAAGTGTGCTCAACATGTCTTGTGTGCTGACTCCCAGAAAATGGAGGTTTCAAACAAGAACCAGCAACCCACCACTACGCTGTTCGTGGTCAACTTTGATGTTCGCAAGACACGTGAGGGTGACATCGAGCGCCACTTTGACAGGTGGGTGGGGCACACGCCATGGCTGAAGGCGTTTGCTTACGCTGCTTGATTTTTAGCAGGTTTATTTGTGCGCGGCTTGTGTTGGTCCGGTGCAAGGTGGTGCGTGGAAGGCCACAGCCTGTCAGAGCCAGGAGCAAGTTGGGTGGAGTCAAGTTGTCGCTGATGCCATTTACGAATTGTTTTTCAACAGGCCATCGCAAACTGGGCTTGGTGGCAAGCATTGACTGTCTGTTTCTGTTGTTGCTGCGGTGACCTGCAGGTACGGGCCCCTGAACCGTGTGGAGATCAAGCGCAACTACGCATTTGTGGAGTTCAAGAACCTGGACGACGCCATTGACGCGCAGAAGCGCAGCCACGGCACAGCCATGGATGGCCGCACCATCACTGTGGAGTTTGTGGAGAGCAGCAGACTGGGCAAGGACAGGTGGGCACCACGGGGCTGCTGCTCTGCATGGTTAGCTGCATGGTGTTGCGGTGTAGGCTGCGTCTGTGCTGTTTCTTTGAGTCACTTGTGTATTACTTCTTTGGTTGCTGTGAGGCCCCATCATGTCTGCGTAATCAACGGGTAGCCTGCCAGTGTCATACATCGGCTGCTTCAAGGAAGCAGTGATCTCGCTCATGCTCGCAAGTGTGATGCACAGGTTGCGGACTGTGTTGAGTTGGTGTTGCTTTGCTTTACAGGGACCGCTCCCGCTCCCCGCCCGGTGGCTACCGTCGCCGCTCACCCTCACCTCGCGGGCGCTCCCCACCACCACGCCGGGCCTACTCGCCACGCGGCGGCTACTCAGACGCACGGCGCAGCCCAAGCCCAGCACGCAGGTGGGTTGACAGGTATCAGTGCGTATGATCGCAAGCTTGGCTTGGGGATCATGTTGGGGTGGAGTGGTCAACTGACCTTTTCATCTAGGCAGCCGTGCAGGGGTGGAGGGGAACATGCTGTGCACGCCAAGGTGCAACAGGGCTCTCGTGGTGCTGGGGACAGTGCGCAGGTCATGTACCTTCTTGTGGGCCTTGTGCTGCACCGGCCAGCACAACGTCTCGTGTGTTGTATGCAAAAAACCTGACAGCACCGCATCATGTCATGTGTCTTTGGCTGCAGGCGCTCACGCTCACCCGACTACGGGCGCGGTGGCCGCGGTGGCGACCGCAGCATGTCGCCACCCCGGGGCCGCTCCCCTCGCCGCTCACTGTCCCCCAGGGACTGAGTGACTGTTACCGCAGGATTGCCGCAGCTGCAGGGTTTCAGCAGGAACTGCTGGCCGCTTGACGCCATGATCAAGTGCATCAGTGTGTGGTGACGAACCAGGGCGACGGCAGAAACTTGTACATTTTGTGATGGTTGACTGTGTAGCCAGTCAGGGCTGGCCTGGCTGTTCTGCAAGCATGCAGCTACCACTGACTGTTGTGTGGAGAGTTGACGGCTGGACTGCTGCTGCTGCTGCTTTGGGGTGGCACAGCAAGTGCTGTGTGCATTTACGGACCGATTTGGGCTGCAGCATGTGCATCACTTGCTGCTGTGCAGCTGCTTGTGAGGCTGTGCAGCAGTCTGTGATCCCTGTCTGGGTTATGGTGCGGGAATGCTGACTGGGGAGGGAGGGTGGCTGATACCACAACGCCGTGACGGCAGGGTTGGGGCTCTGGTTTCTGCCATTCACCACAGGGTACATGGGTGCAGGCTGGGTATTCGGCAGCTGTGGCTGCTTGGCAAGTTTGCTCCTAATTGTGTGGCCATTGTTGTGTGGTTGATGCCGTGCAGCTCCTGTGGTCATGGGCTTGTTATAAGAGCACCAGCAGCTGGCGATGGCTCGTTACTTGTGCACGCCTGTAGGGCTGCCTGTAACGTCTGTGAATGTTATGTTATGTAGGCAGCAGATCGTGCAACAGGCATTGCAGGATGGATGCTGTCTGCATTGCTGATGCTGCTGTTCTTCAGCTCAAGATGACATTTGAAGCCAATAGACATGTATGCCCAACACATGTCCCCAAAAGTAAAACCCCAAAAGTAAAAAATTTCTTCAGGCACATGCATCCGTCATCCAGCTGTCGCACAAACTGGGGCACCCAGCAGTGGGAGTGCTGTGCAGCCCCTGCAAAGTTGTTCCAGCCATTGTGCTGCACGCAGTAGGCCTCAGCCAGTTGCTGCATTGCTATCAGCAGTCACACACGTCAGGCAATACTACTGCCTGCCAGCCACAACCCAACGCCAAACACAGATTGGGGTGCTGGCTTCTGCACTGTGACCTGCTCGGTTGGTGATCAAGGCTTGGGGCCTGGTGAACTGACCTGCACAGCATGGCCGCACAGGGTGTTGTGCCAGTCGGTGCAAAGCTTGCAACATAGTGGTGGTCTTCAGGGAGCAGCACCCACTTAACGCAAATACAATCACAGCAGGCGTGACAGTCGTGATAGCAACCACCTGGGTGTACGTGTCAGCCAGAGTGAGCAGACTGTCCGCTGTGGCACAGCCCAGGTGCTGGTCAGTCGCTGGCCTTGTGGCACCAGCCTTGCTGGCGGTTAGCAAACTGCTGCACATGCTGCAGCAACACGCCGTATGTCAGGTCTGAAGAGGCTGCCAGCAGGTGAGGTAGATGCACCCGCATGTGGGGTTACCCGCCTGGTCGCACCTAGAGCAGCTTGCACACTGTCCTGAAAGCTGAACCTACATCCCCTGTTTGGGGTGTGGCAGGGTCGGTGCTGTAATTGCTGAGGTGACGTCTGTGCTCATAAGCACAGAATGCTTTTTTGCTGCATAGCTGGCTGCATCTGTGTCTCACCCCAGAATTGCAGTGTGGCTGATTGATATGGGGCACAGCCTGAGTGCCTGTCAAGGCATTGCCTCTGGCACCGTACAAGGGCCCAATCAACCTTGAGCTGAACACTACCTGACAGGATCACCACTGTTCCATGGCCGATGCTGGCAGTGTAGCGCGGGCGCGGGGGGCACGGGGGACGGCGAGTGGGCCGGGCCTGACGGGGGGTGACTGCCGTGCCCAGCCGGTGCTGGCTTGGCAGTGGGTGCGGGGATGCAACTGGGTGTAGCGGAGTGGGGACAGCGACCGACGGCAGGGCTCGGGGCCGCAGGCGCTGCAGTCGCAGGCTCGCTGTCAGGGAGGGCTGTCGGGGTCGGACGTGCCTCGCGACGGGTGTGGGGTGTGGGGTCACTGGGGCTGCTGTAGCAGACGTAGGGACTCTCCTCAACAGGTATCACGCAGCTCAGGGATGATCGAAGGCCAAGAGTGCACAGGGAAGCACTCTGATGTCCACAATATAGACAGTCTCCACTCAAAACTCGATGCAGCCGCTGTGTAAGGCGGGTAAGGGGTGAAAGGGCAAAGGGCTGCACAAGAGGCTGGGCTCACAAGGACGGGTGATCCCTCACAGCACTGCTGTCGTGCCAGGGGGTGGGGGTTGCGGCACAAGGGATGATATCCCTCACTGTACTGCTGCTGTGCCAGGGGGTTGGTACCCCTGTGTACTGCTGTCGTGCTGGGGGGTGGGTACCCCTGTATGCTGCTGTGCCGGGGGTGGGGGTCCAGCTACTGCTGTTGTGCCGGAGGTACCCCTCAAGGTACTGCTGTTGGTGCTTGCCAAACAAAGGGGAAATGAACTGTGCACTTGTTGCAGTGGCACTGCTGATGCTCAAACAAGTCACAGGGACTGGTTCTCAGACTCAGGGAAGGATTGCATGACTGCAAGCACCAACTCGACTCACTGTCTGACGTTCACGTAGCAAGAGACTTGTATCGACGCGCTGTGCGCGTGCTTCACATGGATTGTTGTCTGCACTGTACTGCTGGTATAGGAAGGGACTGCTGGTCACTCTGGGGCTCAGTCAGTCTAAGGCAAGCCGTGTCTCTCAAGACACCGTAGCAAGACAAACCAGTCAGTCAGTTACATGAACAATCTCATGAATGCTCAAACGTAACCTTGACAACACAACCTCGAACTTCTCGGTCTCTCCGGTCTTCTGGACAACCTGCTCCGCGCCTGCTTATATAGTAATAGCAGGCGAAGCTTCTAGAATATATAGTGAAGTTCATAACTGAACAACCAAACAAAGCATGCACACGTGCATGCATATTTATTAGTCATCGACACAACTCCCGGCACCTCGCTCCTTGACCATCATCACCTTGCGAGGCCAGGCATTGCCACGACAACATGATCGAGTCCTGCACTCGGAACCCGAAACTCGGAACCGAGACACACTAGACACCCCGTGACTACAGGTCACCAGTGTGCCTGAAACGTGGGCATCTCGACACCACACAATCCGACAACAACACTAAACATGCATGCAGGATCAAAGCATCAACTCCAACAAACGCCCAAGCACACAGACCATACCCTCCACCACAGGTACTGTACAACTTCTGCTGGTGCAGCAACCGCAGGGTAGGCCTGCCTATGCACAAGTACTGCCACCATAGCCAAGTACAAGTCCATTTCCATACTAGGCAGCAGCATAGGACATCCTGCCATACATCAACACAACAGTGCCAGGCTGGCACAGGTGCTGTACCGCCTGGTCCAACTATGCAATTGCCACTGCTCAGCAGAACCCCAGGCTGGGCTCCTGAGCAGATGCTGGAAATGCCACAATCCTCCACAGGGCCAGGTAAAGCCTGACATGCAAGGGCACTGCTCCGCCGAACCCCAAGGTTGGGCTCCTGAGCAGATGCCGTGTGTGCAATAGTCTATCAGAATGGCATGCGCTGCTGGTGCACAGCCCTGCCACTCGCAGTCCAACCATCACTCGCTGCAAGGCTGTCCACCCACGGTCACAGGTGTCAGCCCCCAAACAGCGACAGCAGGTTGAACTGAAGGTACCTCGAACGAGCTCCACTACAGCATTGGCCATGCCAAGCGTTAGTGATGTTAGTGTACAGCTGGTTTTCAGGAATGTCAGGGCTCCTGTACCGCAACAGCATCATCTACATCAGCCATTGCCATCCCCAATATCCCAGATGTCTCGGTGATCACTGTCAGACTGTCAACAGTGGTGCGCACCAGCTGGGTTGGTTCCAGGCCGGATGAGACACATTCCTTCAGTGACACTTGTTACAACCTACTTGTGCGGGTAGGTTTTTACAAACCGCTGGCGCTGCCTCGGAGCATCGCACAGCACATCAAAGTTGGCCTAGAAGGGTTCTTGACAGTTCAAGCCACCTTTTCTTTCAATTGTGCTATGGAATCTCGTTATGATCTGTGTACTAAGCCTAGCTGAAGCAATCCTCATCCAGGCTCTGCTGTAGCATCGCCTCACAAGCTAGCCCCATGCAGGAATTCAGGCCACCACCCAACCTTCCTATACACTGCACAGAGGTACCAGGGTATCTGCGGAGCCGCTGCAGCCGCTGCAGCAGTGTCCTGTTCAACAGATCTCGATCAAGCAGTTCCAGACAGAAAAGTGCTTTGCCCCGGTGGTTTTTCCACGATGTGCAAGGGACTGTACTGGAGCAGCTTGTCAAGGACAAAAGCATCACCGCCCAACTCGCACGGCAGCTGGAGCACGCTGTGCCGCAGCTGCAGGACAAGCAGCTGGACAGCAGTTTCCAGCCCCTAGCAGAGCCCTCAACAGCGTCTGCAGCAAACCAGGAGCTGACATGGCTCAGCGATATCGAGGTGGTGCCAGTTTCAGCCTCAGGCCCAGGCCACCGGGCCCACAACCCACAGGCGGCCAGCCAGTTGCAAGCAGTGGCACCCAAGAAGGACTTTGCAGCTGGAGACCTGATTGGTTTCTACCTTGGTAAGTAGGCCTCAAACTCAGCCACACTGCCATCGCCTGCTATTCGGGTCGTGTCAATCGCTTGCTAGTCTCGCTGTTGCCATGGCGCAGTAGCCGTGTCTACAGCCTGACTGGTGGACACTAAGGTGGGACGGCAACCTGTGGCATGGACTGCCAGGCCCAGTGGGCGACTCTATGATATCCAATCTGCCGCACACAGCCACACCAGCTCACACAAGATGCGGATACATTGCCACATGGGTTGAACAAGCATGGATGCTGCAAGCTGCGCAGCAAGCTGCGCATGCGTGCCTACTATGACCTGTGCCATGTTGCTGGGATGTGCAGGGTATGTGTATGATGGCGACGAGTATGATGAAGAGTTCGAGTTCCCTGACAGCAACCACAGCAGGTGGGTGTCCTGCTCACCTCTCAAAACTCATGCACTCCTCTTTGCTGCTTTCACGCCGGGGTGCTTGAAACTGACAGTCCCTGCTTGGGCCTCTACGGCAGTCCCCGGGCCACCAGCACCACCACCTTCACCAGAGCACAGTTCCAACATTGTGCATGATGCCTGGGGGTCCCTTTGCCAACATATGCATCCAGCCCGCCAACAGCTGCTTTGATTCCTTACTGCATCAGTCAAACCCATAGCTGTTTTACTGACGGTGCAAAGGACAAACACAGCATGATGTTGGCCACAGCGGTAGGTCCGTGTGTTCTGTTTGAGGCGCAATCTGCGGGATTTCCTATTGTTACCACACCGTACCGTCACAGTCACGCGCAAATCCCGTGTTACTGCTGTCCTGCCTGTCCCACGCGTAGATTCATCTATGACTTCACAATCACTGCCCCTCGTGGGGCCATCAGGGTGCAGCCCAGCAGCACCAGCCCACAGCGTCAGCAGGGCTTGGCAGCTCCTGATGCTGCTGCAGCAGGAGCAGCAGCAGCAGCAGCAGCAGGAGAGCCAAGCCAGCAGCAGGAGGATCCCTTTGTGCAGAACTTTGTTGTGGATGCCAGCACTTGCCAGGATGGGAACCCCCTGGCGCACATGCTGGACTACAGGGCACTGGCAGCTGACTGGCCAATGGGCCCCAAGATGTTTGACCAGCAGCAGGCCGTACCAGGGGGTGCAAATGCCGCGATGCTGCCTGTCAGCGACAACAGCACCGGCAAGGTGTATGTTGCTGTCGTGGCACTGCGCAGCATCACAACTGCCTCAGGTGAAGACATCTGCATCGACTATGGGCTTGACTACTGGCGCAGCAGGAGGAGCCTGGACAGGATGCTGCAGGCAAGTTGAATGCTGAGGACTGATGGATGAGGACATGTTGTCACACTCAAGTCACACAAGTCTAGAGCATGGCAAGCACGCATGATGACTGGAGTACAGCATCATGTTGTGTGTTCAACACACAAGTTGTGCAGGATGTATGGTGCAAACGACATGTGTTTGCTGCTCAACACCTCTGAAACGCCACTTCTGCACCATTGGCGTTTTATGGAAGTGAGGGTGGTCAGCCGCATGGACTCAGTTGGTCAATGCCCGTGCTTGCCTTGCAGAGTGCCAGGATGGAGGCTGGCAGAAGGTCCACCCGTGAGCTCAAGGTTCAGCTGAAGCAGCTGGCTGATCAGCTTGCGCAGGAGCGCACGGTCAGCTGCCAGCTTGCACAGTCCCTGCAGCAGCTGCAACACACAGCGCCAAGCTCGGTGCCAGCTGCAAGGCGGTCCCAGCAGCACCAGCTCGGCACCATCCTTGCCGCTGCTGCAGATGAACTGGTTGCTGCCAGTGACGTAGCACTGATCGCACCAGACAGGTGTTGCAAAATGGCACCCAGCCAGCACCCAGACAGCCCAGGAGCGGCCGCAGCAGCTGATCAGCTCGAAGAAACAACTAGCATGCAGGGGGCTAGTCCGGTAGCACCTGTGGCAGCACAGGTTGGGCGACGCAGAAAGCCTGGCCCAACAGCAGGAATCCAGCCAGCTCTGAAGCGCAGCAGGACTGCGCATAGTGAGCAGCACCAGGGGACTTTTGACAGCTTTGTACAGCGTCTGAAGAGCCCCAGTGTAAGCGTGCAGGAGGCAGCTGCTCGGGCTTTGTGCAACCTGGCGTACAGCAGTGCTGCCGACAAGGCTGCCATCGCAGCTGAGCCAGGCTGCATCACTGCACTGGTGCCGCTGCTGAGCAGTGACAGTGTGGGTGTGCAGGAGGCAGCTGCTGGGGCATTGCGCAACCTGGCATGTGGCAGCGCTGCCAACAAGGCTGCCATCGCAGCTGAGCCAGGCTGCATCACTGCCTTTGTGCAGCTGCTGAGCAGTGACAGTGTGGGTGTGCAGCAGGCAGCTGTTGGGGCCATGTGCCACCTGGCATGTGGCAGCGCTGCCAACAAGGCTGCCATTGCAGCTGAGCCAGGCTGCATCACTGCCTTTGTGCAGCTGCTGAGCAGTGACAGTGTGGGTGTGCAGGAGGCAGCTGCTGGGGCATTGCGCAACCTGGCATGTGGCAGCGCTGCCAACAAGGCTGCCATCGCAGCTGAGCCAGGCTGCATCACTGCCTTTGTGCAGCTGCTGAGCAGTGACAGTGTGGGTGTGCAGCAGGCAGCTGTTGGGGCCATGTGCCACCTGGCATGCAGCAGCGCTGCCAACAAGGCTGCCATTGCAGCTAAGCCAGGCTGCATCACTGCACTGGTGCCGCTGCTGAGCAGTGACAGTGTGGGTGTGCAGGAGGCAGCTGCTGGGGCCACGCGCAACCTGGCATGTGGCAGCGCTGCCATCAAGGCTGCCATTGCAGCTGAGCCAGGCTGCATCACTGCCCTTGTGCAGCTGCTGAGCAGTGACAGTGTGGGTGTGCAGCAGGCAGCTGCTCGAGCATTGTGCAAGCTGGCAAGGGGCAGTGCTGCCATCAAGGCTGCCATTGCAGCTGAGCCAGGCTGCATCACTGCCCTTGTGCAGCAGCTGAGCAGTGACAGTGTGGGTGTGCAGCAGGCAGCTGCTCGAGCATTGTGCAAGCTGGCAAGGGGCAGTGCTGCCATCAAGGCTGCCATTGCAGCTGAGCCAGGTTGCATCACTGCACTTGTGAAGCTGCTGAGCAGTGACAGTGTGGGTGTGCAGGGGGCCGCTGCTGATGCATTGGGCAACCTGGCATGGGACAGTGCCAGCCAGGTTGCCATTGCAGCCGAGTCAGGCTGCATCACTGCACTTGTGCAGCTGCTGAGCAGCAACAGTGTGGGTGTGCTGCAGGCAGCTGCTGGGGCATTGCGCAGCCTGGCAGATGGCAGTGCTGCCAATCAGGCTACCATTGCAGCTAAGCCAGGCTGCATCCCTGCACTGATGCTGCTGTCGCAGAGCAAAAGTGAGAGCGTGCAAGAGGCAGCTGGCTGGGCCATACGGAGCTTGAAGCGCGGCAGTGCTAGGTGACATGTGCAGCTCCTGCCCGCAGGGCACGTCTGCAGCCAGCTTGACAGCAAACTCGTACAGCCAGGACGCCAGGGCGGATGTGTGCAGTAGGGGCCTGCCACAACACGCCATGGTGCGACACAGCCAAGCCCGGCATATGGATGTTGCTTTTGTTGGATGCTTCTGCTGTGCGTCAGAGTTGCTGATGGGTGTGACTTTGATCTGAGGTTGCTGTTGGATCGTTGGGCGTGTGTGCACACGCCGCATGTGTGCGCGTTCTGGTGCCTGACACGGCTCCTAATGTCTATGAAGTTCGTTGTTGTGGGCTGCCCAGCTGCAGGCCAGACTGATGAGATTACATCTGCCACCCTGACTTGTGGACTTGTCACGAAGTTGAACTGCATGCCATGTGCAACATTTTGTCCAGCTTGTGATGCACTGCCTCAGGATAGCACCAACAAAATACAAGTAGGTCTAAAGTCAGACTGTTCATGATCTGTGCGCACTCAGTGAAGTTCAATAAAGAATAAAGCTGTCCTGGCATTCGCCTTGTCCTGCCAAGGTCAGGCACACACACACCAGCAGTGCTTGCAGCTCATCAGGGAAAAGCAATGTCGTGACGGCTTAGTTCAAAATGTGTGCCAGTCCCGCCAGCACCCACTCAGTAGCCAGCAAGACTGGGCAGCCATGTGACCTGTGGCAGTGGGCGTTCACTCGTAGCACTTGAAGCCACTTTGGGCTGCGGTTTGCGTTGTATCAGGCTGCGCAAGTAACAATCAAAGCTAGGTATCCAATGTATTTACATGCCTATGAGAGCTACATGGCCTTCGGGTGTCCTGCCGGCGCCTCGACGTTTGTGAACGAGGTGCCTCTACGTCGCTGGGCAATCATGTTTCTTCCGTAGATTGACAGCCCTTTCAAACACAAATCACATTCACAGCTACAATACGTGCGTCAGTAGCTCGCACTCGGCACGTTGCCCCATGCCGCCGACGCCAACGACTGCACACGGCCGACCTCGACGACTGCGCACACTGCCCACGCTGTCAAACGCCTCTCCCGTGATGGGTCTCGCTTGCATTGGCAAGGTCGCTGCACAAGACTGCTCAGCACTGCGATGGTCGCAGCTGCAGTGCCCATCAATAGGAGTAAAGCCCTCAGGGCCTGAGCCTCCTCAGGGCCTGGGCTTCATGTGTCATGCATGCTCGTCTGTATGCTTGTGCCAAGCCTCATCCAGTTTGTCGTTAGCCTCCAGCAGCTCCTTCCTCCAGTGGTCTGCCTTGTTGGGCTGCTGAGGCTTGATGTGGCTGACGTCACCCGCCTGGTCCTCATGGGCCGACCTGCACAACATTCGGCAACAGACAACTCAGGGCTACACATAGCTCTGCTAGGCTGGCTGCTTGTTCAGCACATGGGTCTATGCAGATACCTATGCAGGCACACCGGTGTGTCTTGCCAACTGATGCCCCAGGTCAACAGACCACAGCGTCAAACTGTCATTTGAGGTTGTCAGTCTGGCCCTGCCCAGACTGAATGCTGGGCCGGCGTCTACAGTCTACTAATCGATGCTGTGCATACTCACCTCAATCGCTGTGAGAGCTTCTCAAGAGTGCCGTTGATCTGGGGTGTCCTGGAACTGATGTCACCAATGTGGATGTCACTGCAGCCCCAGAACTGTGACAAAAGCAGGAGCAGCAGCAGCACAGGTGCAACAGGGTGCCACAGGGAAGACAACAACAGCAAAAGCTGGCCAGGTCAGAGTGTCGTGCCTGGTGCCTGGATGGCATGAACACTACGACTGCACTGCGGCTACTGTGCTCTCACCCTAGGTCCCAATCAAGTGCACTGTAGCGCACACCCAGCGGAGCTGCTCAACATGCTGATCACAAGTGGCGGCACTGCATCGTATGTCACGGCAGAATCAGACACAGCGGCCCAACAATGAAGCCCAGCGTTTTCTCACCTCCTCTGGCATAAGTGCCTCAGGCTCATCGCAGTATTTCATGAGCAGCCGTTGGCAGTTTGGGTAGAGGGGGTCGGACGGCTCACACGGTGGGTTGCAGGAGTTGCCTGTCAGCCAGTACCAGTGCAAGATGCAGCCCTCACAGGTGACACCCTCCGGCAGCTTGTACTTGACAACAAATGTGGGGTAGTTCTTGAAGGCATCCTCCTCTGGATATATGTACCTGTGCAAGGGGTGCGCACACATTCAGTACCGTTGCGCAGCTCATAGGCTCTGGCTGGAGGTGCTGTAGTGACTGACAGTTCTTGAGCTCATCTGACGAGACCTACACATGCAGGTGTCTCCCTGTCACAGGGACCCAGGTTGTGCAAGGCACTAAAAGTGACAGCGATGCAATGGCCATTGGATCCATGGATGTGACCACATCATGTGCTCAACTGGGCTGGGCAGCGCTACCAAGTAGAGAGCAAGACACACTGCGGCTGATTGGTCATACATAGACTGTCTGCAAAGCAGCATGTGCTTGAAAACTTGAGCAAACCACAGTGATACACCAATATAGGCAGTGGGAGCACCCAAATTGGCATGTCTCCAGCAATTTGATTAGAGCAGCGGCTGCAGCACACGTACTTCGTACTCCCAGCCTCATAACACACGTACCATGTGAATGAGCTGTCCTGGTAGGTAGGAATGAGGGGCCGGCCCTGGGGGTCCAGCAGCTCCCCAGGGGGCAGCGTCCAGTGAGGACCCTTGCCATCCTCACGCTGCAGAATGGTGCAGCGCTGCAGATAGTCAGCAGTGGTGGCGTCCCGAGGGCACAGCCGGAACCCCATGCGGCCCCAGTGGTTGGCGGTGATCATCAGGTGCAGAGAGATGGTGGAACCGGGTGTGTAGGTGGCTGCAGGGGGGCGGCATGGCAAGGCGGCAGGGGCGGCAGTAAGGGTCGGGCCATAGTCTATGGGACACGACGTATCCATATTGTGTTGCATGCTGCATTCATAAGGCCTGTGATACTTTTTGTCCCGCCAAACTTTGACAAACTCACATCATTCAATCATGGGCAGTTTGTCAGCAGCTACCAACAGGTTCGAACCTGCATTGGCAAGCCTGTGTGTGCCTTTGACACCTGTGATGCCTGCTGCCAGGCCTGGCAGGCCTAGGCTGACTCACTCTCTGTGTAGTCAGCACAAAGCTTACCAGTGATGTTGCCAACCTGCTCCAGTCGTTTGTAGGGTGCATCGTAGGGGTCCCCGCACATCCCCCACCTCCCATTAGGCCACTGCAGGTTGCCGTTGTCGTGCACCTTGTACTTGCCTGCAATCAAAGACACCCTGGCTGAGTGAGTGTGTACGAGGGAACTGTATAGCCAACCTCAGAGTCATTGTGCACAGCATGGTACATCTGCTATGGTTGTTTACACTCCACTTGGGGATGCAATATGGGGCTGACAAGAGCGGCCCAACGGGCTGTTGGCGCATAGGAAAGTGGTGACCCTACCTCCTGCATTTGCCCCGTGGGGTGTGAAGTCATCATCTGTTGAGGGATTGAACTTGTACCTAATAAAAGGCCTGCTTATGGGCTGCAGCAGGAACCCATGGCTGCATCACAGTCACCAACACCACCAGCAGCAGCAAACACAAACCACTCATCACAACAGCAGCCTTAGCAAGCACTTGCAACAACGCACTAGCTTCAAACGTCGAATTTGATGTTCACGTAAGCATATGATGCGGACTTGTGGAGCGGACGATGTGATAACCAAAGTCCCGCCCTGCAGCTGTCGGCGCTACATACCTTTCTGTCGTCTGCCAAAGGCTGCATGTGACTATTACAGCCAGCAATGCTACTTGATGCAAGCTCCGTATGCACAATGGCTTGACCATCGTGCTCAGTTTGGTCAGGAGAGTTCACGTGGCTGCAAACCAGCGTTGGTTTCAACTCTGCAAAACGGTCAGATGGAACGGTGCGGATGATAGAAGAGGCTGAAATTAGTATGGGTTTACGTGCGCAGGCGCGTGACCATCTGCAACGACGTGGAGTAACCGGTTGGTCAGGATATGCTGTCACACATATGCATACCATGTTACAACCATATGGTAACATGGTGCTTGCGTACACATGTGCCAACACGAAAAACTGACCGCATCTTTGAAGTTGCCTCCAAGGAGTTTGCATAGCCTACCAGGCTGTCAGAGTTCAGTAAGATGGAAAGTTGCGCATGTGCACATGCTGTTCAGCAGGCTGCACAGCGTGTGTTGGGTATAAGCAATGTGCAACAGCACAATTTTGATATCATCGTACAGTTTACATCTGCTGGGTAACTCAAACAGGCCTGGCTTAGGGATGCTCCTGCAGCTCAGCTGAATTGGACCAATCACACAGCAGTTGGTTTCATGAGAAGTCTGAGCATACCAATGGACACCTCCTGGAGAACAGCACTGCACTTGATGCCTGCAAACGATAGGCGCGACCCACAGACACAGTATCATGCACTTGTCGCCGGCTTGGCTGGGCTGGGCAGCTAGCAGCAGCAGCCATTACATACCGTCACACTGCAAGCTTTTCTGCTGTCGAATCAGCCAAGGCGTCTGCATCCGCTGCTGCTGACGGCGACGTAGTGCCTGCTGCCTGCTGTTGCTGCTGCGCCTGCCCCTGCTGCGGTAAACTGGCTTGTTGCATCCCATTGGGCTGCACCGTAGCAGCCCCATTTTGCTGCTGATGGCAACCGCCGCTGCTGCTGCTGCTGCCGATGCCGCTTGGGCCGGCATCATTGCCACCTGACGCCGCAGCCGCTGCTGCTGCTGCTGCTGCTGCTGCTTGCTCCTCCTCTGCTGCCTCTTCAGCCACCTCTTCAAGCTCTACGTCCACCACACCAGCGCTGGTGTCACGGCTGCGAATGACCTCCATCACAGCCTGCACAGGAACACAGACACATGTCATGCTGAGTCATGCTACGATAGTGCAGAGACCAGATGGTGAACCCAATCCAAAACACCTGCGTCTGATGGCATACTGCATTGCGTCACAAGAGGAGGGGCACAACCGCTAGGTCAGGAGTCAGCAGCACACACGCAAAAGTGCCCAGTACACCCTGCGCAAGGAGAATCTCTTTGAAAGCTGTGCCAACACGTGCTTCTGGGGCACAGCTGCTTTGGCTGGCACGCACTCCCTGACGTAATTGCCACGGGTGTCATTGGCCAAAGGCCTCTCCTCACCTCATGACTGCGCGAGAGCGCCTCATCAACAGGTGTGCGACCAGCACTGCAGCACAAACACACCACACATTCATCAATGTCATGATGACACTGTATGTACATGCTTATGCAACTCATATGTTCAACACATAACCACATCAGCCACCGCCTCGGACCTCATGCCACTGCACGACACACAGCATGGCATGTCCAAGCAGCTGCCGTACTGCGGTGCCGTGCACAGTGATGGCCGTGGGTGCAAGGGCCATCAGAGCTAAAAGATGGTCTGCAGTGTTTTGCAGCGGTGGGACTAGGAACTACCTATTGCAGTAAAAGCATTGCGATGCGGGTGGTTGCGCTGCAGGCCAGTGCATGATTTGGCGTGAAACCCCACGGCAAGGCCCACACACAGCACAATTGCAAGCCAGCGTGCATGCATGCATATGCAGCTGTGGCAACTTCTGTAGCAGTGTATTACTGCAGTTCCTGCCAGAAATGTGGGATTCATTGCTGGTGCGTACTTGTTGAGCACAGCTGCACTGGCGCCCTTGTCTAGCAGTGCCGTCACAGCCTGCACAGACATAGCAGGCCCAAGCCATACAGCAATGTCAAGCCATACAGTGATGGTCGACCTATGTATGCCCTTCAGTCCATGCTCGATCCAAACAAAACTTCATGACTGGCTGGCAGGCTGTACAAGGCAACATGTGCAGTGCATGTTGCCAAAACACGCATACACATGGACCCAAGAACATCGAACACAGTAAACTGGAAATTGTGTAGGCTTATTTCTATGCCGCAACACATGCGCATATGCAGCACAGGGTGACATCAGAGAACCCCCCCCCCCCAGTTAGCAGCGCATCGTGCTGCCAGGTTCGTTCAATCTACACCAACAGCTGCGTGTGCTGTCAAGTGTCGCACCACCCACCTCTGTGTGTCCGTTGAGGCATGCCCAATGCATGGGGGTGTTGCCGTCACCATTCTTCATCTCAGGATTCTGCAGGCAGGGGTTTGGGAGGAAGAGGAGGGTGACAGGGCTGCGGGGCAAGGGCGACCAGCTAGTCTGGCAGCTGCTGCCTAGTGTCTGTCTAGTGCTGCAATGATGATACCACACACAGCTTGGTGATGGTTATGGTGACATTCCTGCTGCTGCTGCTGTTGATCACTTGGCTGGCAGGTCACTCTGTTGCCTGGTGACCCCTGGTGCTGTGCCTAGGGGTGTAGGTGAAGGGGGCTTCACGCTGACGAGCAAGATAAACTGCCAACAATGATGCTCACGTTGTCAAGCAGCTACTTTGGTAGCTGTCCATTAACCAACACGAAACCTCATCCCCAGCTGGTACACTCACTGCATTGGCCTCCAGCAGCAATTTGACAATCTCTGCGTGTCCATTAGCACAGGCCATATGCAACGCTGCAGCAGCAAGCACACAGTCAATTGCAGCAAAACAGCAAGAACGTTGGCTCCTGCACGCCAGCGTCTTCTGTAAGCTGCTGCAGGCTCCCAATCAGCACAGGGCAGCAGAGCTCACCCACCTGTCCTGCCGGCGCTGTCCTGCCCATCCACTTGTACCCCCTCCTTTATGGCCAGCACGACATCCTCTGTGTCCCCATAGCGAGCACTGTCGATCAGAAACTCAAGCAACTCTTCTGGTGTGGCCTCCACCACCATGTTGGTTTTTGGGGGGAGGGAGGGGGGCGACACACAGACGGCGGTGGCAGCGCTGAGCAACTGGTGCTGACGTTGATGGCAGTGTAGCATTCAGTGACAAACCAAGATAGTGACTGACAGCTTGAAACACTCCTTTGAGCGTGCAGCACACATCACACTGCAACTGTGTCACACAAAGGCAGTTATTTCAGTTGGGGCGACCTCCACGCCAGGGCTCCACGCGCGTCCAGGTTGTGTTGCATTTGCGCGTGTGTCATAGATTCCGCAAGGTTATTGTGGCTGCCAATTGGCTAGAAAAGGCATCGCTGACGACATCTTAGTCCGGAAAGTGTTCGTTCCGTTGCCTCTTCACCCTAGTCCCTACCTGGAGTGATTCCTAGTAGTACTCTCATAGGATAAGTCTCTTGGATTCACAGTCTAGGCGGAGGTCTGCTTGTTTGTTGAGCTCGCTTGCAACCAACCAAGCTCCATGCAGCAGGCCGCACAGCTGAGGCTCCTTTCTGACCTGAGGGCCATCAAGTTGGAGGTACGTCATGCTCTCGTCTGGGAACTGGCGGTGATTGCAGGCTGGGACTGCTTTGCTGAGGGTTGCTGACCTCCTGCTGTGTGCGCTTCTGCTGCACTCACCACCTGCTGAACGGTTCACCTGCTTCTATCCATAGCCCCCTGAGGGCTGCTCAGCCAGCCCTATGACAGAAGACAACCTCTACCTTTGGGCAGCGACCATCCTGGGCCCCGAGGTATGCTTCCATGCAAGCTGGTCTCCATGTATGAAATGCTGCTCCGCCTACTTGCTGATGCCAAAAGGGCTCTTGCATTTCCGTTTGGTTGCTGAATTCTGTGTTTGTGCCCTGCCCTGCAGGAAACAGCCTGGGAGGTGAGCCAGCAGAATTGGTTGATGGCACAGCAACAGCAGCAGCAGCTGACACACTGGCTGTCAGCACAAGGGCAGCATTTTGCCAGTACCGTGTGCAAGCAGCAGTTGCTGCATGTGCTGTTTTAGGTTGCGGGCTGTGCATCCTTGATTGTTGGCCCGGCGTGAAGCTAGCTGCTGTGTGCTGCGATTGCAGGGTGGCATCTTCTCGCTCAAGCTGCAGTTCTCTGAGCGCTACCCTGAAAAGCCGCCCCGTGTGCGGTTCACATGCGACATTTTCCACCCAAATGTGAGCCACAGCTGTATGCAAGCAACTTTACGGCATGGAAATCAACACAGCAGTAGGCCACAGCACAGCACCCAACCGACGCAGCCCCTGTTGGCGCACATGTCATCCATCCTGGCTCTGTTGCCTCTTTATCATGACAAAGCTGTGAAGAGTTGTTACTCAGCGGTGGTCACTGGTTTTGGGCCGCTCACCCACCTACTGCCTCTCAACAAGTTGCTGTCTGCTGTGATGTGGTGCGTTCCTCTTGCAGGTGTACTCTGATGGCAACATCTGCATGGTGAGTTAATGTCAAGCAGTAACATCGATGCACGGTGTTACAGCCACCCTCAGTCAAGTGCAGGCGGGTGTATCTTGAATCAGTGCAGCAGTTGTCAGCGACCTCATGAGTCATGGGCTGTTCGTGTGAGTTGTCAGCAGCAGGCACAGAATTGGCAGCGGTTGGGTCTGTGCAGCAACTTCAACTGGTGCCCTTATCTGCATTTGGGCTGAAGTTGTGTTTGGGTTGTTGCCGTGCGTGTCCCTGCATGATGCAGGATACACTGCAGGACAAGTGGTCTCCCTGTCACAACATCTGCACAGTGCTGATGAGCATACAGAGCATGCTCACAGACCCCAACTGCGCCAGCCCAGCCAACCCTGAGGCAGCGCAGCTCTACACCAAGGACAGGACTGCCTACAACAGGTGGGGTGACCATTGGCCGGCTGCATGCATGAGAGCGGCTGTGTTGTACTCGTGCATTGGCGTGTGTTGTGCTGTGGGGTGGTGGTGGGCCTGTTGGGTCAGATACCAAGCTGCTTTGGGGGCTGCGGCAGGGCCTGGAGCGAGAGGCTTTAGCATGCATTGAGCCAGCCCAGCAGGAGAGTGCAACACAGCGTTGGAGATGCTGTTAGCGTGGCCTCCTCTTGCAGCCTGCAGATGCCGTGCAGGCTTGCAGGCCAGCACCTGAAACAGTCAGTGTTGTATGAGAGCACCTTGCACAGCCATGAAGAGCCAAGAAGTCAAGCAGCATAAGCACACATCACATGGAGTGAGAACAATGATAGCAGCACTCGATTGTGTATTAACTCGTCACTGCTGTTTGTCTGCTGTGCAGGAGGGTGCGCCGCATTGCTGCCAAGAGCGTTGAGGGGTGCTAACAGCCTGGAGCGCGGGCCAGCAAGGCAGCAGCAGCAAGCAGCGGCGGTTGGTGGGCTGGCGAGCTGCAGCTGGCATGCCTGCCTTTCAGGCAGCCTTCAGGCATGTGCTAGCACCAGCAGCTGTCAGAGTCAACATGCCGGCGGACAGGAGCTGGTTTGCAAGCCCATTTCCGTCGTTGTGGGTTGCTTTTGGCTGCTGCTGCGGCTGCAACCAGGCCGCACAAGGGCACTCAAAGCTAACAGTGTGCATTGGCGTGGAGTGTGTCAGTATGGTGTCAGTATGATTTGGAGTGTGTGGTGGGATCAAGCAACAGCTTGCTTGAACACCCATCTGTGCTTCTTGCCTGGCAGCCGCTGTTGCTTTTGGCGAGTGACATGTTTCAGTCTCTGTAAGCAGAGTCAGTTGGTGTGTAGCAGTTATTGTTCTGTGTACCAAGGCTGCATGCGCGATTGCCATGGACAGCACGACGCGCTGTGTGTAACAGTGTGCAGGACACTGAGCTGTGTGTGTACAACATGCGCGTGTGCCTTTGGCAATCAGCATGCTTGTACACTGTGTGTAGGGTGCTTGTGGCTCATCTGGTAAAGCCTGATCTGGCAGGCTCTTGCAGCAATGCAAGTTGCCTGTCAGTGCAAGTGCCTTGTGCTGTTCAGTTTGAGGGCAGCAGCAGCGCGTTTTGTTTGGTGTGTTATGCAGGCATATTGGGTGGTGTGTTATGCAGGCATATTGGGTGGATTATATCGGCACTTGGCAGCATGTTTGTACATTATCATGTTCTCATATTTACCACCTGTTCATTACGCTTGGACCTGTGCTGCTTTGCCATGTCTGCCTGTTGAACCACCCTGTGCCTGTGGTCAGGGCGCTGTCCTGTGCCCTGTACTGTGTGGCCACCATATTTGTAACAACATCAATTGCCGTCGCTGCATTGATCTTTCTGCACCACTGACCGGATCAGTATGGGCAATCCTGGTGTGTCCAAGTGGGAAGGCTGCATCATGCACAACAACAGTTACAGCAACCCCAGTGAAGCGGCTATAAAATGTCCTCCAAGCCCATGTCTACTCATTCCGTGCCTACTCATTCAACTGGGTGATCTGAGCTAGTGCCATGCAGATGATGTGTGCCCCTAGGCTGCAACCATCCTGGCAATTTCCTGACAGTTTCCTGACACAATGCAAGCGCCACGCAAGCTTGAAGCACAGGGGAGCCCTGCAGCGAGCAATTGCTGCTAGGTGCCAAACCAAAGGTCAAAAGGAGCCCTGGATCACACTTCCCTGAAGAGCATCATGTTTTTCCAATGAACATAGCATGCTACGCAACTGCTGCCTGCCAGGATTGGGTTCATCACAACCAGAACTGCTGCCTGCCAGCATTGGTTCATCACAACCAGATGCCCAGCGTCATCTCACAGAATGATTGCAATGATGGCCAAGGGCAACCTGCAGCAGCACGCACATGCACATGGCACCTGGTTCAATGCATTGTTTTGGCATGCTGCTGACTGAACCCTCAGGGCTGGTCGGCCACAGGGAAAGCCACACTACCACTTGAATTATTGCAGTCGGTGATTCACTTGTGAAGTCGCTGCTGCAACCAAGGATCAAAGGTCAGGAGCACCACAGCTACGTGGATCATCCTTCGGAAGCTGTCTGCCGTGACCCCATGGGGCCCCATGGCCATGCAGCTGCTGGACTGGCCAGGTTGTGCATTGGCAACTTGAGTAGCACTCAAGTTGTGCATTGGCAATGCAGTCGTGCCCATCCCGCGTACCAAATAGGCAGTGTAAGGAGGCCAAGCGTGAGAAGTATGGGTGTCAAGATATGTGCAAAGAAGGGCCAGATGATCCAAAACAGGAGCATGAACGGCAGCCTGCACAGGCACCAGAACTGTGGTAATGAATGCGCAAGCCATGCAGCACAGGCTGACAAGGTGGTGCATTGACTGCTACCACCACTACTGTTACTTTGGCGCCTGCTAGGTGTCTGTGTGATGAGTAGCAGGGGCTGTGAGCCCTACCATATAGGGGAGGTGATGAGCGCCAGTGTGCCAGTGATAATGCCCATGATGCTTCAAGTTGGGTTTTTCTGTTGCAATGCTGAGCTGTTGAAAGAATTGCAGGCACGCCAAGGGGCCGTCGATATGATACAAGTTATCTCTTCCCGCAGGTCCTGACAGAACTGACAGAAGTTAGTGGAAAGATGTGTTGCATCATGCTGACGTGGTGACTGCTCGACGTGGCAGGAGCCGGGCTGAAGCTGAAAGGAGTTACCGTAACGGTCGCGGCGTCATCGCCCACGATAGTGCGGATCGCTTTGTGTACACGCTTGTACAATATGAGCTATTGAGCTGTAATCAAACTGCGCTGGACCCTCCGTGACCCCCCCTGACGCGGCGTGACGCGGCGTGACGCGACATAGGAATGTCCGGGCGAGGCCCCAACGCCCTGAAGCGTGCAGAGGCCGTGTCGCGGTCAGCTGCCCGACACAAAGGCAAAGGTGACATGAATTGACAGCCTATCTTCACACCGCTGCCAGCGGGCGAAATGCACCGAACGCAGCAAAACACCCGCTCCCTGTGCCTGTGGGCAGCAGTTGCCAGCACATGCACAATAACTCACAATAACTCAACACCACCTGCTGCGCCACCCTAAAAGTCACCATCGCCACCCCTAAAGCTGTTGCTGCCCAGCCTGCTGTATGTGTTGCTGTTGCTTCGCATCACGGGGCTCTGTGCTGATCCTGCTGAGCGCAGCCTGCCTGAGGAGGGCCGCATGAGGGGTGGGCTGTGGCAGACCCTGGCCAGGTCCACATCCATATGAGGGTGTTCTGCACCGGCATGCAAGCTGTCACCTGCCAGCGCTGCATTTGACTTGTAGTGCACCAAAGACCGCAGCAGCTCTGACAGCACACCCTGCACCATAGGAAAATTGCACATGTTGGGTCGCAGTGCAGGATCACTGCACAGTGTGATGGGGATTCTGCAACAAACCACACATTACAGGCATTGCATTGTTGTACGCTTGCTTGGGCCAGCCTACAGCTGCTTGCCTGCTAGTGCCCACTTGCTGCCTGCTCCTGCTGCGTTACCGCCAGGCCCTGGTTGTGCATGTGTGCATGTGTGCTATTTGTGCAAGATACTAGCATTTGATGCCTTTTGTCTCACCTTTGCCCCTGCCTCAGGCGGTGTGTTGAGTCCCACCAGTGATGCTGTCTCCAGCAGGAAGTACTCAAGGTCCTCAACACCCTTGCACTTGGACACCAGCGCTGCCATCTGAGTCTGAACACAGCAACAGCAGCAGCAGCAGCAGCAGCAGCAACATCAGCAATGGCAACCACATCATTTGACCATGCCATGCATTGCAAACTTGATCAGTCTAATCATGCCTGATGACACAACCGCGGGAGGTGAACAGCATTGTGCACACTATGGATACCGGTGCACCGGACACCCGGTGCACGCGTCGGGCCCGACATTGTAGGCTACTGCCGTCTACCTACAAAGCTGCTGCAGCTTGCTTGCTCAGCACAGCTGGGCCAGTTGCCAACCAGTGGGTGCATCGCAGTTCACAGAAAGGACCGTTTCACAGCACTCACTGAACTCATTCCCCACCCGCACAAAAACATGCTCACCTGCTCTCCTGCAAAGGCCTCATCGAGGTCAAACAGCTCCAGGGCAGGGGGTGGGGGCTCACGCAGCACGGGTGGGAAGGTGGCTGGCGTCAGCGCAGGCAGCGGCGTCTCAAACGCGGGGGGTATGAGGCTGAGTGGCGCCTTCTTCACGCCCAGCTGCTCATACAGGGCCACAGCCTCCGGCACATGCCGCATGTCTGAGAAAGACATACACACACGGGCGCGGGGGGGGGGGGGGGCATGGGAGGAGGGTGTGGGAGGAAGACAGATTGCCGCAAGCATTCAATGCAGCGTCATATGCTTGCAAGATGCTTGATGGTGACTTGTGCGGCATGCATACAAGCAAGATGAGTGCAAGCACAAGGATGGCAAGTGTGCATGCGCGGTCTTGTACAGGGCAGGAGTGTTCATCTGCAGTCACTGCTGGAGGTCAACCATAGTCTGCTGCCTCCTGTGGTTGCCTATGTGTCCCACTGGGAAAACATACAAGGACCCCAAGGGGAGCACCAATTCTTGACAACACTGTGCTAGAGCACAACAGTGCCGGAGCTCTGCACCACACCCAGAGTGTGCGTGCACCCCCCTATCTTAGAGGACCCCCTCACCGATGCAGAACAGCTGCCCGTCAAACAGTCGCGCCCAGTCCCTTGGCAAGCTGGCCACCTCTGCCAGGCAGGGCTTGGGCCTGTCTGCAAGCGTCTCTGTGTCTGGCAGCAGCATGATGTCATTGGCAACGTCAGGGTCCTGCGCATCACCTGGGTGCAGCGCCACCTTGGAGCCCTGCAGGAGGAATAGCAGCAGCATAGACACGCCCCAGGTGTTACGCCAGGTTTCTGCACTGCGCTGCCAGGGCTGTCTGCTGCTTTGCGTGCCGGGGCAGGATGTATTCTGTGCTTTACAAAAACTTGTGTGTGGTCCCGGTCCCATACTCCCTCCAATCCCTCATTGCTGCAGCTCGCTGGCATGGCTGCCTGCTGCAATCACATATGCATGCATGGCCACACGCACCACATGGCCACATGCGGTCTAGGCACATGTTCCAAGCCTGCAGCCCTCAAGCTGGCTGCGGCTGCTATGCGCATGGAACTACAGCATGGGCATGATACGCTGATTGCAGGATTGATGGACCAAAGCATGCCACCATGCCATGGGTGCAAGTACACTGCGGCTGTTGGCTGAGGCGCCCGGCTGCTCACCGGCCGCAGCCACCGGAACACAAAGTCGCTGATCCTGCTGTTGTCCTCCTTGTCCAGCCAGGCATCATGCAGCAGCCCCGCTGACCCCAGCACCAGCACACGGCCCCCACCAGGGTCAGGGGAGGACCAGCAGGCAGCTGCAGCAAGGCAAGCCACAACATGCCACGGCAGAGCAGTAGTGGATTCCGATTCATATCAAAGCACACAAGGGTCAGGGTTGTTAAATGAGGGAGTCAAGTGTGATTGCCGCTTGCCTCCTTGTATCTTACAAGGAACTCATGGCGAGAAGCGCACCAGCCTCCTGCTGTCATACATGCTCATGGATGGCCACTGATATCATTGCATGTGCATGTATGGCAGCAGGTGCATATAAGCTGGTGCCAACCTGCGGTGTGACATCCTGCGACATCCTGCGATGTCACATCCTGCGACATCCTGCGATGTCACATCCTGCGATGTCACATCCTGCGACATCCTGCGATGTCACATCGCAGGTTGGCTCCAGCTTATATGCACCTGCTGTCATACATGCACATGCATGATATCAGTGCGGGTCAGGCACCAGCATGAACACACCTGCTGACATGCATGCACTTGAGTGGCTACAGCGCAGGTCGGTACCAGCACGAACGCACCTAACGGCCGCTGCATGGGGTAGCTGATCTTGCCGCTGGACAGGATGGGCACTGCAGGCGGCTGCACGCTGAGTGTGCAGCCAAAGGGGTACACAAAGTCCAGCGCCCTGCCAGTGCTGCTAGGCCCTGCTGTGTCAGCACCTGCTGAGGGAGCATCCAGGCCCTCTGATGCACTGCCTGAGCCCTTACTGCTGCTAGACAGCAGTGCTCTGTTAAGCACGCCATCACTGATGAGGGCTTCCTTTGGGTGCAGGTACTTGTAGTGTGCAGTGCGCACCACTGCGTCTGTGTTGGCTGATATGCCTAGCTCCTCGAGCAGATAGTTGAGGTTTGTGCCGGCTTTGCGCTCACCGCCCTCGGACATGCAGACCAGCAGGGAACCCCCTCCCCGCAGGAAAGCCCGCAGGGTGTCAAACTCGTGTTCAGTGAAGGGCTGCGTGGGGCATCCCAGCACAAGTATGGTCGGCAGGGTGCCACCCCCCACAGCTGTTGTGCTGCTGTTCAGGCCGCTGCTGCCAGGACCCAGCAGGACCTCCAAGCACAGGTCTTCCGGGCTGTCTAGCTTTTCTGGGCGATACATGGACCGCAGACGACGGTACAGCTGCTTGAAGCCGACTTTGTGCGTGTGTGTTTCTCCTTTGCAGCAGCTGAAGAGCACGCGCGTGGCATCGCTGATGAGGCTTGGCTGCTGATGGCCCCTGCCGCTCGGCCCAGCTGCCTCATCCTGCAGCCCTCTGCTGGGAAAATCCTGTTGTCATGACACGGCAGTAGCAAGAACAACATCAGCGGGATCCCAGCTGAGATGCTGACAAAACATGCTTGGGCTGCTTGTGAGCTGCTGAATCAGCATCAGCAACATGCTGATGTCTGTATGTGCTCACCTCCTGGTTACCAAACACGTCTTGATATGCCATGGATGAAAGAATTTTCAAAAAGCCAACTGCATCACTGCCCCTGTACTCAGGTGGGCAGGCCACTGACAACTGTGTTGTGGAGCAGCAGGGTTGTACTTGCTGTCGATGCTGCCACAATCCAACGGCTGCTCGCTGCAGGAAGGATGTTGTGGATTGAGATGATTGTCGCAAAAGCACTGCTGCGGCCTGGCTTTGACAAACGTATTTGAGCTGATCTTTGATGCCGCGCACAAAACGGTGTGTAGGCTGCACAGCCCTCCTAAGGTTGAGCAAGACACAGGATGATATTCAAGTGTGAGATTACCCAGTTCCTGGCTCTGGCACGCCGTGATCGGGACAGGCGCGTTGCTTGTGTGTTTGACCCCAGCTGGTTTGACTGCAAACAGCCAGCCTATCTACAAGTATGCCTAAAAAGGCCACCATCAGGGATGCAGCCTCTTGAGTCACCGACTCAAAGCATCAGCAGTGTGGGTGATGTGCGACACTGACACACTGGCTGCAACCGCCCCTATGACAACCCCACTGCCAGCATGGCGGGACGTGGGGTTGCTTTGTATCAGGATGGGTGGGATCGCTCTCCAATGGAGCATGTTTCCACGGCAAAACTGCTCTGCGCTCAGCCCGCTTCCAGCACCTTTGTTCCTCAGGCAGGCCAGAGCTCACTCCCCCCCCCCCCCACGGACCTGCCTCACAACGTGTGCTCCTCACCGGCCCCTTTCAAATGCACACGGTGTACCAGTTTCTGATTCAAGCTACCCCAAGGCAAGCAACGGGTAGAGGTCTACAACAGCAGAGCGTACAGGTTCATTGCACATTCAGGACAGCTGTGCTGGTGCCCCCTTTCTGTTTGTTGTGCTGGTGCTGTGAAGCTGCTCATTGTGCCGACACACTGACGTCAGCGCACTGGTGGGCTGGTAGGTGTGTACTAGTACTGCCATACTGGGACACCGCTGGGATACGAGAGGAAACTGCCTTGACCCTTGAGCATGCGCTTGTCGCAGCTGCTGAGCAAAACTGCAGGGACGCACTTCCTTCAAAAGCCGATGCATGGTGTAATTACAGTATGACTACACGGCACATTTTTGGACCATGCAGCCTGCTGGTAGGTCCGTGTTACAAGTATTGCCAAACCTGTGCAGCTGGTTGCAATGCCAGCTGGCAGGAAATTGCCGCTGTCATGCAACTTGATGGCTGTGATACACACGGCACACCCACACAGAGGCGGTGCTGTGTGTGCCTAGCGTACACGCATACGATAGTAAAGAGCAGGCCAGCCAGCCAGTCATCCTGTCCAACCACAGTGCTCAACTCAGGCCCGTGCTCTGTTCCCAACAAGCGACAGCAGCTCAAAGGTGCTGCCGCAAGGCCTTCCGCTGAATGAAAACGCTCCAGACAACATGCGACACATGTGCAGTGGCTCACACAATGAAATGCCGCCAGCACCCAGGCTGCATGAGCAGTTGGGGCTGTACAGCAAACAAAAGCAACAATCTCCATCATGCAGCCTGCCCCAGCACCCTTGCAACAGCTGCGTTGTGGTGCAGGCAGTTGCTGTGCCGCCTGCCACGGACATATGCTCAACCCTGCTTGTCCAAACCCATTGATCCATGACATTGTTGCTCGACGATGCACAGAGCGTGTGGTGCGTAACAGCATCGACTGCAGCAACTGCAAGCCAGTGCGTTGCTGTGGCTGCATCATGAAGAAACACATGGTGACATCTCTGCAGCAACCCTTCAACAAACAGCAACCCCCTTTGAGCAAACAGCGCACGCTGTGCAGCAATGAAGCAATTGTTACTGCCACATCCAATAAGGAACAAGGGAACTGCCAATCCATACCGTCAGGTCATCTCCTACAGCCCTTGTGGTACTGGAGCTGCACGACCACAGCTGCTGCAGCCCTTACATGTTGCATCCCCAACGATACAGTTGCTTGCTTGACACCCCAGCATGACAACAAACACCCACCATTACCACCAGCACCGAAAGATCAACCAAAGATCAGGTCGCAGCAGGCATCCAGCATGCAGCATGCCGCGCAGCAGGCAAAAATGCCAGCGCAGCATGCACAGCAACCTCCAGGCCCAGCAGGGCCGGGCTGTGGCTGCTGTGACATCATCTGCTGTCCGGAGCCTGGTAGGGTGACCCACCAGGGTAGCCTGGAGGGCCCTGCTGCACGCTCATCGGCTGTGCTGGGGGGTACCCCCCATTGTGCTGCTGAGGGGGGTAGCCAGGCGTGTAGCCTTGCTGTGGCTGACCGTAACCAGGTGATGCCTGTGGAGGGTATCCTGCATAAGGGCCTTGAGGAGCATAGGGTTGTTGGCCATACTGAGCAGCAGGGTAGCCACCCTGGCTGTACTGCTGTGTGAGGCCCATGTCTTGCTGCTGTGCTGGGTAGCCCTGGGAGACGGGATAGCCTGATTGTGGTGGATAGCCTTTACTATCTCCGTTGCCGACGGGATAGCCAGGAGGAGGAGCTGCCATGGTGCGTGCAAGTATGGAATAAGCAGGATGGATGTGGTGGATACCGTTGCCGTTCCAGTGGCTAGAAGGAGGCAGCGCGGGAGAATAAATGGAGTACCCTAACTTCCAGGCCACGTGACCAGCTCTTGGGTGAGTTACTGTTGTTATGCCGTTTAGGCTACCAGCTTCCTTTGACTGCCACCAGCGTCGACGTGTCCAAGCGTAAGTCTGTTCTTGTTCACGACCAAATTTCTTTGCAGGCCTAGTGTTTCAGCAGACAGCGACCGGCACAAAATCCCAGGGGGAGTGGGTGGGCCAGGCCTTCAAGGTGGTGACCCCGTCCAAGGTGCCGCCTCCGAGGGAGGTGGGTGAGTGGGTGTCTCAAGCTTGTCGACTTATGTACTGCAACCGTGCATCAGTGCTGTCTGTTTACCAATTGCACTCAGTGAAATTTGACAGGTGCAACGGCAGCCTGTGTTTGGCCTCCAAAACCTCTCAGAGTCTGGTCCGCAGAATGGTACAGCGTTGCTATCTGGCCCACGCTGTACAACCAGGGCCGCAACCAAGCTCATACGTCCTGTGTGTGTCCTGAGAGACCTCTAGTGCGGGTTCCTGGCCGAGACACCGCAGTGGGACCGACCTTCCAGCGGGCTTCTACTGGTCAGGTCTTTGCAAAGCCCTGACGTGGTTCCACTTAAAAGAACACAGCACAGAGTTGCAGAGAGTGCACTCACACTGCTCTGTTTGCTCAACCTAATTCCCAGGACACGCAGTATTGGAACATTGCACCAGGTGTGGGCCAGGCAACATGAGGACCATGTCTCTGCTGCTGCTGGTGCTGGCTTGCGCTGTGGGGCAAGCATCAGCGCAGGATGTTGTAAAACCCAACGATAATGCCCCTAGCTTCCTGTACTTTGCTAGGGAAGCCAAGGTAAGCCGCATACAAAATGCCAGAGCAACTGAGCAGATCTGAGGACTGCCCCTAGCTTCCGGCAGGCCCTTGAATTGCGGTCGTTGAGGTGATAGGGTTTACGTTGAACGTGTACTCAGTGTGTTTTGAGCTGCAGTGGGGGGCAACACAGCATTTGCAGCCGCAGCAGCGTGTTTGAACAGACAACCTCAGGGCAACCCGGGTGACTCCGGTGTGACCAGGCCCTAAGTCAGAGGGTCAGAGGCAGCAAGGCTGAGTGGCCTGCATCAGACAATGGCCTGCACAAAGTCATGTTTCATCTCAATGGGTCACTTCATCAGCAGCTTGAGTTGGCAGAGATTAGGCAGGATAGGCCCCCCTGCTGCTGCTGCTGTGACGTGCGCCAGCAGAGCATGCCGGCCATCAGGCGTCAGATGTTGCTAAAGCTGTGCGGTCTGACCCCTCTCAAAAATGCAGAGCCCCCTCATCACGGACGCCTCCCCCCTGCACAAGGCTGTCGCCACGTTTGACTTGCCAGGCGTGAAGGCTGCACTGGCCAAGGGGGCAAACCCCAACCAGGCAGTGCAAGCAGGCGGCAAATCACTCACGGGCGTCTATACGCCTATGCGCGTGGCACTTGAGAGTGTCAGCAGATGTGGGGGCAACTGCTTCTATGTGCCTGAAGTCCTTGCTGACATCATCATCCAGCTCCTGTGCGCGGGTGGGTCAGGATGTCAGAGGTCTAGCGCGGATCGCTCTCGCCACCACCTTCACATGTGTTAATAATGATAATAATGCTTCAGGGCCCCCTCCTAACCCAGTAACGCCATAGGATTACCTCCCATTGGCTTCACGCCCTGCAAGGGCGGCGGGGTCTACCCTCCTGACACACACTCCGAGCATTGTTATCACACGGGGTGACACTTGGTAGAGGCAAAGTGCCCAAATCCTCTACCCCTCACTGAGGCCCCACAAGGGACACAGGCCACGTGTTGGGGAGGCAGGTGGCTTGTACTAGACTTAGTAGGAAGTGGTGTGCGCGTCAATCGCTCACATGAAGTGTCACTTCCAATGCTCAATCGACCTAGCTGATGTGCCGTACAGGTGCAGATCCCAACGAGCGACCCATCCAGCCGTGGAACCAACAGTCCAGCATGCTCTCCCAGAGTGAGTCAAGGGTTTGAGGGTGTGTACGAATCATTACGTTACGTAATTACCACGGGCTGTGAAGACGCCTCAGCCATAGCGTCGTTCTTGCCAGGTGTGCACCAGGTGCAGCCGACAGGCCAGTCATACTGCCCGCCTGGCCACCAACTTGTGCCTGGCCACCAACTGTACTGCGCGTGTGTGTTGAAAACATGAGTGCATGTCATGATGACAGGCTCAAAAAGTACGTCAAAAAGCACTAGTGCAATCCAATACAGTGTGTCTTTGTGCCCTCTGCTGCACTGCATTTGTTGCAAATGGCAGTTGTTCCCAGGGCCCCGTACCGGCTGGTCTATGCCCTAATGCTGGCGGGAGCTCAAGTGCCCAGCGCTGATGTCATCTCAATCGCCTGCGGCTTCACAGCCGGACAGTCTGACATCGCCTCTGCTCTGACTGTAGCTGTGCTTGCGGCGTTTGGTGCTGATGTGCGGCCCCAAAACCCAGCTGCTGCAGCAGAGTATTACAAGAAGGCCAACAACTGTGTGCGGCCTGCCAGCTGGACGTATGAGGAAGGTAGCTATTATCACTGTAAGTGTGTACATACCGTCAGAGTCTGACTCTGGGGTGCCAGTTCAGCGGCGCTGCGCGCCTGTTGTGCATTGAACAGTCGCACACCCCACAGCCTTGCCACACCAGCATGATGCCACCAAGCCGGCGGCCGGCATAGATACACCTCTTGAACCCAACCGGTCTAGTAGGATCCCCAGATCATGCAACGTATCGTGAGTACCCTATGATGCCGCAGGGGGCAGCCTCAAGCCTTGCACACTGTAGAGCGCTGACCGTCGGCCTGATGCCTGCATGTTGGCTGGAGGGTTAGGGGGTTTAGGGTTACCCTAAACCCTAACTCAAACCCATTCGCTGCTGTCTGCAGGCTACTCCCTGTGCTTCATTCGCAAGAACGGCCTGACGCCCTCAGAAGCGTCTGAGCTCCGTGCGGGGCGTGTGTCTCCCTCCCTGGCCACCAAGCTTGAGCTGAGTGACACCCCCAACAAGGTACACCGCCTGATGCTGCAGGAAGTCAACAACGGACTGGCGAAGACAGCAGCAACCCTCAAGGCATGTCCTGCTGTTGCGCAGAAGAACGGCAAATGAGCTCACCAGACACAGTCAGGGTGTATGTAGGAGTCAACTGTCTCTCCAGAACTGCTGCCTTTCTGGGCACGCTGCACGCCGCGGCAGGGCAAACACGGTACAACATTAAAATCTTGGCTGCACTGCTGGCTGACTCCTTCGGAAGGGATCAGGAAGTTTAGCCTGGCAACTGCCATCGCACTCGGAGTGACATTTGCTGTTGCAGGGTTTGCATTACAGAACCGTCCTAAGCCGCATTTGATGTGGCCCAGAAAACGTGGCTCACTGAGACTGAGTCGGAACAGTTGATGAGCGTTTGAGCATGTGGGTGTCATGCTGTGCCAGTGGCGCGTCCAAGCGACTGTCATTGTGTGTCGGCTGTTGTGACAAGAACAGGACAGACAGACAGCACACAAGAGTGCGCAGTCCGCCGTGACACCCCCTGGACGTTTGAAGCTTGTTTCGCAAGTCCTGGACTTGTATTTGGCACAACCACATGCCGCATGTGGTTTGTTGTTGCAGTGTATAGCCGGCTGTTGACCCACTCTGCTGCAACACCTGGAACACATTTCGCACCCTCTGGCACTATGTACTAATGTGTTGTGAATTAATCCTGCATCAAACCTGCCATGTCACATGTGTCCTGCAGCTGCGCAGTTGGTTGTGAGCTGGCGCTGTGCACTATTGTGTCGTGAGTTGATCCTGCATCAAACCTGCCGTGGTGCACAGTGGGGTTGTGAGCTGACCCCCCCCCCTCCTTGAGAGTGTCGTGGGCCTGTTTTGTCATCGGTTGCAGCATGACTGCGCATTGACGCAATCGGCTTTCCTTTGTGTGCTGTGCGGTGAGGCTGCTGGCCCTACGTGGCAAAACATCGGACAACATGGCCCTCTTGCATGTCTCTGGCTGCTTCGAACTTGCCGCACCATTTTGTGCGCCTCAAGTTGGGCGCCCTCCCCTCCCCCTGCCGGAGGTGTCTGCTGTGTGTTGTGTTGGTGAGAGCAAGCGACTAGTAGTCGTGCTGGAGCTGGGTGTTGGCAGCCAGAGGCAAACCAATTTGCAGTGCCGTGAGGAGCCCTCTCTCAGGCAGCTGCCTGTGGCCATACACGACTCAGCCGAGCAACATACAGTCAGGGCCTGACTGCCGGGGCCGGAGACAAAGCCTCATCGATGAGAGACGCTCAACATATTCTGTACCAGTAAGAGCCCACAGACCGGACCAAAACCAGCGTGGAAGCCCGACTGACACAACTCCTTGGTATGCTACAGCACACAGCTGCGCACACCCAACTGGCAGGAGCCACCGGCCTCAATGAAGGGGGATGCCACCACTCTCTCAGGGTCAAAGCAAGCACGAAACCAAACCAAAGCAAAAGTCGCAATGCCGTCACCATCATACAGCACACCTTAATGGCCTGACCCCCTGTTTTCTGTCCATGCATGTGCCCAAGCAAAAGAGCAGAACAGCCAGGCATTGAAACAACAAAACAAAAGTGAACCTGGTAATGGCGCCATGGCGCCACTACCAGCTAGCTGACAACTGCACTTGATACTGACCAGTCAGCGACCACTTAGCCGTAGCCATTTTGCACTGCCTGCATGCCTGCCTGCCAACCACACCACTCTTCCTCGTAGCACGATTGCAATGTCCTCCCCAAAGAAAGCCTGCAGTGCAGCAGGCTAGCTGAGCTTGATACTTGCACAAGTAGCCAACCTGGCATCACCGAGCATGCAACCCTCACAACTTAGGATCGCATGGCATGCATGGCAACCTCACTGCTTGGAATTGCACAAGCCTCATGTTGCGTCGACACCCTCCCAGCACCATATTGAGAGACCATATTGAGAAGAGCTGGCGGACCAGCCCGGCGGCCTGACACGACCAGACTGGCGTGACTGCTGTGTTTACAACGCCACCTTCAGATGCACACCTGTCATTGGATCATATCGCTGTGACTCACAGTGTTCTGCACCTCTCCTGCACTCAGCCTGCCGCAGGCTGGCGGTCAGCTTGCAATATATCCTGCATTCAGCTGCACACTTCCCTGCACTCAGCCTGCTGCCAGCTTACAACATACTCCAGCCGGCATTCCATGCAGCAGGCCACTACCTCAGGCTGCTGAGCTGTCAGTTGGTTTGGCCAATGAAGCATGCAGCACAGCATGCTGCCAGGCAAGGCACCAGGCATGCCCCAGTACACAGGGCATCCAGCCCACCCCAGGTCCCGGTCCCCACCATGCAGTCCAAGCAGCCGTCACTTGCACAGGCATTCACGCAGCATATGCCAGCACCACAGCAGGCGAGGCAGGGGCAGCAGTCCTCACAGGTGTCATTATCTGCTTCTGCTTTCACTGCGTCGAGCTTGTGTGCTGCTGCCTTGTGCTGGCAGCTGCTGTTGGTGGCACTCCCCATGTCACCGCCCTTGGTCAGCACAGGCTTGTCCGCTGCATCGCCTCTCTGCATCATCATACTTAGGGGTGCACTGTCATCAGTTGATGCAGCCAGTGGTGGTGGGAGCGTGGAGGCTGATTGGCCGTTGCCCTGGTCCATGTTTGTGTGCTGCTGTGGGCCAGGTGGGACGTCTAGTGTGGCTACCATAGCTGCTACCAATGCTGACTGACACAGCAGCTCCAAATAGTTTGGATCTTATGCAGTTTGTACTCGTTCCTCCTGCAAACGATACGATTGCAACTGCTTTGCGCCTTCCGAAACGGTCACGCAACGCATACAGCTGTGATGAGACGAGATAAGGGCTTCAGAGAGCATGAACACGAAATAGTAATAGACTTCGGCGTAATCACCTGCCCTGACTGCAGCGTAACCCCGCATCCCACTCCAATGACCAATAGGCTTGCCGGCTTGCAAGTGTGATGCAACGTCTCTGGATGGCCAGGGGTTCTGGCACGTCCAGGACATGAAGATGACCACAAGGCACCGTTGTGTGTCTGTATGGACTGGTGGCCACCACACCAGAGCTCACAATCACCAAGATACGCATGCCACGCTGTAGCAGCAACATCAAAGCCCACTCAGCCCCCCAGACACCTTGTCCTTATAGGGCTGGAGCCTCCTGCTGTGGATCACTTCCCAGAGCAGGCCTTCAACCGCTTGATCATGTCTGCTTGCTTGCGTGCATCAGTGGCGGTGCGGCGCTGGCCCCTGCCCCCTGCTTGCAGCATCGCTTCTGGCGCATCACCCACATCATACCCCACCTGCATGACACCACAGCACACCACAGCAGTAGGCAGCTGAAGCTAGTGAAACCTTGAGTGGTGTCCGACCAGTCCCACCATCAAAATGCATGGATGCAGCAAGGCCTGGTGAGAAGCGATGGTGACAGAGCCAATACACTCAGAGGTCAGTACTGCTTTGGATGAACACAAAGGCATGCAAGTGGACGTGCGCAAGGCCTGCAGGGCTCACAGGGCAGGTCAGCGGACTCCTCAAATCCAGCATGATTCAGCAGTGGTGCACCACCGCCACTCAAACCGTTCACCGCACGCACCCCGCACCCACCTGCTGCGACGGCTCAAACGCATCAGTAGGCATCGCGCTCATGGCAGACCGGCGGGTGCCATACCTGCCACCACCACCCGCTGCCGCAGCCCCTCCTGCAGCTGCTGCACCACCCACACCCGGGGCCTTACGCGCAGGTGGCAGCATGCCAGTGGCAGCAGCGCCACTCATCTGCCCACTGTCCCCACCACTGCCTGCTGCCGCCTTGACAGCAGCTGCACCGCTGCCCCTCCGCAGACGCTTGGACCCACCCTGCACTGCTGCACTGCCTCCGCCGCTGCCAGTCCCTTGCTCGCCCGCTGCACCCTCTAGAGCGTCTGCCTGCCCCCCGCTGCCTGCACCCCCTGAAGATGCTCTTGTGAGGCCCCCTGCCGCTCGCCGCCTTCCACGCACCCCCTGGCCCCCACTCGCCATACCGCCAGAGCCTCCGCCGCCGCTGCCAGCACCGCTGGGGCCACCGGACCCCGCACGGCCAGCTGACAGCAGAGTGTCCGGCATCTGCAGCATGTCCCCTGCTAGGGCTTGAGAGGCTGGTAAGTGCGGCTCCTTGTTGTTGCTGATGCTCGCTAGCATGCTCAGCACATCTGTCAAGGCCGCATCATGACCCTCCGTGCCTGCTTCCACAGCAACAGCCGCTGCTGCTGCTGACACTGCTGCTACATCAGGGGCTCGCTGCAGCTCATGGTCAGCCTTGCTGTCCACACCCGCTGCTGCCACATCCTCCTGCTGCACCACACTTTGCTGCAGCTGCTGCTTGCACTGCCGCTTGTGCTGCTGCTGCAACTGCACAACATCGGACTGCTCTGCGTCCTGCACAGCAGCTGCTTCAGCACTGCCCTGCTGGTCGCTGCCAGGTACTGTGCCAGCAGCAGCAGCCGCTGCCGACCGCTTTCTGCTGCGCCCAGGTGTGCCGACTGCCTGTTGAGGAGCTGAAGGTGCCTCCTTGACACCAGCTGGCTGCTGTGGCTGCTCCTGCTGCTGTTGCTGCTGCTCCTGCATGTCCTGTTGTGGCTCCTGCTCCTGCTGCGGCTGCTGGCTGGTGCGGTTGCTGCTGCCTACCTTGTTTGCTGTGAACCAGGTCGGCTTGACAGGTGCGGGGACTGCAAAGACAGCTTCACTGCCAACCCCTTCTGCAGCAGCAGGCCTGCTGGCTGCAGGTGGGTGTCGCGGCACAGGGGCCTGGCCGCTGAGCAGGGCAGCCAAGGACCTGGTGCCAGTGGGAGCAGCTGCTGCTGATCCTGCTGCTGATCCTGCTGCTGAGGAGGTTGGCTGCCTCCCAGCTGCCTGCTGTGCTGGCTGCCCCGCCTGCAGCAATGTACACCAGTAGGCGTCACGTCAGCCAGGCAGTGAGGGACGCGTATGCTTCAGAGGAGCTAGCATTCTCTGCCAATCCAAGCACGCGGTCACATGCCGGGCTGCTGGCTCAGCACCCACGCACACCTACATCTCAAGCATCGCTTGGCGCGCTGTCAATGTACTTTGCTAAACAATGGACAGCTCACAAGACAAACACTTGCAGCCACAATGGTGTGCACAAACAATGCCACTGCACCAGCTTCCTGCATCAGTCACTAATAGCACAGAACAGAACAGAACAACAGGGAGTAGGACCCCAATCAACCAAACCCACCCACCCACCTGGCTTTGCGTCTGCTGCAGCTGCGTGACCCCCATCTGTGTCGGGCCCCCAGCTGCCTGTGTGGGCCCCGCTGCCGGCAGCTCCAGCAGCGTCACATCCCCGTCCGGCCTGTGCAGCCCCTCCAGCACCCGCCGCCCCTCAGCGGCACAGTCCAGCAGCCACTCGCTGACCACCATCTCCAACTTGTGCTTCAGGGCGTACCTGTCAGGAGGAAGTGGCAAACACAGCACTCGTTTCAGCTACATTGCAGGCTGAGTGACAACATGAAATAAAAGGCTGCAAGCCATAGATAAATGTTGGAATTACAAGCATTCCAACATTTATCTATGGCTTGCAGCCTTTTGTTTCATGTTGGAATGCTTGTATTTGTCGAGCTGTACTGTGCATCACACATTGGCAAAAGCCAGGAACGGTGGCGTGGTTGGTCAGCAGGCAGGCACACAGGCACCAGCTGCTCCTGTGCTGGTCAAGCTTACTGGCTTTGGTTGTGGAGCCGTCATCACGCATAGCTTGCCAGAGCCAGTAATCCCATCAGATTCCAGCCCTAACAACTGCGCCGCAACCCCCTCGCTTACAACAACTCAACATGACGGGACTCACCCAATCTTCTTGACCGTACTCTCATGCAGCGCTGGGGTGCCGTCTTCGCTGTCGGGGCCCCAGCGCGGCAGCATGAGGTGTGTGGCGCGCTGCTGCCGACCCAGCGTGTGACAGAAGCTGCCGCCCAGCAGCAGCACAAGCTTCTCGATGGTGTTGCGCTGAACTGCAGGACGCAACAGGGAGCAAACAAACAATGGTCGCAGTAATCGTACTCCAGGGCTACCTATGCCCAGCATCATCATGGCAAGCATACTCAGAGCGAGCAACTAGAAAAATGTAAGAACTTCAGCCGAATCACCTGCAAGCATCACTTGCTTGCAGGGTGCACAGCCAGGGTGCCAGTACAGTGCAAGCATGTTGTCAAAGTTTTTTCACAACCTGCTACCCGCTACCAGCAATGAGCGCTGCGCAGCATGCCAACAGAGGTTTATTGGGGTGAGCCCTGACAGCGCACACAGCAACAGCAGCCGCACACAGCAACAACAGCCGCAGACGGCCAGCTGCATGCCCTACAACAAAGCACTGCATGCTGTGCCTAAGCCTGTACCAGGTGCCATCAAGGGGGTTTGGGAAAGAACTGCATGGTGTGGCTGTGCATGGACCAGTGCAGGCATACCTTCTTTGTAGCCTGTGACTGCCACACTGACGTTGGTAAAGTCACGCAGCGGCAGGGCAAACCGCAGCGGCGCCAGCAGGGGGTTGCGCTCCGACACGCGCAGCAGCTCAGATTGCTGCAGGCAATTTGACAAATACAGGGGGCAGCAGAGGCTCTGGCACATCAGCGCATCCACTGGGAAAGTCAAGCACAATCAGAAAGTGAACGGCCGCCAGCTGCTTAACACCTGGCTGGCACCGCCCACCATTTCACAACGACGTGCCTGCTGTGGCTGTACGCCTCCCTCCCTCCCACGTTTTTGAGGATTGTCACCCTCACCCGTCTGTCTATGACAGCAGGCGCTGCGGAACACTACAGCCTAGTAGGATGGCCTACACAATGCCCAAGCCCACCTTGATACACTTATCCATCCAGTACGTAGTGACCCTGCAGTTGGGGTGCACCAGTCTGAAGCTTGCATCAGCAGCCATGAGAGCGGCCTCCGTCTCACGCGGCAGGCTGGCAGGGCACACCGCAAACACCTTGGGCCAGCGCAGCGGTGGCTTCGTGCTGTCCGCGGTGAACACTTTGCCACCGAGCCGCCTGCAGGGCAGCACACACGTGCCGTAGTCTTGTTTAAGGTTTGGTGATATAGGGAGAGTGGCTGAGGGGTGGGGGCAGTGACAAGGGCATGATTGAGGGCAGCCAAAACGAGGCCAGAACGAAGCACCTGGACGGCTGCCAAATACTCCCTCACACAGTGTGGGCATCCTGCAGAACAAGTCCAGTAGCCCCGCCAGCAGGAACAAGCCATTGCAACTTGTGCAACACAGCAGCCACAAACTGCGCTGGGTGACCTACACCCAAGCACCAACACCACTCTTTGACACACTGGCGCACAACAATGGTGCTCTACACACTCCAGTATGCGTAAGCGTATCAAGCAGCGCATGCGCCGCACCTGATGTGGCCCAGGGCCTTTTCATGCTCCTCCTGGTAGCTCTGCACAGCCGCCAACGTGAAGTAGCACCCGTCAAACAGCTTCAGCGGGTCTGCAGGCCGCTCCTTCCAGTACTCAGGCACCCACGCAGCCTCCTGCTTCTCTGTCTCCGCCGGGAAGGCCCCTCTGCTAGCCGTGTTGGCAAACACGCCCCCTGCTGTCCCTACCCCTCCTGCTATCCCAACCCCTGCTGCTGCTGCACCGCTGTTTCCAGGCAGGGCCCCCAGGAGGGTCCCCGGTGCTGCTCCCGTGCTGCGCACGAGGCCGCCGATCTGCACGCGGCAGCGCGCGTCTGCGGGCACCAGGCGCTGCTCCTGGTGGCACAGCTGCAGCCAGGCGGGGCTGACCAGCTCCACGCGGCGGTTGCAGGAGGCCAGGAACTGCTGCACAACCTTGAGGTCCTCCAGCTTGGCGTGCGTGCCGATCTGGACCAATAATTGGAGTCGTGTATGGGCAGCAGGATATAGGGTGCATGAGAGCAGAGGGTGGACAGCCTGGCATTGCAACAGATGCTGACATTGCAAAAATGCTGACATGAGTGCAAGCAGCCAAAAAGGAAGGACAGCATCACACAGTGTTACTTGCGCGCACGTCACTTGAGCAACTGGCCTAGCGCTGCTTTGCAGAATGCATGACACAGCTGCTGCAGCACTTCCCGTGCAGAGTCAAGTGCAGTCAAGTTGTGTGCAGCTGCACCAAGGGGCCTGCTGGGATGTATCCCACGCACCCAGCCAAAGCCTACCATGATGTGTGTCGTGATGTCCTGAATCTCAGGGAACCTCACCCCAGCATACGCATGCAGGATGGTCTGCAGCTCAAAGTGCTCTGCACTACCCTCTGGCACCCCACACCACCACAGCACCACCCGCTCAAGAAACATGGGCGCAGCCTCTGAATCCATCACTCCCAGCGCGACCAGCCTGCTGTCCGTTGCATTGACAGGCTCCACTGCTGCCCCAGCTTCAGCAGCATCCGCCCCAGCTGCTGCTGGCACCTCGGCAGCACCTGCAGCATCCTGCCCTGCTGCTGCTGGTGGCTGTGAGAGCCGCTGCGAGCTCCTGCGGGTGCGCGGCGCCGCCTGCTGCTCCAGAGACGCTGCAGCAGCACCGGCGGTGGCCGACCGCTTGGCTCTGCTGACCTTGCTGCTGGCCTCCTGATGTTCCTGCTCGTCCTGATGGTGTGGCTGCTGCTGCTTGTCTGTCGTGGCTGCGGTGGAAGTCTGCTTGGTGCTGCCAAACATGACGCTATCTGAGACTAGCTGCGGCTGCGGCGCGACAGCAGCTGGGGCTGCTGCTGGCTCTGATGGCTCAGCGGGCCTGCAGGACAGCATGCAGCACAGCATGAAGGGTGTCAGCTCCTGCAGTGCTGGCTGCTGCAAGCAAGCTGACAGCACACACATGTGTAGGCGCACCCCAGCACTGGGGGACCAGGGGACAAGGGGCAGGGCATTCTGACAAGCAGATGGCCCAACAAGCCGTGGGCTGTGCTGACCCCACATCCAACTGCCAGCAAGCCGTCAACGCACTGGCGGCCAGCACGTTATCAAGAAGGGGCAGCTACTTACTGGGCTTCCAGCAAAGGTGACACCTTGTAGTTGCTCTCTGTGACGGGGTACCCCAGTTCCACGCTGTCCCGTAGCCAAGCATCGCTCACCACATGCACGGTGCGCCATTGCACAGCAGCGCTGCATGCAGCAGTACCACAGTGAAAGTGAACCGGCAGTGAGCAACCAGGCAAGATCACAGCCTCATATGGGATGTCAAAGACTGGCAGGCATGCTGCAAACATTCACTCACTGCTGCCAGGCGGGCACTGCATCAGTTTCCTTGCAGCACTTCAGCAGCTGCTGCAAGCCAACCCACTGCCACCCAGGCCAACTTGACCGTGCTGAAGCTGTGCTGACACCACCCCTGCCCCAGTGCGATGGCCAGCTCACCTGTACTTCTTTCCCGCACCGTTCTTGCACATGAGGTGTGTGGTGCGGCCCTTGTGCAGCTCAGCAGAGTAGGTGCCCCCTGACTGCTCAATCAGCTGCACCAGGAAGTTGCGGTCCCTGGCCTGGAAGTTAGTGGCACTGATCTCCAAGCCAGCCAGGGCACCAAGTTTGTGGGGGCCGACATCCACCTGCGATGGGTGCGGAGTGTGGCCGTGTTGATGTATTCGTTGCTTGCAGTCAGTGGGAGAAGAACAGCATGCCAGCACATACTGCTAGCTGGCTGGCTGAGAGTCTGCAGTGATTGGACGCTGCTTGTGAAGCCATACTTATGTTAGTGGGTGTAGTATCTGCAGGGTGTTGTGTCTGTCACCTGTGCTTTCTGCTTGATGCAGGCCTCCACCCAGTGTTGCGTGACAACAGGCACAGCACCCTGCCATGCCTTCCTCGCCTCCTGCAAGCACAAGCAGCAACAGTGCATGTGCTGCGCATACCTGTCAACTGCTGTAGGTATTGATAAAAGCGATAGTTGTTGATGATTGGTTTCGTGTCCACCCAGCCAGGCTGCATCAGCCCCAGCACCACAGCAGCAACTGCCTTGCTCTCACCTTGACATTGCGGTCTGCTACTGTACCACAGACAATCACGTCTGGTCGGGAGCCTTTGTAGTACTTCTTCAGTACTTTTCCTCCCTCCTGTTCTACGTATCTGGACAGGGCTGTCACGATATCCTCTGGGTAGCCACAGATAAGGACCTTGGTGCTGTTGAAGGTTGCATACCGGGGTGTCTGGCCAGCTGTGCTCTGGCTGTCATGCTGAGAACCCCTGTTTGAGGTGACCATATTGACTGGATCGCAATTGCATTGATTGGGGGTGCCAGTCGCGATTTGGGTTTGAACTGCTGTGCAGTTGATCTGCTGTGTTTGAAGGAGCGTAGTCACTTGCACACGCTGCCAGCCGTAATCACGGTCTCTGAACGACTGGCGTAGATTACAATAAGTGAACGCAGCATGACGTGCAGAGTAGCTTGCTTGTCAATTTCGTGCTGACTAAGGGTTACATAACTGCTGGGACCTCCGGTGAGCTGCCAGCGTTTCCAGCAAGGCATAACAAACCCTGATCACAATACCAACAAGGACAACATTAACAATAGCAACAAACACCCATGGCACAGGCTTGCATCGGCAGCAGTGTGGAGCAGGCCCTGCTGGGGATGAGGGTCACACGACTCATTGTTGCCGCTGCTGCTGCTGTTGCTGCTGCTCTTGGTGTAGCTGCTGCTGTAGCTGCCGCCCGTGCCGCTGCTGTGACTGCTGTGACTGCTGCTGCTGCTGCTGCTGTGACTGCTGCTGTACCTCATCCTCGTCCAGGTCCTCCTGCTGGTCCTCATCAGCTTCATCTGGCACAGCCATATCCTCAGGCAGCAGCGGCACAACTTTCTGCAGCAGCAGGTCAACAACATGGCCAGCAAACATGACGTTGAGCATGGGGGCGGCCCAGTGGTGGTGGGGAACAGGACCTTGGCTGCAGTGACTCTTGTTGCACGTGTAACAGGGGGTGGGGGTGAAGGAGGCGGGAGGGTTGTGTCAAGCAGAGAGGATACAAGTATAGCTAGCATGTAGGCGACATATCAGTCACATGCAAGCAGTGTGTGTGAGGAGCCCCACAGCACACATGCGACGGAAAGTGTTGCGGGTTGCAACAGGGGCGCGCAAACCCTGCAGACCAGCTACACGAGCCAGCAACCTCATTGACAGAACATGCCACGCAACTGCGTTCTGAAAGGTGCCCAGTGCACTGGTAGGGAGCAGCAACTGGAGCAATGATTTCAGGAGCCTGCCGGCGATTGCAGCATCACACGCCAGGGCTGCCGCAGCCACCCTAGTCCCAATGGGCCCCTGGCTTCCTCATAGTACGCACGGCAGCGCCGTGCACAAAAAATGCAAACAATACTCATGTATGACTGACTCACACCTGTTCCACCCTTACCTGCAGCAGCACATTGTAGTACAGGTTGTGGTGCGTGTTGCCCGCATCGTCCGTGCGGTGCGCAGTCCCCGGCGACACCTCCTGCACCGCAAACCCCTCCTCCGCCCGCTGGTGTATGATGTGGTTGAGCTGCTGCATCACCAGCCGCTTTGCACACTCCATCCTGTGCATGGCCTCATCCCCCTCCATGGGCATGTACCCTGTTTCTAGGTAGGCCATGTCATACAGCACTCGTGAGCTGGGGTGGGGCATGATGGCTGTGTGCTGGATGTGGCCCAGCAGGTCTGTCAGCTGGTAGAAGAACGCCTCGCGAGCAAGCGCCTGCAGCTCCCTGCAGTTGCGGCAGCAGCAAGAGCGCGGGCACATGGCCAGTGTCAGTTGTGGAGATTCAGCGGCCGAGGCTGCACATTGCCCACATGCAACACAAGGCCAAAAGGAAGCTGCTGCGGCTGGCGCCAACATGTGTCAGATGCAGCTGGGCGTCACCTCACACATGGAGTTTGCTAGTGTCTGTACTACATGCTAGTGTCTTGACTACATGATGGACAACAACTCAAGAGTCCCCTCATGTGGCCAACAGCATCATGACCCGATGGTCCCACCACGACAACTGTTGGCGGTCAGCCGACATCGCCCCCCCCCCCCCCCCCGCCCTTCCACATTCCTTCCCCGATCTGGCCTGCCCCACTGCACCCGCCCCGCCCTCCCGCATCACCCCCCCCCCCCCCCACCTTGCATCGTTGGGCATGGGGAAGGTGATGTCCTGGCAGGCGCAGGCCCTCAGGTACTCCAGGATGTAGGAGAAGATGTCCCCGTTCCTGTCAATGAACACCTCACCACTCGGCAGCCGCTGTATGACGCCTGGGGACGACTGGCCGTAGCACACCTGACAAGACAGATGGAGTGAGGGTTGTTGAAGTGTGACGGTGACCAAGGTTTTTTGAGGCTGAAGGTGACATCAACATCACAAACAAACAAACAAACAAACAAACAAACAAACAAACAAACAAACAAACAAACAAACAAACAAACAAACAAACAAACAATTTTTAATGGTGTGGACCTAGTACAGGTGTGGATGCTCCCAATTCAAGCTCAAGCTCTATTGGCTTGCCGCAGGCTGCGTTGAAGCAAACCATGACATGCTCAACCATCCGCCCGGCCATTTTTCCAGCATCACCCTTTGCACAGCACTGTGCATGACCTGCCCTTTTGCTGGCTCGCTGCCTGAACCAGAACCCTGCCAGGAACATGACGCTGAACCCAAACCCTGAAGCGAACCCTGAATCCAAGGCCGTACCTGCCAGAACAAGCTGCCCTGCACCGCCAGCAGTGTGTTGAGTGAAGTGCGGAAGATTTTGCCACCAACATCCAGCACAAGCAGCCCACTGGGATTCGCCAGGAACGGCGACAGGGGATTGCTGCCGCTGCCAGCAATGCCGTTCATACCCGTGGCTGCCGCCGCCGCTGCTGCTGCTGCCGCTGCTGTGCCGCCTGACATGCCTCCTGCATCCGGCCCTGACACAGCTGGCTGGTCGAGGCCGTTGACATTGTACGGCAACTGCACACACAAGCAGCAGCACCATCCGAGCGGTCCCTTCATGTTCAAGTCGAGTACAAGAACGCCACCCTACTTTTGGATGTACTTGAACTTGCGACAGACCATGCAACTTTGGCTAGTGGACACATCAGCATGCTTATGCACTTGCACACAGAGGCAGCTCAATGAGGACACCCTTACCTGGCCTGCCGCTAGCTGGCCAGCCTCACCTGGAAGCCGCCAGCAATGTCACCAGCATTCAGGTCCATGAACCCTGCAAGCAGCAGCAGCAGCAGCAGTGGCGTTGACAGCATGTGGATACTGTGGCTGCCGCTTACATCAACAACACCATGCACAAACCCACCAGTGGCAAAAGACAGGCACCCAACCCAGCTGTGCAGACATGTACCCTGCCATCCCCAAACGGCCCTGCTGCACTGCTGCCTTGCTGCTAACCACAGTCAGGTGCTGCAGCCGCTGGCCTGATGCTGTTACCACTGCATGGCAGCTGCGCTGGCTGCTGGCTGGCTAGCTAGCTTTATCAGACAGAGGAAACCCATGTGGCCATGAAGCCTAGAAGTAGGCAACGTGGCAGCCTGGCCTGCTTGGCCACTAAAGCTGGTGCCACCGTCATGCCCACTGCTGCTGCAGTATCACAACGGTTTCGTCGCCCACCTGCTGTTGCTGCAGCAGCTGCTGCCGCCTGCAGTGCTGCTGCTGCCGCTGGGTCACTGAGTGGGTCCTGCTGGTCAAGCGCAGCCTCCCCATAGCCCAGCAGGTGCTGACCCAGCAGGGGCGCCAGCGACAGCGCTGCACAGACAACGACCGTGAAAAACAGACAAACATCTCTTGGTTGTCTGCCAGTTTGCTTGCTAATGTGGGTGACTAGCAGTCAATGGGTTCCTCCGCAATGGCTGCATGGCATGCCAGGGCCCGCTGGCAGCTGCATCGAGTGTACGCGCACGCAGTCTGCAGGCCCTGGTGGCAGAGCAACAATAATGTGTGAGCTGAGTTGTGTGGCCAACCCACTGCTTCAGCTGCGGCGGCTGTGGTGGTTACTGGGTGGCTGTATGTTGCTACCCCACACACACCTCGGCGCTTTGCAGCCTGCTGGTAGCCTGCAGGTGCGGGGCCACCCGGGCGCTTGTAGCCCCCTGCAAGCCAGCAGCAGCAACCGAAGTAGCAGCAGGATGGTCAGCAACCATTGGCTGTGTGATAGACAGCTGCCAGCATGTATCAAACGTGAAGCTGCATGCCTTGAGCACGCAGAGCCAATACCAACAAGATAACTTGTGAGTGTTAGGCATGAGGGTCATATGCTCGGCTTGTTGTGCGCAGAGCGGTCTGCAAACACCTCAACCCTGCAACATGCCCACTGCCCATTACTGGGTTCAGTAGGTGTGTTGGGAGTCGCGGTAGGGGCACTTGTGGTTGCCACCCTGTGGGTCCTGCCTTGCGTGTTAGTTCAGAAGGTGTTGTGCTGGCTTTGATGTGTTGGTTGTACAACAGTGTTTCTTCCCTGCTTGAAGGACTGACCCATGTGTGTGCGTGCACGGTATGTGTAGACTGCAGGTTTACAGCTCAGTCTTGAATGCACGATACTATACTCGGTGTGTGTGGCAGTCGCCATGTCTGTGTTTTTTTTAGGAGGGGGGCTGGTCTTGTCTGACATGTCCTTTGCAGGTTTCCTTGTTTCAGGTGGGCGTCTTTGGCTTACCCAATCGATCAAGTGTAGAGAGTACCGCTTTGCGGTGAAAGTATCTACTTGTAACAACCTCCCCCCTAATTACCTGTCGAACAGCGCATCCACAAGTGCCAACATGCCGTCACCCCACACACATCAACTACATCCACGACTGCTGCTGCAGCTGTCGCCACTGCTGCGAGTGCGGGCACACACCACCTAGTTTTCGCTCTCACCATCCGGCCGCTGGTTGCGGTTCCTCCACCAGTACTGTATCTTGCCCACAGTGGTCCTGAAGTCCTGCAGCGCCAGCTCAGGGGAGGAGTCTGGTGTGAGGCAGTCTGCCATGCCGTCCAGCACACGCTTCAGCGCCTGGAACTCGTGCTCCAACTCTGGCAGCCGAGCGCCCTGCAGCGCCTTCAGCTGCGCGCCCTGCACACGGGGCCGCCAGGTCTCCAGCCCCAGCTCTGTTGCAAGGACAGTGGCGCAGGAAAGCAAGTGTGTCAGTCAGCGAGAGTGGAGTATGGAATGTCTGTTTGCATGAAGGGACCAAAAGGTGCGCCCCCCAGCACACACGCAGCTGCCAGGTATGCAGGCCCTGCCCCACAATGACCCCCAACATGGATGGTGTCATAACACACCCGTAATCACACTACACACCATAGGGCTTGCCTGTATGCAGCCGAAATTTCATTATCTGAGGAAGTGCCACGCTGCCAAGGCTGCACCTCTCCACCTGCTGGTGACTGACCTGTGCGCACCAGCTTCCAGAACTTCTCACTGCCTGCAAGGTACTCGCGCTTCAAGTGCCGCTCCATCACTGCGTGGATATTGCTCTCTTCCTGGCTGCCGATGACTACAGGTGCTGCATATGGCCTGCTGAGGTCACAGGGCACCACCAGGACGCTGCACAGCTGGCGCTGCACGTCATCCCTACGTGCTGTAGGTACTAGGCCACGCTGAACCACCATGGTGTTGTCTCTGGCAGTGTTGGCTGCTGCGGCAGCTGCAACAACGGCTGCTGCAGCTGCTGTGGCAGCTGCATAGTCCAAGTCGCTGGGCATCTCCTCTGTTGCTGCGTCAGGCTGGTCCTCGTGCTCGTTCAGGCCCTCCATGAACTACCAAGGGGCAAAGAAATATCAGCAAGTAAGATGGCGCTTCCTGTGTGGCGTGTTGTGGGCGAATTGTGTTCCTCAGCTTGATGGGTGCTTCACACTGGTGATCAGCAGTTGTGTGCAACTAACTCGTGCTTTCAAGCTGGATATGCGCCAGAAAATAGACAAGAAGGCTTGAAAACATCCCACGAACGATGGCGACACGTCTTCAATCCGCTTCCACCACTTATCAGTTTTGATCTTGGTTTGAACCTCAAACAGCTGTGCATGAGTCATCCACCAAGTAACTGAGGTACAGGGAACCCCTGGGATGCATGATTTAAAGCAAGCTAAGGAGCTGCTGCATGATTTGATCCAGGTATTGTATCAGTCAGGACTAACAGGCTGTGGTGGAACACATTCCTCACTGGGTCATGGCCATGGCGTTGTCACAAATGAGCTGGGGTTGTAGTAAGATCGCAGAGGCTGAAGCTGCCGTGTCTGTCAACGAAGAGGAGTGGTTTGTGATGCATATGCATGTGCAGCTGAAGCTAGACGAGCTTCGGGGCCCCCCAACCCTTGGCTCACTGTGACAAAGGGTCTGTTGACTCCCCTAACTCCCTGTCCCAACCCTTGGGGCAGAGGGGTAAATGGTGGGAGTTAGTGAATATAAAATGACAGATAAGGTGTAATCAGTCTCGCAGGGCTATGGGTATACTAACTCCCACTAACTTCCAAAATTTTAAAAAATGGGCGAATTCTGGTGGGAGTTGGGAGTTAAATTTCAAGGGAAAGCCGCCTAAACCAGGGAAGTTGGGAGTTAGTGGCAGTTAGTGGCAAGGCATGCGCAGGGAGTTAGGGGAGTTAGCCAGGGAGTTAGCTGCACAGAACACAGGAGGTGCACCTGTGAGGGCCAGGGGTCGCCCAGGCTCCGCCGTGGGTTGTATGCAAGGATGTATGTGGCAACTGGTGGGCTTGGCAGCAAGGTGTTCACTGTGAGCCAGGGGCTGTGAGTCAACACGTGGGTCCCGGCGCTATGGGCAATTGTATAGGCATGCAGCAGACCGCAGAGTACATCACGCTCGTCTAGCTTCAACTGCACATGCATATGCATCACTTACTACTTCTTTTCGTTGACAGACACGGCAGCTTCAGCCTCTGCGATCTTATTACAACGCAGAGTACATCAGTACCAGCCAGAATACAAGCCTATAGGCCCTTCTATGTGCTACGATTACCTATAGGAGCAACAACAGCGGGGGCGGGTGCAAACACTACCAGCGATTGCGCCGCGTGCCTTGCTGTGTGGGCAGTTGCCATTGGTTCAGACGGTAGTGGGTGGAGCCTGTGTCCACAAAAGGGCGGGAAATAACCCTTGCGACATGCCAATGCTAACTCCCTTGATTGGGTCCTTAACTCCCCCTAACTCCCTGGTGAGGGTCTTTTTGGTGGGAGCTGGGGGTTAAAAGTCAAGGGAAACCCGCCTAAGCCAGGGAAGTTGGGAGTTAAAAACAGAAGTTAAAAATTCCACTATGCTGCATTGGCCCCTTCAGACCACGTACAACACAGCTGTTCAATCAGAAACACCAACTCCCACCATTTACCCCTCCGCCCCAAGGGTTGGCACAGGGAGTTAGGGGAGTCAACAGACCCTTCTGTGACATGAGCTGGGGTTGTAATAAGATCGCAGAGGCTGAAGCTGCCGTGTCTGTCAACGAAAAGAAGTAGTAAGTGATGCATATGCATGTGCAGCTGAAGCTAGACGAGCTTTGGGGCCCCCAAACCCTTGGCTCACTGTGACCTGAAGGTGCCTGGCCAGTTACTGTCCTCCTGCTGGGCTGGATGTTGCATCAATGAGCTGGGGTTGTAAGCAAGAGCCTTTCAGCAAACGAAGGAATGTCTACACCTGGGGTGGCTGTCTCCTAGCGCCTGCACACAGGTTGGTGTTGTCCTGTGCACATAGCACTCTTGAACCACACCGGTGTACTGTGCGAATACAAAATGGTGCCTTCCCTGGGTTGTGCACAAAAACTGCGACTTTGCTCACACTGCAGTGGATTACACCAGCATGCTGTCAAGCACGTGAGCCGCAGCATCAGAACAAGCCCCAACCTCAACAACCCCGCCAGGTGCCGTGTGGCTACCCTAGGACCAGCAGTACACTGCAGGGGTCAAAAGCAGGAGCCACCTCCTGCTGTGTGTTGCCTTCTGCGACAATACATCCAGGCAGATAGTGACGTCCGGAGAACCACTCAGCCCCCCGACACAGTAAGCTACCCCACTCACAGGCCACCACATTTGGTGTCCATTGCCGGCACGAATGAATGAGAGTGTCACTGAACTGCACAAGTCAACACCCAGGCGCTGAAACTGTCGGCAGTCCCCAAACCCCCAAAGCGATACACAGAGGCAACAGCAGTGAAGCTGTTCACAGCCCTAACGCTGTCAGAAAAACACACAGTTGGTGGTAACGTCTGGCCTACACAGCACCAAGCCACCATGCTGACCTAACCAGTGAACCTAGCCTAGCAGCAGTAGCAGTAGCACACATATGCAGCCACCATCACATACGCTGCATGTGGCTGGAATCACCACATACACAGTAAGAATCAGCGTCAACAATGGACGCCACCATTGCTCAACATTTGCTGCTGATCCTGCAGCAAAGCCCCTACACACAAAACTGCCTGCTGCAAGGACTGCCCGAGTAATAGAAGCTGCTGAAATGAAAGCTAGCTATCTGGCTAGTTAGATAGCATTGACCATATGCCCGAAGGAACGCAAGTACCTAGCTAGCCAGCTAGCTAGTCTCCATGGGAGCAGCAGCAAGGGCTGCACCCTGCATCAAAAGCTCGGCACCTGACACACCTGCTACGTTCATGCCTATCAACGGCTGCTCATGCTGTGCTGCCACGGGCGCAATGAGCAATGCATCGTCGCCTTGCGGCCGCTGCTGCTGCGCCTGCACCTGCCCAAACGGCGTCTGTGCCGGCTGCTGCTGCTGCTGGCCACCCACGACTGTGGGCTCTTCCTGCTTGATACCATTTGCATGCACAACCTGCGCCACGATAGCAGCTGCTGGCGCTGGCGCTGGCATGACACCCTTTTGCGGCTCCGGTTTGCTGCCGGCGTCGTCCTGCTGCTGCTGGTCTGTCTGTGCTGTGCCAAAGCTGGCATTGCTGGCGCTGCCTGCGGCAACCAAAAACGAGGATGAGTCAAGTCTTTTGTTATGGAAGGTGGGGGTTCGGAAGGGGTGGTGAGGTTCTTAGCACACAAGTTAAAAAGCAAGCTTCCTCGGGTGCTGTGGGTTCAATGGCAAAACTGAACTCCTGGGAAATGCAGGCCAATGAAGTGCCAAGCTGCTGATGGTCTGCGACTGCCACTCCAGCATTACCTGTGGTGAGGTTGCTGGTGGCTCTGCTGCTGCGGCCATAGCCGCTGGTGGCACCCATGTCATGCATGCCCTGACGCGGTATGCAGCTCTTGCTGGACAGCGCCTGCTTGTCTGCTGCGACGTACACGCGCGCCACAAACGCCTGGTGCCGTACCACAAGGGGCCGCCAGCTGCGAGGGGGAGGAACCTCCTTGTGCATCTGCAGGAATGGCGACAGCAGTGGTGGCAGCAGCGGCAGAGCGGCACAAAAAAGTGTCAGGAGCTTGTGTCTGGGGTTCAACATCCTACACATGGGTGCCCAAGATTACATATCATGCCCAGCCACTGAGCCCAGCATCACTCCTGTCATGATGCGCGTCAGGCTGCTTGATGCTTACAGTTGGGCTAGGAAACCATGGCGGCTGTGGCTGCAGGACGGCAGTGCTCAAGTGCCCTTGCTGGCGCTGCGTACACGCTGTACTGTGTCACAACTCAACAGCCACATGCCAAACACTGGCCTGGTCTGGTACACTCACACACAAGCTCCAGCCACAGTCAACTACCTGACCACCCGAACCCAGCCCCCACACACCTGCAGCGTGTTCTGCATATGCACCAGGTCCGAATCCTCCACATTCCACCCCGCCAGCTGCTGCTCGTTGGTCTCATGGAACCCGAGGTGCTTCCAAGTATTAGACACTGATGCCTCACACGTACTGCACAGCAGCAGCCGGGGGATGTTGAGGGCCCGGGCCACATCCTCTATCGCCTCTACCACACAGCGCCCAAAGCCGCGGCCCCGCTTGCTCTCGTGTGTGGCCACGAAGGGGACCTCGATGTAGTCGGGACCGGTGCGGATGGTGGCGGCAGATAGCGGCTTGCCCTTGATCTGCAGGCAGGTGTGGCAAAGAGGGGCAGCAGGTGGGGCGGCAGGCAGGCAGGCGAGTGACGTGAGTTGCGCTGTGTGCGGATGGTGGCGGCAGACAGCGGCTTGCCCTTGATCTGCAGGCAGGTGTGACAAAGAGGGGCAGCAGGTGGGGCGGCAGGCAGGCAGGCGAGTGACTTGAGTTGCGCTGTGTGCGGATGGTGGCGGCAGACAGCGGCTTGCCCTTGATCTGCAGGCAAGGGTGGCAGCAGGTCGGACGGCAGGCAGGCAGGCAGGGCGTAAAGTGACTTATGTTGCACAGTGTGCGGGTGGTGGCAGCAGACAGTGGCTTGACCTTGTCCTCAGGGAGAGGGCTGGTGGTGACCCAGGTGATGCCCAAGTGGTGACCCAGGTTTGAAAGGAGTGCAGGTGTGACAGTGCGCAGACCAGGGGGGGGGGGTGAGGCGAGGCCAGGGCAAGGTTAGTCAGGCAGGAGCCTACTGCAGGCCGGACTGTACAGCTGCCTCCACCAGGCTCACTGCCAAAGACAAGGACACAGATGTTTTGTAGGCACATTTGCTGCTGCACTGGCTTCCATGGCCCCAGCACAGATGCACCCCCACTGCAGTGCCTACACTTGTTGCTGAACCTCATGACTCCTGGTGACTCAGCCAGCTTGCCCACCCACAGTCAAAGCCGGCACTCTCCAGCCCACAGCACAGCACAGCATAGCACAGCGCAGCACAGCACCCACCATGAGCATAGGCAGCGGGTCCAGTGGTGCACCCAGCTTGGGGTGTTTCCGTGGCTCTGGCTTGTCGTACTGGCCAGGTGCAGGCCACATCACGCGCTCACGAGGCACCAGCACCAGCACGCGGAAGCCAGAGAAGTCCTGTGCGGCGAGAAGAGGGTGAGGGGGGGGGGGGGCGAGAAGGAGGGGGGTCCTCATTTGCTGGTGGGGTCGGAGAGCGTTGGCCCTGACACTGCCGCCACAAGGGAGGGTGGGCACAGGCAGCAGGCGGGCAGGAAAGCCTGCACACCCCTGAGACAGATGGCTCTACAGATGGCTCACGACGTCACCACTACAAGTACAGACCACAGCTCCTGGCTCTGTAAGTGCAGACCCTCTCCCCCCCCCACAAAAGCAGTTGCGTGCACCAGGTGCGATGCACACCTGCTGCCCCCCTCCCTTCCCAAGCACACACATACATGTGGTCAGCCTGCAAGGAACCCTGCCAGCTGCAACTCATGCCCATGCCCTGCCTTTCTGCCATGTCTTTCAAAACAGGATATCACATACTCCCAATCATCAGCTGCCCCCCCCCCCTGTTGCTCACATATTCGCCCTCATTCTTGGCCTCCACCCCCGTCACGGTCCAGTCAAGGTACTCATGAATTGTGGCGCTGCGCGGCTTGTTCTCCCCAACCATGCGGGAGAGCCGCCGGGGGCCAATCTGGCCTGTCTCAAAGGCTTTGAACAGAAACTGCATGTCTGACCTGCACTCCTCTGCCGCCGCTGCCTTGTCCCCTGACCGATAGTCCTTGATAGAGTACAGGACATTGGGCCGCCCTGGCAGCTCGAAGAGTACATCTGTGGGGAGGCTGTACAGCCGCTTGCGGGCCTCATGCAGCATTTCCAGCCGCTCTCCCCATGCTGTGCTCATGGGCAGCCCCCAAAGGTCAAAAACTTTTGGGGGTGTACCTGGTGTACCCGGTCTGAACTGACTTCCCCACTGCCCAGGTCAAGAGGCAGCCAGGGGCCTGGGGCAGCCCAGGCCAGGCGTGGGCGGTGTTCAGATATCCCGAGTGAACGTGTCAAGCACAAAAGCAAGCCTCAGCTGGCAGCATATGGGGAGGACTGGGATTCGGTGGGCCCCTACAGAAAGCTGGTCACCCACGGGGGGCCCTAAAGGGCACGAAACGCGACAATCACACAGCGAACGCTAGTATATTGGTGTAAAGCTCGTGTGCGAGCGCCGAGACCGGCTGCAGAGGCCGAGAGACGTGATGGGTTGGCGCTATGTCGAGAGGCCGCAGCCAGGCTGGAGAGATTAATTGACGGAATGAAACATGCTGTGGCTGGTCAGTCAACGCGATAGCTGCCACTTCTCACAGTCACTCTTCCTAAACTTCACCATGAGACAGATGGCAAGTTCTACCTCCTCGCAGGGTGAGTGCTCCCTGATGGAACGTAGTCGTGCTGCTTAAGCCAGGTTCAGAGCCGACACAACGCTGTATATTCCTCAACTGCTGATAGCACCCCTGATCATGCTGAGCTGAGGCCTGCTGGGGAGCGATGCTGTTGTGCTTGTCCTCCACGGACCAGCCCTGGGCCGTTATCCGATGCCAGCCAACGGCAGAGGGCATCGTGCTGGGGCGTTTCTCGTCCTCACCTGAGGTGCCAGCACTGGAACACCCTGCCATTCCTGGCTTGCTGTCCAGGAAGCACTGCGAGCTGAAGCTGCGACCAGACGGCTTGATCACTGTTGAGGACCTCAAGTCCCTCAACGGCACCTGGGTAGAGAGGGTGGCAGCCCCCTTGGATGGACAGCAGGTGCAGCAGATGCAGCAGGACGTCATCAGGCTTGAACCCTTCGTGCCTCACGTGCTGCAAGCAGGGGACTCACTGCTTTTGGGCGGGAAGGACACTGTGCAGGATGGGCAGGGGGGCTGGGTTCCCAACCCTTTCAGATTCCTGTTCACTCCTGCTGTCCCAGCTGCAGCAGCTGGGGCAGTTGGTGCTGGGGCCCAGGCAGCCGCGGCAGCAGCAACTGGCACAATAGCACAGCACCAGACCCTGCAGGAGGTGAGGCATGTTTTTGAAAGACATAGGCAGCTTGGGCTTCATGGTATGGATATGTTGGCAAGAACTCGCACCCTCAGCATGTACAGCTGCAAGACCTCCTGCTGATCTTCCTGCTGATACTTTGCTACTCATGCTGATCCTGTGACTGTAATCCGGGCAGACAAAGCAGCAGTGACATTTACCCATTCCTGCCCCCGCCAAGATGTATGCTTATGTGGCTGGGTGTGCGTTGCACATGCAGGTGCCTGGTGCTGGTGCTGGTGCTGGTGCTGGTGCTGGTGCTGGTGCTGGTGCTGGTGCTGGTGCTGGTGCTGTGCATCACAGCCAGCAGCAGCATGACAGGGTCACTGTTACCCGTGATAAGACACTGCAGCGCCGTACTCTGCAGGATGCAGCCCCCAGCAACATCCAACCTCAGTTGCAGCTACAGCAGCAGCAGCAGCAGCAGCTGCCCCGCAGCAACAGCCGGCAAGCAGCAGCAGCAGGCACCATGCGGGCTCCTGTTGGTGACATGGCCCACCAGCAGCCACGCACAACCAGCGTGGTGGGTGTCACTGAGCCAGCCGCCAAGCGCCGCAAGCTAGCTGCACCGGCAGCTGATGCCAAGCCGGACAGCAGGCAGCTTGAGAGCCCTCCTGCACAGCTGCTGCCTGAAGGGACAACACCATCAGCTGAGGCAGCTGCAAGGCCAGGCCTAGTCGGAGCAGCAGCAGCAGCGGGGGCTGAAAGCAACAGGCAGTCACTGGCAGGCAGGAAGCGCAGCACAGCTGAACGTCAGCATGTGGCAGCCCTGCACGGCCCGTCAGCACCAGCAGCAGCCGACCCTCCACGCCCCGACCCTGTCAGTGAGGCTGCACAGGGTGCTGCCGCCGCCGCTGCTGCTGCTGCCCCGGGCAGCGATGAGGCCATCCTTGTTGGAGTCACATCATCAGCAGAGACAACTGCAGGGCGAGGCCCAGTTGCAGCAGCAGCAGCGGCAACTAGGAGCAACAGGCAGCCACTGGCAAGCAGGCAGCATGATACAGCTCACCGCCAGCATGCCTCACGGCAGTATCGCCCAGCAGTGACAGCAGCAGCAGCATATACTCTCCTTGGTGACCCTGCCATAGGGACCACACAGGGGGCTGCTGCGGCAGCCGCTGCTGCTGCTGCTGCTGCCCAAGGCAGTGAAGACGCTATCATAATCACCAGCACCAGTGAGGAGGACGACTTGCTGCTGCCGCAGCATGGCCGGCGCCTGCGCTCCACACCGCAGCGTGCAGCAGCAGCTGCTGCAGCAAGGCGTGCTGCGGCAGCAGCAGGCAGTACAGACACAGATGCAGCAGCAGCTGGCAGGTACCCTGCTGCAGGGGTTGCCACAACACATGCAGCTGCAGCAGCAGGGTGTGCTGGTCTGCCAGCAGCAGCAGCAGCTGACATCAGGATGCCAGCTGCGACAGCAGCAGGAGCAGCAGCAGCAGCTGCTACACCTATGCGTGGCCAGCTGGCAGGAGCACCAGATGCGTCAGCAGCCACCACAGCAGTACCTCGCCGCAGCCCACGGTTCCCTCAGCAGCAGCAGCAGCGGCCACCGAGCAGCAACAGCAAGGATGTGCGCAAGGTCAGCACCGCAAACTTGGAGTGTGGCATCTGCAAGCTGCTGTATGTGGGGCCACACATGTTGTCCTGTGGGCACCAGTACTGTGGCATGTGCTTGGCTCAGTGGTTTGCAGCACACAGCCCACCCACCTGCCCCTTCTGCAGGCAGACAGTACAGAGTGAGTGTGCTGCATGTCTGGGTCCTTTTGCCACCCGCCAAACTGTGTGGACTGTTGCTGTCTGTCAGAGCGATTGCAGCACTAGCATCGCAGTTTGAGACTGTTGGCTGGGTGGACCGCAGATAGCTGTTGAGCATGCTTTGCAGCTTATGTTGCCCTGATCAGGTGCCAGGCTGTCGATCACCTCCCCCTTTTTGCCCTCTTACCCCAATTCCAACCCTGCCGGTGTGCTGCAGGCGCTCCTGTGTTCATGTTTGGCTTTGACCAGATCGTGGCTGAGGCCATGGCCTCCTCAGGCAGTGAGCAGCAGGACTTTGCACTGCGCCAAGAAGCCTGGGACGCTATCAAGGAGGACACCACAGCACAGTGGCAGCAGATGGTCAGCAGCGGAGGCAGCGGCCGTGACGCACCACGGAACCAACCTGCACGGCCAGCAGCAGCAGCAGCGGCGGCAGCGGCAGCAGCGGCGGCAGGGAGGGGTGGGTCCAGAGGCAGGCGAGGGACAGGCCGGACACAGCCGCAGCAGCAGCAGCAGCACCGGCAGCAGCAGCAGAGGGCTGTTGAGCGTGTGCAGCTGGGCAGTGGGGACATGCACCTGCTGAATGGGCTAAGGGTGCCGAATGGTCCTATGGCTGTTGCTGCTGCGGCCGCGGGGGCTGCTGGTGGCGGTCATGGTGGCGGGATGCGGGCTGCAAGCGTAGCCAGGGGTCCAGCAGCGGCAGCAGCAGGAGTAGCTGTTGGTGCACGGGGCCGCACACAGCAGGGGCGTGGCAGGCAGAGAGGTCGCAACAGGCAGCAGCAGCAGCAACAACAACAACAACAACAGCAGCAGCAGCAGCACCAAGCATATGCTGCCGCTGCTGCTGCTGCTGGTGTTGCCGCTGCGCAGGCTGCCAGGATCGCCACTGCTGCTGCAAGGACTGCTGCCATGCAGGCCCCTGCCTCAAGCAGGCAGCTGGGGGCAGCGGCTAGGCCGGCTGCTCGGCGGCATGCCATGGCGGGCAGGAATGGAGGTAGATCTCAGGGGCCCAATGCAGCAGACAGGCAGCTGCGCCAGATGGGCATTGATGCTTTTATACGTTGAGGGCTTGTCGGGTGTGCAGAGATGGGATGTCCATCAGTTGGCCAGTGTGGGACTTACTGCAGATGTAGGATATAGCGTTCTGGGTGTCTGTTTGTTGTCGTGTATATAGGGTACACTGGCAGTGTACATGTTGAGTGGGCTGGGAAGTCGCATGCTAGCTGTTGCCACTTTGGATTGCTGGCATTGTGTGACAACAGCTTGTGACTCAGCAAAGGGTAAAAGGCAATCGCATCGTCTTTGCCACTCTGAAAATACATGTTTTCAAGGGTTGATGTCGGACATCTGGGGACTTTCAGGACTATCGGGTGTGCCAGATCAGAAGGTTACCTCGAGGAACATCAGCAGCAGCAGTGGGCCCACGTGGATGATGAGGCGCTTCTTACATAGATCATGCTGAGCATGCGCCCTTGATTTGGCCGCCTGAGGGCCACACCGACGCGGACGGGCGGCAACCAGCATGATCGAGCTTGCGCAGCAAGCAGGAGGGGCAACAGGCCCCAATGCTGAGCCAACATCTTTGTTTCTACCACGCTCATACCAACTCGATCTTGTTGAGCTTGCAACGCACAACAATGTGAGTGCAGCAATGGCGATCAGCAGCAGATACCTGCACTGCTTGGCTGTCCCTACACATGACGCTCCGTACACCACTGCAGAGCGATGTTTACAGCTCGTGAAATTCATCACAGCGCGTCCTATGTTTTTCCAGCTGCTCTCTGTTGATCTGCTGACCCTGTGCCTGTCACTGCTGCAGGTCATCATCTCTCTGGCCACAAGTAAGCCCTGTACAACCTGACAACAAGACTGCACCAACAAGCGTGATGCTACAACGTTTGAGTCATCCCCTGTGACAGCAACAGCAGCACATCTGCAGTATCTCAATGGCAGTCACAGTGCAACACGCAGTCGTTTGCAGCAGTGCATCAGTGCATAAGTGCAACACGCTGTCAATGCAATGGCAGTGAAAGCCTATGCTGTTGATGCTGTCATCTTGCAGGTGCTGGTAAGACCCTCATCGCTGCAGAAGTCATCCGTCGCAAGCTGCCTGCCCTCAAGGCTGCCACCAAGGCAGTGCTGTTCATGGCACCCACCAACCCCCTGGTGGCACAGGTGCGGCAGCCCCAGTCAATTAGCCCATGTCTTGTTGGCGTATGGTTAGCAGCAGTAGATGGAGCCTACCGGAAATGTCCAGCAGTGGCCTTCCATACGCCGTGCTGTCGTCGGCAACCCATGCGTGTAGGGGAATGTTGAAAAGCCCGTGGCCTTCGTGATTCGGTGTCACAACAATGCAGCACTCACACGTGCATTCTGTCAAGGAATGCAGCAAATGCGCTGCAAGGCCGAAAAATGCACGTGTGGATGCGTGTGAATTGCAACATGTGCCCAGCTTGGCTGTCGCCGCATTTTGCAGCACACCCTCATGCTCTCCACCTTGCCTGACCCTCTCACCCCAGCCCCCCCCCCCCCTCTCAAAAGAACAACACCCCCGGGGCTCCCTTTGCCCCGGCCTCACACCACGCGCAGCGGCTGCAGCCAAGCTATGAAGGCAAGTCATACTATCATCATCCCTCTCTTTCTGTGCCCCTGTCAAATTCCCCGCATGCATCGTGTCCCCTGCCCCACTTCCAACCCTCTATCAATCACCACAGCAAGCTGACAATGCGCTGGCCAAGACGTACGGCTTCCGCACCAAGGCGTACCACGGCAGCGTGCAGCACTCCCACATCACCCAGTGGGACAGGCAGCGCTGGATTGACCTGCTGGAGGAGGTGGACGTGCTGGTCATGACACCTGACGTACTGCTGCACACACTCAGCCATGGAGTGTTCAAGGTACGAGGGGGGTGGGGTGGGGTAGGGGTGGGGGTAGGGGTGGGGGCGCAACACTACTGGGCTGCTGTTGTGGTGACACAGCGGCTCAGCAACTACACAGCAGTGTGTGTGCGTGTGTGTGGTGACCCAGGATATGTTGGCGCAGCAGCATTTGGTTTGTGGATAGACTTGCTAGAGGAGGTGGATGTGCTGGTCATGACACCTGACGTACTGCTGCACACACTCAGCCACGGAGTGTTCAAGGTACGTCTTGGCCTGCGGGTTTGTTGAACGGGTTGGCCGGTCACCTACAGTAGTACGCGGGTGCTGGGCATGACACCAAGTGCGCTGTTATGCGCGATTGTTCATGGCTTTCTTTCAGCACCTGGCTGGCCTGCCATCTAGCAGCAACACCATGACAATACGGCCTGAGGTCCCTTGGCTTGTTCATGACCACATCTTGTGCCTGTTCATACCATTTGAGCTGTCATGGTGGCTTTCCCTATCCAGCACCTTCCACAGTGCTGTGGCTGTGCCCCATGTAGACGGTACTCCTTGCCTATCACACCAAGGTACCTACTACCGTAGTACTGCTCATGCTGAGTGACACTAACGGCAGCATGCCTGGTTGTGCTGCGTGTGTGTTGCAGATGTCTGATGTTGGGCTGTTGATCTTTGATGAGGCGCACCACTGCAAGGCAGACCACCCCTACAACCAGCTCATGCAGGTGGGTGGTGCAGTCGGTGGGTAGCTGGATCGAGGCGACAAGTCAGGCCTTGCATGAGTTAGTTACCGTACAATCACACAATAGTTTTACACCATACTACCATACTACCACAGAGCCTGCTGCTTTGGATTTGGCAAGGCTACAGGGCGTCCGGTTGCTGCAGAATTCTGAGGTTGGGTATCGCTGTGATGGCATGTGCACTCAAGTTAGCAGCAGAATTATGGGTGTCATCTGCGTTCAACATGTACATGGTCTCGCGGGCGGCATGCAATACATGGAGCCTACTTGAGATGGTTCTGGTCAGTTCTGACTGCATGTAACGGTCTGGGCTCTCGGCATCATCACAGCAGCACATGCACACGTGGGTGCAGCTGGGCAGGCACCGCACATGTTGCCATGCACACGTGTGTGCACCTTTGGAGGTGTTGAACCATCCTTGAGTGTATGCCATCTGTAGGGGACACACTCCGCAGTATGCCAGAGCGCACCTACAGGATCAGGCACCCAAGGATGGTCAGACAACTTTTTTGTGCAGGAACAGCATGCTGGATCCCTAAGCATGCTAGGCAAACACACTCACTCAGTGCTGAGACTGAAGCAACCTTGAACGGGGCCTACCTTGCAATGTAGAAGAAGGTTTGGCATTGGAGGTTTGGTGTGCCACAGCCGCCCTCATCCAACTAGCGTGGTGTAAGTGCACTGCAGGAATTCCTAAGCCTGCCGCCAGCCAATGCAGCCCAGCACTTGTCATTGGAGCATGCCACCAAGCAGTCACTCCCACCACCACTGTCCACAACCACCTCGCCTGTGTCTTTATGTGTACCCCCCCCTCTCTCAAAGTGGTGTGGGTCCACCGCATCTGACCCATACCCACACCCAACCCCTATCACCATCCAGCAGCCCAGACGTTGGGTCGGCCATGTCATGCAGACTCTGTCTGCAGGCATTGTTGGACAGGCTCATCATCACAGCAGTACATGCACAAGCGCACCAATTAGTGTTGCTGGGCGGCCACCCACCTGTGTCAGCTGCTCGCAGCCATTCAGGTGCATTTTGGAAGTTGACCCAACCATCCTTGAGTATAGGCCCTGCTGTGGAGGTTACCCTTCTAGTGTGAACTTCACGGCCAGGTTCTGGCCCAAGGATGGTCAGACAACTTCCTTATGCACACAGCACACTCTGTCTTCCAGGGCTCTCCCGCCATGCCCTGCAAGTCATCGTCCAACACGTGTCCGCCACTACCCCCCCCCCCCCCCCGCATCCCATCCCACCTCCCCCCCCCCCAAACACCAGCCATACACTTGCACGTGCATGCTTCACTCTCTACCACCCGCTGCCTGCCGATGAGGCATCCCAACACATGCCCTCGACTGCACCCCCGCCCCCTACCCCCCCCCCCCCCACCTCCACCCTTCATCTCCATACCGCCTTTGCATGTATGCGTTAAGCACATGTTGTAATATCCGCTGCCTGCAAGTGAGCATCTCAACACATGTCCTGCCCTACATCCCCCCTCCCCACACACACCCCACACACACACCTCCACGATCCAACCGCTTGCGCCTGTATGCTCCTCCCGCAGGACTTCTACCACCCTCTGCCTGCCAGCGACCGTCCCCAGGTGCTGGGCCTAACTGCCAGCCCTGAGTGCATGGAGCAGGCGGTGCGCAAGCGCAACAAGGCGCGTGTGGTGCACATGGGCCTGCAGCACAACCTCAACGCATGGCTGGTCACAGTGCCACCACAGGGCCCACTCAGGTAGGCTTGGGGTGTTGAGTTGAGTCGAAGGCGGGGCAATTGAGTACGTGCATGCCTTACAGTGCACATGCTCATTCATCCGGGGCCACCTTCTAATCCGGGTGGTGGCTGCACTGGGGCAGCTTTTCAGGCATCATATCACTTCTTGTTGTGGCTTTCACGCAGCACCATAAGACTTGCTTGACAGCAGCCCATCCCTGCATGTCTTGACGCACCTGCTGCTTGTGTAATGCCTGTTGGCGTGCAGGGAGGAGCTTGACAGGGTGGTGCCACGGCCCACCACCCACTTTGTGACCTACAACCAGGGTCACACGTCTGTGGGAGTGATAGCAGACAGCCTGGCATGGCTCAACTGGACCAAGGAGCACCTGCTGAGACCTGCAAAGAGGTGAGGGACATGGCAGGCTCTGGAGATTGTAGATAAGGGCTTGGCATGTGAGCACTGCCAGCTTGTGGGTCAGCAGCAGCTGTCAAAGACAACCGATGGTGGTCCACACTGATTTTGACCGGGTGTGCAGCCTTGTCTGGCCAAAGTCAGCCAGTCTGTTGTACAGTGCAGCTGTAGTGAGCAGTCGTATGCACCGGCCGTCTTCATGTCCAGCTGATTAGCAGTTCAGCGGTCATGCAATGTTGCTGTTGTGGTCCTCGTGCAGGTGTGAGATCATATGTGAGATGCTGAGGGCTCAGGAGCTGCTGGCGCAAGTGGGATTGTGTGAGAGTGAGTGACAGGGCATGAACATGAGGTCGCACTGTTGAATAGGGTTGTGATGGCTGTCTGTTATCATGTTGTCGGTAACCGGACCTTGCACGTGCCAAGGAAGCCGTCACCGCATCCAGCGGTTGGAAAACAGGCGGCAGGCCCCTTCATGTTGGAACGGTCCATCCCAGGTTTGGATAGGGCTTTTTCCAGCATTGAGGGACCCGCTGCTCACCACTCCCAACCATGGGTGCCATGCTGCGCATGTTGCATTGCCGCTGGGATTGGGTGCACGGCTCTGGTCCCAGTGGCATCTATGGTTTTCCCCAGGTTGAGTTGATACACGGTGTGCCCTCTATCACTCATGATATGTACATGCCGGTTGCAACGCATGTGTCAACACACAACAATGCTTGACCCAACCCCTCACCCCACCCCCGGTACATGTTTGAGCGACAATGTTGCGCATTGTGTCAGACTTCAGGTGTTGCTGACACGTGTGACTAGAATGTGACACGTAGTCAAGTGCGGTCTCTTGACATCAGGCCAACCTGCACGAACACGAAGCTGCAGCGTTGGCTAGTGTTCTGCTTGCTGTCTATTAGTCTGGTGGTGTTATTTAGACCTGGCTCAACAGCGGTTGGTAGGCCGGCGGCAGGTCCCTTGATGTCGAAGGACTCGACCCTTATTTAGGGGCAATGCACTTCAGCATGGAAGGGCCCGCTGCTCCCCTCTTCAATCCTCCCTGCCATGCTGTGCGTTCCTAGCACTTTTCCTACGCATTGCGTTTGCGGTTCCCTTGCCTGCATTCCTATTGGGTTTGAAAAGATTCGGACAGAGCCGTCCAGCAATATGTGAAGAGCACCGCCCAGCGGTGCGAGTATTTACTGTAGCCACCTCTTCCCCACATGGGCCTGGTTCCAGTCGAATACAAGAGTATGTAAGTACCATAGTGTGGGTTGTCTACATCCCCAAGGTCACACATGTTGTGGGCCCTCCAACACAACAGTGCATGCACAGCTCGCCCCACCCCAGATGTATCCTGGAAGCTTGAGCATATGGACGTCTGGTGTGAGTTGTCTAGTGCTGCCTTTATGAGTGCTTGTTGCTGTGCCGTGGTCAACACCACGCTGGTGCCATGCCATGTGTTGAGCTGTGCTGCGTTGTGCTGTGCTGCAGGTCGCAACATGGCCAGCTTTGAGAACTTCACAGAGGGTGGACGCGTTGCTGCATTGGACAAGCAGGTAGGATGCAGTGCAGTTGGCAGTGCGTCAAGCTGGTTCAATCTGGCTTGTTAGGACGCGTGGGTAGACATAGGTCCTGGGTCCTATCCCATGCTGTGCCGTGCTGTGCCTTGCCCCTCTATTGTGTGCCGTGATCCGCTCAACCCTGCCCTGCTTTGCTTTGCTGGCGCTGCTGTATCAAGCGACACCTAACTGATGGTGGTGATGATCAATGCGGTGTGGTGTTGTACAGATCCGTGGTGTGATCTACTGCCTTGAGCACCTAGGCCCCTGGTGTGCAGCAGCAGCTGCCTACTTAGACCTGCTGGCCCCACCAGCCACTGCAGAGGAGGAGGCAGCAGCAGCGGCAGAGCAGGCGGCACAGGATGAGGCAGCGGGAGGCGACACATGGCAGGAGGGACAGGAGCAGCAGGAGGAAGAGGACGGTGAGTGGGGGCAGGGGCATACGGGGGGGGGGGGGGTATTTCTTTTTTTTGGGGGGGGGGGGCATGTTACAAGTAGACACAGTTGCCACGCATCTACGGGATTGCCGTCTGGAATGAGCGGGTTGATTGATAGGCATGGGGTAGTCGCACGTGGCAAGAAAGGCAGACGACTGGCAGGAGGGACAGGGACAGGAGGACAAGGAGGACGGTGAGTGTGTGTGTAAGACACTTAAAGGAAGTGTGTGTGGGGGGTCCTTACCGAGGGGAATGGGGGGGGGGGGTTGCATGTTGCAAGTAGACACAGCTGCCACATATCTATGCCTGCCGGGATGGAGCTGGTGGATGTGTGCCAGCTGCTCACACATGACTCAGGGGGGGTGCGGGTGCACCAGTGCACTGGCAAGCTGTGATGATGCTGGCGATGTAAGTTCATACCCATGCTTCCGATCCTGCTAGGTTGGTGACGTAGGTGCAGGCCATGGCTGGCTTTTGAGACTGGCTGTTCACACCAAGGCTCTGCGCATTCCGCACACATCTGCCAGACGGTGTCCCTTGCAGTGGCCACATATATGCCGCACACTGCTGCTGTGCCTGTGTCTGACCCTCTGTGCTGCCTGTGTCCATTGCTGTGTGGCTCTGCTGTTCAGCCAACCCTGTGATTGTTCAGGGTGGAGACACCTGCCGTGTGTTTGAGGATGAGATGGGTGGATCACCAGAGGCACTGCTGACTGAACTGAGGTGAGACCACTAGTCACACATGTTTTTGATGTAGCCTACGTATGTATGCCTGTTGTCTGCAACTTTTCTGCAAATCAAGGTAGTCAAAGTTCATGTCATTGGTCACTGGCTGAGGATGTTTGCAGAGGCTTTTGCAGCCTGTTGCAGCCTGAATAGTGTGATGTAATGCAGACAAGTCTCCTGTTTGAGGATGTGTGCGCGTGTCCAAGTGATCAGCACAATTGGGGAATCGATGCTGGGAGTATGGGGTGGTTATGGAGAGGAAGCCACCCACACTCCCCTCAAAGCCAACACACCCTCACCTGTGTACATCAAGGCAATACTCATCCTCCCGTATCTTGTACATTTGTGTCTCAAACTTCGTGTACTCCAACCCACTACCAACCGGGGTGGTGAGGCACAGTGCACGGTTCCACTATGCACAAGCGCACAAGGTCCTATCACAAATGCATTACAGTGCATAGTGATGCCATTGCTATCGATGGTGACACCATACATTGCAGTACCTTGTGCAGCAGGACCTTGGGAGTGTGTGCAGAGTGCAATCGCACTGCGCCTCACCACCCCATACGCCAGGCTCTTGTCACACTGGGTTGAAATTGAGCTTGACTTGTGGAGGGGGAGTAAGTTGTGGAGGTTTGTCTCCAAAAGGCTAGCCGCGGAAAGTGGAGTGATTGCAAGGTGCATGGGTTGGTGTGAACGCACTCTGGCAGCTTGTGAGCGGTTGGTGTTGCTTGATTGTGTCTGTCTGTGTGCCTGCTTGCCTGCCTACCTGCTGCCTGCGTGCCTGCCTGCCTGTTTGGCTGCCTGCCTGCCTGCCCGCCTGTTTGCCTGCCTGTTGCCTCAGGCATCAGCTGGGAGGCATGGTTCAGTTCCTGAAGTTGCATGCGGAGCAGGAGGGACTGTCAGTCATACTCACACAGGTGAGACTGGGGTCCCGGCGGGGGGGGGGGGGGGAGGCTTTAGGCTGGGTGGTTCAAAGGGGGAGGCGGGGAGGGGTTCATTCAAGCAGTAGTACGTGGTTGCTGAGGCCGCCCCGTCTCAACAAGTAGTTGTTTACACCGTTCTGCGTGAAGTGGTCACCGGGTGCCACATGATTGACCGCCCTTACAGAATTACCCTTGTATGCATCTCCTTGCAGACAGGTTCTAGTGCGAGTATGCATGCACGCCCTCTGCTGACACATCCGTCACGTGTACAAGTCACACTGATGGCAGCTAGGTTGGGACTGCAGCAAAGGTGCAGGCACTTGCTACAGTCCCCAGCCCAGCTGCCACCCAGCCTGTGGCTGTTCAGCAGGAGGGATGTCCGTGCAGCATCACCCCTACAGAATTGGGCGATATGACACTCCCTCATCAGCATGCCAACCAGCCCCCCTGTTGCCTGAGTTCTCAGCTTGACTGGGGTGCGCACCTGTATTCAAGGCATGCAAACACACGCATTCCCTGCACCCCCCCCCATGTGCATTTGCTAAGTTTTATCAGTCCTCATCTTCACCTTCCCCACCCTCCCCGTGTTGACGTCATGATGACATTTGGTTGCCCCCCCCCCCCCCCGCCATCAGTATCCCCCCCCCCCCGTTATCAGCCCTATCGTCTAGTATGACGATGTGCTACCCTCGAATGGCAGCACCCCCCCCCCCCCCCCCACACACACACACAGCATATGAAAGCATTGTCTTGATGCCTGGCATCTACTTGCCGTGCAAGAACATACCTATCCCCCCCCCCCCCAAGCCACAGAAACAATGACATGTGTAGGCCAAGCACCGCCGTGAGGCACCCTCTTCCTGCGTTTTACTCTGCCTCAACCCCCTCAATGCACACTTCCTCATGTTTTGGGCCATGCTCAGCAGCAGCTGGGTGGGTGTTGTTGTATGGTTCCACCATGCCGCCAGCTCCAACCCAGCTGCCGCTCAACCTCTGGCCCATGCGTTGAGGAATCTTGTGACATTCTGACACGATTCACGTCGCTATGTCTCATTTGTACGGGGTTGCGGGCAGGACACTGAGCAGCAGCTGCGTTGGGATGTGGATGGTTGGCTACTGGCATAGCCTGCTTCACCCCACCCCAGCGTTGTCTCAGCGTGCCGCCCCTGACATAACACGTGGTGCATGTTGGATCGTCTACCCACCAACGCCGGTCATCATCACACTGAGCAGCAGCTGTGTTGGATCAGTCCGCACAAGGTTGAGCCTGCGGCCACATCCACTCCAGCCTCCACCTTGCATGCACAACAGCAATAGTCTGAGTGTCACATCACCCGCAATGAGGATCGGCACTGCTGGCACACACGGTGTGTGGTACGTCTTTCACCACGGTCACGGTGGAAGCCTTTCCACACACCATGTTTGCCAGCAGTGCCAACCCCTCCCCTGCCGGCCAACTGGGTTGATGTGTCCACCCGCTGTACTCTGTCCATTCGTTGGCTGCACCTTGAGCCTGAACTTTGGCGGCAAACCGTTGAGCCTGCAGCCGCAGCCACTTCAGCTGCCACCTGGCCTGCCCACAAGCACGGGCAAAGGAAAGCCTTTGTGCCCCCCCCCCCCCCGTGATTTATGGTGGATCCCCCCCCCCCCCCGGGCCCTGGCCCCCCACCCTCACCCTCAGTCCACTGGGTGTTCACTTGGTTGTGCATGTGTAGCCTGCCTAGTCCCTCTGCCCCATCAGGCCGAGTGAGGAACATCCTCGCTCCCGGCCCTTTCACATCCTTTCTTTCAGGTCTCGGTGTGGCTGAGTAACAGCTGGGTTGAGGTGCCACCCTTGTGCCACCTCGTATCCTTCCTTGTTGCTTGCATGCTGAGCTGCAGCCTGGTTTGAAGCCTGCAGCCACTTCCACCCCAGCTGCCGCCGCGCAACCCGCAACAAAGAGATGAGGCAGTCTGTGCCAAGTCACCTGCATCTTCCGTTGCCAGTCTTCAGGGGCAGGAGGGGGGGGGGGTGTACGTTGACATGGGCGACCACTCATGCACATGCCAACGTACGTCCGCCCCCCCCCCCCCTCCCTGAGCGCACAGATAAGCTGATTCGAGGTGCTTGGACCCCCCCCCCAGGAGCTCTTTGCTTTCGAGGCTGCATTCAGAGGCACCTCCCTTGGAAGCTGTGAGCAGTGGACCTGCTATTCTCACCCTAGTGGCCACCTACGCTGGCCTGCTTCAAAACATGTCTGTGTTTATTTGCCCATCACGAGGTCTTTAGTGTGGTTTGGTCGCAGATACGCATACCGTGCCCCCCCCCCCCCGCCCTCATCCACACTCTCTTGTCATAGGTCTTCGCCTCCCTACAAGCCTCCAGACCCCCTTGCCCCCCGCATATATCTTCAGGACCTTGCATTCCGGAGTATGATGAGCACTGAGCAGGATCCTGCCCTTCCGCCCCGCCCCTTGCAGGCGGCATGCTGAGGCAGCAGCTGTGTTGGACGCCCGCTGCTCCATCCCAAGGCTGCAGTCACCCGCACCTCAGCTGTTTCTTTGCCTGCTGCCTGCAAAGGGACAAACCCTACATTTTTGATCATCGGTGCAGTGGATGTTGTTTGGTACTCCCCCCCTCCTCTGGCAAGCCAAGCTGTGAATGATGTCCTGCTCCATTCTCCTTGGTGACTGTATGATGAGCAGCAACTATGCTGAATGTGAAGTTCCTGCTGTAGCCTGCAGGCTCAATTTGCCTCAGCTACTGCTCAGCATGCTGCCCCCGAAAGGACCAATCATGCACATTGGCAGATGCCAGTGTGAGGGTGGGGTTTTGTTGTTACGTGTGCATTCATATTTCTGCCTCCTCCCCTCAAGCCACTTTGGCTGGGAGTTCAGTCACCCGCCCCCACCTCACTTGTCGTGGCGGCTTTGTTTGAGTAGCTGCAAGTGGCTCAACCGGCAGCTACTTACAACCCAGCTGCTTCGCCAATAAGATGGGACATGCACGTGATGTTGACATCCCAACTTTGGCCAACACCAGCAAGAATGCCAGGTCAACAAGTGTTTTTGCTCCCAGTCATTCATCTCTTCCAAAGTTGGGTGACCTGGAGTAACAACATCTGTAGGCCTAGCAGCGCTGTGGCTGCTCACCTCAATAATATCAAGACTTTTAGCTGGCCCATTAGAAGGTGGGGGGGGGGGGGGGGGGGGATTGGGGGACGGGTGTTTGAAGTACCATGCTGACAAGTGGTTGTTTCAGACAACTTGCGGCAAAAATTGGTGAGGTACTGTGGAAGCATGTACGCACATAACCCGTGTATGTTGAGCATGGGTGACTTCTGAGTTGCATTCTTCCTGTGGTGAGTGGGATTGGGGATGAAAGCCAAAGTTGACACCCCCCCCCCCACTTTGCCCCCTCTTCCTCTCATTGGTGGATGCTTGATGAGCGGCAATTGAGGTTCAGTGGCTTCAACGGCAGAGCCTGCAGCCACCTGCAACCCTCCTGCTGCCCAGGTTGCCTGCACGGACAAGATGTCGAAGTCGGTGTCTTATGCCCTATCCGGGCCTTGCCAATGGGCTCTGTGGGGTGTTTGTTTTGGTGGCTGTGGTGCAGTTGTCATCGGTTGAAAGTTGGTTGGTCAGTATGGTCAACTCTCATTTGAGTCGTGTACAAGTGTGTCTGTTGGTGGAATTTGTGTCGTGCATGAGGTGTGCGCAGCACGCCTTGCCAACCACGACACAGACAGCCTGTTTTTGCCTGATTCTGAGATTTACTTGACTCCATTGTGGGTGAAGATTGATCATGAAGTCTGGCAAGGACAAGCAGTCTGTGTCGTGGTGTTCAGCAGGGTGAAGCCTGAAACAGCAAGTGTGTCACCCGCATGGTTAGGTGTCAAACCTGTTCAACGCTCATTCCCCCTCAGCCAATCTGTTGTGAGCTAGCTCAGCTCAAGGTCTGCACCCCCACCCCTCTCCTGATTTCCCTTGGTGGCTGCACCCTCAGCGGCAGCTGGGTCGCTCCTGCCTGCAAGTAGCTGGAGCCTGCAGCCACTTACACAGCAACGCCTGACCCGCCTTGGTCACTTGAGAACAAGTCAGTGTGTCGGATCCTCTCACCCCCTGGCTTCCCCCTTTTTGTCTGGCTTTGATTTCTGCTTTTCATTTTTTCGTCCCAGTCCTTGTCAGGCACTGCATGCTGAACGGCAGCAGGGTGGATGTGATTTGCAGAGGTCAAAGCCTGCAGCCACAGCCACCCCAGCTGCCGCCACGCATTGAGCATGCCTGCAAGAGCGAGAAAATGAAATCTGTGTGTCAACACCCATGTAGTTTGGTGGAATTTGCTTAGCCCTGTCTCATACGGCCTGAAGGACTCTGCCCCTGCTCTTCCCCCTTCCCTTCTTAGGGACTGCATGTTGAGCGGCAGCTGGGTGAAAGTGGTTTTCTGAGCCCAAAGCCACTTTCACCCAGCTGTCACCCAGCCTGCTACCTTTGAGGCAGTTAATTGGAGCTGTGTTTGTTTGATGCGTTCTCACATTTGGGTGCAATGGCTAAGCGCATCCAGCTAGATTTGTATGGCTCACCCTTCCTTGCCCCCCTCCCCTCGCCCCCAACTGCAATGTGCTCACCCGTGCCCCCTCCACTCAGCACGCTCATATCCACGCCCACGCTCATCATTGAACGCACAACTGCATCCACCCCCCCCTGCAAGCAAACGAACACGTTTATGTTCAGGCAGAGCTTGATGCTGTGCTGACCCCCTGCCATGAGCACCTGCCCGCCATAGCTGGGGCAGCAACAGCAGCAGCAGTAGCATGTGCGAAGTCTATGGGTGCATTCACTAGTGGCAGCCAGGTGGTCCTCTGAGGGGGTGTTTGCATATGTGTGAAGCTGCAGATCGAGTCCCCCTCGTCCTGCAACACCACACATTTGCAAACTCCCCCCACCTTTCGCTCCCCCCCCCCCCCACAGACTGAGCACCCCCTCCCCCTCGGCGCCCTCATGGCTGTTGCTAGGACCCCGCTCCCCCGATCCGCAACGCACATGTAATGACTGAAAACTCACACCACCAAACAACTGCCCCCCTCCGCCAACAATCCCCTTGCAGGCTAAAGTGATGAGGCGCTGACCCCCCCCCCCCTTAGCGCGCGCGCGCGCCCCGGCAGTCACCTCCACCTCAGCTGTTTCTCTGCCTGTTGCCTTCAGCTGGTAAATTCATTTGCCCGATCATCAGTCTAGTTGATTTGTTGTTTGGCCCCCCCCCCTCTATAAATTGGCCAGCTGAGCTGTGTCAGATGGCCTGCCCCCACTCCCCACCTTTCCATGGTGGTTGCATGCTGAGCAGCAGCTGTGTGAGAGGAACTTGCCGGTAGGTTGAGCCCGCAGACACTCACACCCAGCTGCTGCCCAGCCTGGTCCTTTCAATCCGATGACAAATGCATGTCAAATAGCCAGGAATGAAGGAGGCTTTGTTGCCTACAACAGCAAGCCTCCTGTTTTGTGCAACAGCTAGGCTGCTTGAGGTGCTGACTCCCTAGCTCGCGAGCCTTTCATTGAGTGGCTGCATACTGAGTGGAGCTGTGTTGGGGATCACTGCTGCGATCTGTGACGGCTGCAGCTACCTCCACCACAGCTGCCGCCCAGCCTGCGTCCCTCCAATCCCTGTGTGTTACACCATGCCCACCTACCATGGTGTTTTTACATGTGCATACATGCGGACCGTCCCTGCCCCCCCACGTGGCACCCCCCCGTTCCACCCCTCAGGCGGCGCTGCTTGAGATCTACAAGCCCTGCCCCCCCCCCCCCCTCCGGACCCCTCGCCTCTGTGTGGCTGCATGCTGAGCGGCTGCTGGGTTGGAGTAGAAGCCATCTGCTTGAGACTGCTGCTACCTCCACCTCAGCTGCTGCCCAGCCTGGTCCACTAGATGAAAGAGGCATGTGTGTTGCACCTTGCCCATCTACCATGGTGTTGAGTTGTGCACATTCATGCCGACCGTCCCTGCTCCCCCCCCCCCCCCCGCAACCACCCAGCCGGGGCTGCTTGAGATGTACCAGCCCTGCCCCCCCCCTTTCCGGACCCCTCGCCTCGGTGTGGCTGCATGCTGAGCGTCAGCTGGGTTGGAAAGAAGGTGTGGTCTGGTTGAGCCTGCAGCTCTCTCCACTTCAGCTGCCGTCCAGCATGGGCCCGTCAAACAAGTGAGGCATGTGTGTTGCACCTTGCCCAGCCACCATGCTGGGTGCTGATCTTCGTGCAAACATGCAGACCTTCCCTGCCCCCCACCCGGCAGACGTACCCCCCACCCCACCCCAAGCCGGGGCTGCTCAAGGTGGTCAACTCTGCCCCCCCCCTGCGCCCCCCTACTGTGTGCTGCATGCTGAGCATCAGCTGGGTTGGGAGTGCTTGCCATCTGCTTGAGCCTGGTGCCACCTCCAACCCAGCTGCTGCGCAGCTTGGCCCGCTTGATGAAAGAGGCCTGTGTGTTACACCTTGCCCACCCGCTATTGTGCAGTACTTGTGCAAACATGCACCTTCCATGCCCCCCCCCCCCCCATGCCCCCCCCCCTCCCTTTCCAGCTGGGGGATGCTCGTGGGGTCCCCCCCCCCCCCGGGCCCTCCCTTCTGTGTGCTTGCATGTGGAGCAGCTAGGATGAGTGGTCTGTTTGACCCGGCAGTTCCCTCCACCCCAGCTGCTGCCCAGCCTGGATATCATGAGGTCAGGGGTCTTCTGGTTAGCAGGATTGTCCTTCCTAATCGGGGTGATTACGGGCACAAACAGCTACCCCCCCCCCACCATCCTCCCAACACCAGGGCTGCGTTAGGTGCTGCGCTCCCTCCTTTCCCCGCCCTTTTTTTCTGACCGCACACTGAGCAGCATAGGTGTTGGGGGAGGCTGCTACTAGTTCAGCATGCCAATTCTGCAGCAGCAGTTCCCACAAACGCCCTTCAAGTTCAAGCACGCAGCTGCAAATTATCGGCCTGCAGCTGCATGCACTCCAGCTGCCGCTTGGCTTCCCACAAGAAAGAGGGACTCAGTGATAGATTGGGCGTCAACCTTGTCATGCACTTGCAACCACCCCACCCCCCGTCCTTCATGTTGCTGCCTTGGTGGGCTGATGCTGAGCGGCAGAGCTGGGTCGTTATGACCTGACCTGCAGCCACACGAACCCAGCTGCCGCCCAGCCTGCCCACGTTGAGCAAGATGAGGTGTCTCAATGAGTGAGCATATCTTGCTCTCACTTTTCATGCACATGCGAACGTAACCCCCCCCCTCCCCCAGCACGCAGCTCAGCTCATTCAAGGTGCTGGACCCACCCAGCCCCCCTCCCGTCTTTGCCTCGGTGGGAGCTGCAGCTGGGTGTGCAGCCGACTAGCACTAGTCAGCTGCACGCTGAGCTGCAGCTCCCTTGGGAAGTTGTATAAAGGGGACCTGCAGCTATCACCGCCCCAGCTGCCACCTAGCCTGCCCCCCCTGGGAACAAGGAGGTTGACCTGTTGGATCAGCAAGGACTTCATTGGATGTGGTTTGCAAATATGTAGATGTGGCCTGCCCCCTGCACTCCCTTCCTAGCTAGACCTGTAGGGTCTTGCGGTGGTGGGCCCCGGCCCCCAACCCCTTGCCGTTGTGGGGACGGCACACTGAGCAATAGCTGGGTGGAAGGGTGGCTGGGTGTTTGGACCCAACGCCACTTTCACTCAGCTGCCACTCAGCCTGCTATCTCTGAGACGGTCAAATGGAGTTGTGTTTGCCTGTTCAATTCCCGCATACTCGGGTGCAACGGCTAGCGCATACCAGTTATGTGTTTTCCATGGCTTACCTCCCAGGTACGTATGTGACCTACCCAGGTGTAGTGAGCATGAGTGGCTTTGGAGTTGCATGCTGTTGTGTTGGGTGGGAGTGGGGGGATCAAAGCTGGATCAGCCGCTGGGTGTCTGACACCCCTTGGCCTCTCCCTTTTTGTCTGGCTTTCATCTCTGCTTTCACTTTTTTGTCCCATTTCTTGTCAGGCACTGATGCTGAGCGGCAGGGTGGGTGGCATTCTGCAGGTCAATAAGCCACCCCAGCTACAGCCACCCCAGCTGCCGCCTCGCATCGAGCATGTCTGCAAGAGCGACGGGAGGAAGCCTGCATGTCAAACCACCCATGTGGTTGGTGGAGGCTGAGTCATACACACACCCATTTCCCTTTGACCCAGCTAGACTAGCTCACCCCACCCCAGCCCGCTTGTGATCTCTCCTACACGCTGAGCGGCAGCTGTGTTGCAGGCAGCATGTATGCCTTGCTGCATGCATTCACCTTCACCCCAGCTGCCATGTAGCCTGCAGATGCGAGTGAGATGGGAACTTCCGTGACGTCTGTGTGTCATAATCCCCCGTATATTTGGTGTCAACCTTGTCATGCACATGCCCCCACCCTTCCTGGCTCCCGTTTCTATTCAACTTTCGTTCCTTTTTCAACTTCGTGGGTCAACTTCGTGAGTGGATGGTGCACGACAGCTGGTTGGCCTTGGCATGTGTGTTTTTAGCCAGCAGCCACGTCCACAAGCCACCTGCAAGCCCAGCCTTGCCTTTGGAGCAAGAAGATGTGTATCAACCATGGGCACATAATGGTGTTACTCTCCACACACATGCCAACAACCCCTCCCCAGGCTTGTCAAGCGCAGCCAAGCTGAGTTAAAGTGCCCCCCCCCCAGGTGTTGTGTGCACGTCACCCCACTGTTCCTCTAAATAGGTCGATGCAATATCTTAGTGTCATCATCGGCACACACATACGAACACCCCCCCCCACACACACACACACACACCGCAGCCTAGCTCTGGGTTAAGATGCTCAACCCCGCCCCCTTTCGTGTTTGCCTCAGTGGCGGCACGCTGCATGGCAGCTGTTTTGGGAGTGATGTGCTGTTGACCTGCAGCTATCACCGCCCCAGCTTCCACCAAGGCAGGCCCTCTGGCGCCCGAAACGCCTAGCCCCAATGTGAATCTGGTAGCACATAGTGTAGACCTGCGTGCCTCCCAAAAAATGCCTTCCTAGGGGCTGCTTGAGGTGCTCTGCCCTGGCCTCCTCTCTCTTGCTGTTTTGGGCAGTGCACACTGAGCGGCAGCTGGGTGAAGGGCCAGCTGGCCTTTTTGGGCCCAAGCCACTTTCACCCAGGTGCCACCCAGCCTGCTACCTCTGAGACGGTGAATTGGAGTTGTGCTTGTTTGATATGGCCCGGCACATCCAGGTGCAAATGTTTATGCACATCCCGGCTTTGCTTTGCATGACTCATCCCCCCCCCCCCCGGCAAGCTTGACTGGGAAGGTGCTCACTCAAGGCCCCCTTTGCTCGAAACGCCCACATCCACCAATTTTTTCACACATGTGCTCCACCCCTGCCTCATGACCCTTCCTGTTCGTGTGGCTGCATGCTGAGTGCAGCTGTGTTGAAGGTTAGCGCAGGTAGCCTTTGCAGCTACCATCAACCCAGTTGCTGCCTAACCTGGGCGTCCCCAGGCTGGCCTGTGTGTTGCACCTTGCCCACCTATCATGGTGCAGACATGCAAACCTCCCTCGCCCCCATCCCCCCCCCCCCCCCGGCCGCGCCCCCCACCCCCAAGCTGGGGATGCTTGAGGTGTTCACCCCCCCCCCCCCCCGACCCCCTCCCTTCTGTGTGGCTGCATGCTGAGCGACAGCTGGGTTGAAGTTGTGGATATCTGCCATAAGGGTGCTGCCACCTCCACCCCAGCTGCTGCCCAGCCTGTCCCTTTCAATGGATGAGGCCTGTGTGTTACACCTTGCCCACCTACCATGGTGTCATTACTGATGCGAACATGCAGACCTTTGTCGCCCCTCACTCGGGACCCCCCCACACGCACAAAGCCGGACTGCTTGAAAAGGTCCCCCCCCCCCTGACCCCTCCCTTCTGTGTGTTTGCATGCTGAGCGGCAGCTAGGGTGAGGGTACTGCAACATCAACACCGGAAGCTACCTTCACCCCAGCTGCCCAGCCCAGACCTCCAGTATTCACAGGTCGGCTGGTTAATATTTTCGCGCCAAAGAAGGTGTGAATAATGGCACACACCCTACCGACAGAATGGTCTAGCTATTACCCTAGTACAGCCCCTAGTAGGTGTTGTAGCGGCTGCCTACTACCCTACGTACATGCTTCATTTACTGTGTGTGGCCAGTTGACTGCAACTTACTCAGTCATGACAATCAATCAAGGCATGTGAGACACATGTATCTAGCACCTGAGCACCCGCTTGCAAGAGGTGAACACGTATGCATATACACTTCCAGTTATGTCCGTCTGTGCATGAACACCAGAACAATGCTCCCTCAAGTACAGCTGGACTTCCTACTAGTAGTACTACCCTAGTAGCGGGGTAGTAAGCTAAATAATCACTACTACCCTGGTAGCAGGGTAGTAGGTGGTCGCAAATGCTCTACTACCCCTCTACTACCCGGGTAGTAGCCAAGCCAGGCTGTCGGTAGGGGTGTGTACACATGCAGACCCACCCTTCCCCAATCCTCATTTTTTTGACCGCACGTTGAGCTGCTGCTGTGTTGGATGGGGCGGCCACTAGTTGAGCATGCCATCGCTGTAGCAGCAGTCCCCCCCCATGTCCTTCAAGTTTACCCCCCCCCCCCCAAACACTCTGCCACCCCAAACATACACACCTCACTGTAGGCTGAGCTAGATGATGCCTTGACACCTGCCCTTAGGACCTACCCGCCATAGCATCAGCAACATCAGCAGCAGCACGACAGGCCGCCAAAGCGATGGATGCCCTCATCAGTGACCTCCACATGATGCCCACCCCTCTTCCACTTCCACAAACATGACAACTGCAAGTCTCCCACCTTTCACCCACTCAGTCCCCCCCCCTTCCCCCCCTCCCACACAGGCTGAGCTAGATGATGCCCTCACCCCCCGCCGCCAAGACCTACCCGCCATAGCAGCAGCAGCATCAGCAGCAGCCCGACAGGCCGCCAAGGCCATGGGGGCCCTCACCAGTGACCCCCAGGTTGTGGAGGCGGCTGCTGCTGCTGCTGCTGAAGAGGTTGAGCTTGAGTGGTGTGCGAGGGGTCTGCTGCGTCTGTCTGCGCGTGTGGCACTGCTGATCACTATGAATGTGTTGGCGGATGTGCTGGTGGATAACAAGGACCTGAAGAAACAACTCATGGACGAAGCAGGTGGGTGGGTGGGGTATTGTTTTTGGAGCGGGTGACAGGGTGGCGGGGTGCGGGGTGGGGGGGGGACTGTACTGCCACCAAATGGTGAGCTTGAGCGGAGAAAACAAAATGCCGAGGGCTGCGTCTGTCTGCGCGTGTTGCGTTGCTGATCACTATGAATGTGTTGGCGGATGTGTTGGTGGATAACAAGGATTTGAAGAAACAACTCACGTACGAAGCAGGTGTGTGGGGGGGACTACGGAAGGACGAGCACTGGAGAGCAGGGCAACTCAGGGAAAGATTGAGGGGGGACTAAGCAGTGACAGAGAGTGGCAGATGCTGGTTGCAGCCATGTTTTGTTGTCAGCATGACAGGGTACGTTGTGTTGTTGTGTGTGGCAAGGTGCTGTGAGTTGCTCCCTCTCATCTTGATGGTCCTGCTTCCGCTGCTGCGGTTTCTGTTGCTGTGTTTGCTGCTGCTGCTGCTGCTGCTGCTGCTGCTGCTGCTGCTGCTGTGTGCTGCAGCGGGTGACCCCAGCAGCCGCCACCTAGAGCAGCGCTCCAGTGGTAGCCTGCAGGGCTTTGCTGAGATACTGCTCAGGAGGGTGCCATTCAGCCTGCTGGAGGCACAGGTGGGGGGGGGGTCTCTGGGGGGGGGTTTGTCTGGGGGGGGACAGGGAGGGGAGGGGTTGCCTTTTTGGGGGGGGGGGGCACATTATTTGCAACCAGGAGGTATGTGTGGTGGTTTGACACGTGACTTCCTATCAGCCATGTCACTTCACCTTTGTGTGGGTAGGGGGGTAGGGGGGCGGGCAGCAGAGGAGTTGGGAGCACTGTCAGCCTGCTGGAGGCGCCGGTGGGAGGCGGCACATCAGCTGCCAACAGTTACACTCATGAGGACCGGTTACGTTATGTGTGTGTATGTGTGGGTGTTTGTTGACACAGGCAGACGTTGCATTGCAACGTTCAGTTGCATGCCATGTCTGTGCGCAAGGGAGGGGAAGAGGGGATGCAGGAGACTATTTGAACCACTGTCGAGCGCGATGTTTGCACAAGCAGGGGCAGAGAATGGGGAAGTGGACACTCCACCAGTGTTAGGCAGGGTTTTTCTTCATTCCTCCCCCCTCCCACCCACACCCCCCAAACACACACCTGCTGCATCCTGGATAGGGTTGTCCAAGGTGTTGAGACTAGGTAGTCTTGGGTATTTATCATCCATACTGTGTTGATGTGGACGGGTCTACTCAGCGTGATAGGGTTGTCCATCATGGGTGTCCATAGGCACTCACTTGTCAACAATGGCAGCGTGTCATGATGCTTCCAAGCTGTGACTGTTGTCCTCGTTCTGCTGGCTTGCCAAGGAATATAGCAGCCGAGCAGGGCTGGCCGCTTGGGTTTAGTGATGCTACTCCAGCCACATGCATCTATTCTGCATGACATGACCAGGCATGGCCTTGATGCTGTAGCGTGGCAGTACTACCACTACCACCCTACCGGATCAGGGCTACGCCTGGTCCAAAAATAGCTCAGCATCAGCAGCGTTTGCCCTTGTGTGTGTTGTTGCTGCCGCTGCCGCCCTGCTGCTTCCTTGTACTTGCACCTGCAGGTGTGGCCACACAGTGAGGCTGCAGCTAAGGTTCGCCCCTGGCATGGACCTCCTCTGCTGACTGACAAGGTGGTGAAGCTGCTCAGGTGAGAAGGGGGGAGGGTGGAGTTGTGTGTCGACAGAGAGACTGTATGCGTGCACATGCATGCTGGCTAGCAATCATCCGACAAGGATAGTCAAACAATGACGCTAGCACGGAAAACCAGGGCGTTGTGTGTGTGTGTGGGGGGGGGCAAATTTGGGGGGGGGGGCATGCAGGCATGTGAGGGTGGTGTCTGTTTTGGGGGGGGGGGGGACATGGGGAGGCAAGTAGGTGGAGGGGGATGGGCATGGTATCTTTGGGGGGCGGGAGGGTAGGTGTGGCCACACAGTGAGGCTGCAGCTCAGGTCCGCCCCTGGCATGGACCCCCACTGCTCACTGACAAAGTGGTGAAGCTGCTGAGGTGTGTGTGTGGGGGGGAGGGGGAGGGGGGGTGGGTGTTTCAGGAGAGGGGGGGGGGGGAGAGTGCAGGTAGGCATGTGAAGTGTGTTGGTGGGTGGGAAGGCAAGCAGGAGGGGGGGGGGGGATGGGCAAATTGCAAAGGGGGGAAGGAGGGTGTGGCCCCACAGTGAGGCTGCAGCTAAGGTTCGTCCCTGGCATGGACCTCCACTGCTCACTGACAAAGTGGTGAAACTGTTGAGGTGAGGGGGGTGGTTTGGTGGGGGGGGGGGGGCATGGAGGGTAGCAGGCAGAGGGAGGGAGAGGGGCGATTTTGAGAGGGGGGGGGGAGTTGGGTGGAGGTATGTGTTTTGGAGGGGGGGGGGGGACAGGGAGGCAAGCAGAAGGGGAGGGGGTAAAGGAGGGTTGGGTAGGGTTAGGATCGGGGGTTTAGGAGAGAAAATGGGTCTTGGGAGGGTTTTCTGGTTTTAGGAGTGTAGGGGTTTTACGGTTACACAATCAGTCCTGCAAGACCTTGTCACCTGTAGCACATCAGTACACCTCTCGCCCCCCCCCCCTCTCCTGACACCCCTCACTCCTTCAACTCAGACCCCAAAAGCCGGTGGTGCACCACATGCAGCTGCAGGTTTGGGCTGACAGTGTCACAGCCCTTGATAAGGGGTTGCATTTGGATGAGCTGTTTGGCATCAGAAGCCACGTGGCTTCTGATGCCAAACAGCTCATCCAAATGCAACCCCTTATCAAGGGCTGTGACACCTAAACCTGCAGCTGCATGCCATTCAGCAGGGTTTACCCCTCTTGGAGGTCTTGTGCAGCAACAGTTGCCGGCTGACAGCGTCATTGCTGTTGCGCAGAGCCCACACCATCATGTCAGCCGTTTGACACACATAAGATCATGTGGGAGGCATGCAGGGAGGGAGAAGGTGTGTGTTGCCTTGTTGCGCAATGTGCCAGCTTCAACACACCTCTTGTCCCTCCCCTTCTGCTCCTGCCACTCCCTTTGCCCTTGCTTTCCTTACTCATTCAGTAAATGGATGTTAAAACAGAACATCACCCGTTTGGGGAGCTAACAAAAGGCTCATCCGCTGTGCTTTGCCTCTTGACTTATGCATCCTCCTCCCGCATAGGAGGTCAACACATGCAAGGGTTGCACGCTCGGTCACCAGCTGGGATGGTGTGCTGTTGCCATCCCCCCCCCCGCCCCGGGCTCACAATAGCCTCCCCCCCCTGCCAAGAGCTTTGATGCTGTCAGTCTGCACCTGTGACTGTATGTGGCCAGCATGTCTGCCTCCTGCAGCATCAGGTGCAGGCTGACAGTGTTGCTGGCGAGCAGCGGCTGCCGGGTTGGTATGAAGCATCCTGCCACTTGCAGCACAACTCCCCTTGTTCCTCCCCCCCCCCCCCCCCGGCATCTGCCTCCCAACACTCCCACACCCCATGGCATCAGACCACACAAACAAATGGGGGAGTATGTTACATGGACATGCCGCTCTCAACCAGCCTCAATACCGCTCTCAACCAGCCTGTGCTGGTGGCCTGGCCCTGACACTTACAGCGCACGACTGCTTCACCTGTTTTGACAGCTAAGGCATGTTCAGCCTGTCCCTGCAGATCTGAGCAGTGGCAACCCCCCTGCTCAAGCCGCAGGTGCAGGCTGTCAACATTGCTGCTGAGCAGACTCATGCAGAGCACTGGCAGCAAAAATTGCACCCCCCCCCTGCCTGCAACGTCCCTCAAACACTTATCTACTGCATTGTTTGATAGCTGTGATATGTTCAGCCTGCCCCTGCGGTTCTTCTCAGGGGCGACTTCCCTGCTGAAGCCGCAGGTGCAGGCCAACAACATCATTGCTGTTGAGCAGACTCATGCAGCAGTTGGCAGCAAGCATTCCCACTCCCCCCTGCCCCCCACAGCCCTCATACCCTTAGCAAATCCCGCTAGCAACATTTGTTGCAACAAGCTGGCATGCCAGCCTGTGCTTGCACATGTGCTCATGTGTGCTTGTCGTGTCATACAGAGTTCATCAAATTGCGCCCCCTTCCCTTTTGATCATGTCAGCCTGCACCTTTCAGCTGCAAAGCACAAGCAGCCGTGTTTGCAGCTTCAGGTGCAGGCTGGCAGCATCATCGGCTTTGAGTAAGGCCACTGGCTTCTGTATGCAGCTACCCGCCAACTCCAGCACCCCTTCTTGCCCTGTCTTTCTCTGCATCCCCTTGACCCCCCCCCCCCTGGTTATCATGGCAGTGTGTTTTCAGGGGTGTGGTGCCACAAGAATGTGTGCAGGTGGAAGGGCAGCAGGCTGAGCCAGTGTTTTTTACAGTGCAGAGGGGGGCAAGCAGCCTGCAGGCTCCCGCTCAACAGTCATGCACAAACGCTTTGTTGAGTTGTTGCTGATGTGACTGTTGACGCTCATGGGTGGCGCCAGTTCATGTTGGTGCATCTTTCTGCCAAAATCTGGCTTCTGACTGTACCTGATAGTATCGAGCCTGCACCTGTGGTGGCAGTACTACTACTGTGATGGATACTCAGAACGCGGCCTCAGGTATAAGCTGGCAGCTTGTGAACTTTTCAGCTGCCAGCCTGTACCAGAAGCTGCGGTCCCAGTATCCACTCCTGCAGCCCGTTCTTGATACCTTTGATATGCCAGCCTGCACCTGGCAGCTTCAGAACAGTGAACAGCAGGCGTATTTGTAGCGCCATGTGCAGGCTGCTATGATCGACGACATTGTATAAGGGCACTGAATGTGAGGGTTTGGATCAGCTACTTGGGTTTAGGGTTAGCTACCCGGGTACCCGCCAGCTTTTGGCAACCGTTCTAGCACTGCCCTTGCCCCCTGCCCTAGTGTTTTTCATGCCCCTTTCAGAGCACCCCTTCTACCCTCTCTTTCCCCTCCTTTCTTGTGATGTTTGATCCCCATTGAGCAACCTATGCATTGCGACACATATATCCCCTCCCCCCCCCTTGTACAGTCCCCTCCTTCCCTTTGAAAACTCGGTTTCAAGTCAGTCAAGTCAGTGGCACTCCCTGGTGGGTTTCACTGAAATGTATGTGACTCGTGCAATAGCAACAAGTGGTGGTGCAGCAGGTTGTGCTGGTGCTGCTGCAGTAACACCCTTAGGTCACAGCTGCTCCCTCTTTTCAAGAGCTATGACGCTGTCAGCTTGCACCTGGGTGCTCAAAGAAGTTTCGGCAACTCCTGGAGCCCCAGGTGTAGGCCAACAGCATCGTGCTGTTGGGAGGACCGCACAAGGACCTATCTCGAAGTGGCCCTATTAGTGGGTTGGCCCCATTTTTGGACAGTTTCTAATGGGGCGTGTAGGGTGCACAGCAGCAGCTGAAATTATTAACATAGTGGTTTTATGATGTTAATAGCATAGTAACAAGAGAACAGCCCAGTCTGGGCGCACATAGCAGCCGTGCCTGTCCACAGATCGATGAAACATTTTGGACAGTCGACTTTGTGAGATGGTCACGCTGCTTCAGGCGGCCGCAATGATTTTTATCAAATGCTACATATAGTACGAGTCTTTCGTGAAAAAGTTAGCCCCAATGAGGCCATATTCAGAGCATGCCTCAGTAGCTGCTGGGATTTGAGGCAGCACAGGAGTGCACAAGGAGCAGCTCTACCAAGCGCAAAAGTGTTTTCCAACATTGCTTTTTTACTTTGACATGTCTTTGACCAACCAGAGCGGCTGAAAACGCCAGTCCTGGGAGTGTCCAAAAATAGGGCCTAGATCGGTTTTTGGACAGGTGCTACAGCATACCCACGAAGCTCTCGCCAAGCACCGCGAGCTTCGAAATCAACTCTTATATGTTTCAGCTAGTTGCAGGAGACAGACGGCCTCTACAGTGGTCCCACCAGAAAGTGTCCAAAAATCGGTCAACTTCGAGATACAGGAAGCAAGTTGTGAATCTCACCCTCCTGCCCCTAACTTCCGAGTTACCCCCTGTTTACGGAAAAAGTCGTTGTGCCTGTCTCCTCAAGCCCTGAATGCCCCTGCAACATGGTGCAAGCTGTACTTTGTTGAGCAGTGGCAACTTGCAACTCACTCTCAGTGAGAATGGTGGCACCTACAGACCATAGCTGCACCTCCTAAGCAATAGCTGTGATTATGTCAGCCTGAACCTGGCATGATCTGCTGTACCCATTGGGGCTGCTGGCACGCAGACTGGCATCATTGTTGCTATTGAACAGGGCCCATAGGGTTGAGCGTGTAGCAAGAACATCCGATGTGGCACCCCCCCCCCCACACACACACACACCTCTTCCCCCCCCTGTCACCCCTTGACATGCCTTACTCCCTTGTAGATCTGTGTGGGCAGCTGGGTGGGCGGGTGGTTGCTGGTGATCGTGCTCTTGCAATGCAAAGATTGTTACCGTGCTGCCAGCAGATGATCTGCCGCAACTTGAAGTTGCTCCATGCGGTGCTTGCACTGTTGCTGCATGGGTCACAGCAGATATAGCTGCAATTTCTCTTCTAGGGTTGTGGTACTGTCGGCATGAACCTTGTGCACTGCAGTGATTCCATGCAATACCCTGCTGCACAAGGTGCATACTGGCAGCATCTATGCCTTTGAAGAAGCCCTCAACACTTGTGGAAAGCGGTGCTGTTCAGCAGGGGCCCACGGGACCTCTGCAGACAGCCACCTGTTACCTGTAGCACCCCTCCATTCTCTGACAGCTGCGCAGCATGCTTCTCTTCTCAGCGACAACCCTTACTTTCTCACTCCCTCCCATGTCAAGTCACACAGTGTAGGGTTTGTTGCCAGCTCGGTGCAGCAGGCTGTGCTGGTGACCTTGCCGTGGCATTCTTAACCTGCAGCCGCATGTCCTTTATCAACAGCTGTGACACTGTCATCCCCCAACAGTCACGCATGCACGCACACAATGTTGCTGTCTCCTCATTCCCTCATATTGTTCCATCCCATGGGGCATGTGACTGTTGTGAGGGGGTCTGGAGCATAGCACTTTGAGGCAGGTGGATGGTGTGAGGGGGTCAAGAGCGAAGAATTGTAATGGCAGAGCGTGTGTCCCAGCGTGTACTCATGAGACCACATGTGTATCCCCCCCCCCCCCCGCCCCAACACTCACACCATCTCGACGCGCTGATATAGCCCTTCGCTTCCTTATCCCCTCACACTCAGCCACCAAAATTGTCATGTGGGCTGGGGTGAGGGTGTCAGGAGTGGAGAGCGTGTGGTTACATCACGTGCCCTTGAGGCCACTATGTCCCCCCCCCCTCGTACACACACATACCCCATGACGACCCCCCCCCCCAAATCTCGCCGTGCCGACTTCGTTCTTCACTTCTCATCCCCTCATACTCTGGGGGCTGGTATGAGGGTGTGAAGAGTGAAGAGCTTTGGTGGCACAGCGTGTGGTCACTTCGCATGCTCATGTGGCTACCACCTTGCTCTCCCCGTGACGCTGACCCCCTGCAATCGCCCCTTTGTTCTGATATTTGAGACAACTTGCTGAAGGAGACCCTGTTGCTGTTGGTCCGAACCCTGCAATTCAGTACTGCTGTCCCTCAATCTGCTGATGTGCCTCATGAACGCTGTTGGCCTGAACCCTTACGTCTCGAAATCAATCACGTAGTCCTGAACCCCTCTGCTGCCATCCCAAGTCCTGATCGTGTGCAACGCTGATAATCAAACCTCTTTCGCCCCTCCCCCCCCCCCCCTGGCCCTTGCCTCCCTGCAGGTTGCTGGAGAGTGACCGTCAGCTGTCGACAATCGTCTCCCCCCTTTCACCCCCTCCCAACCCTGCTGTTGTTCACCACTCCAACACCTGTGGTTGTGTCTTTCTTGATCCCTGCCCCATCATCCCTGCAGGTTGTTGGAAAGTGACCGTCAGCGCTGTCTGCGTGATGAGGCTGCTCGTGAGGCTGCTGCTTCATCCGTTGCTGCCAGCGCTGTGATACCTCAGGAGGGGTGGTGGGCCAGCATGGTCTTCGTGGACACCAAGGTACGACACCATGCACCGGGGGGGGGGGGGGGGAGGGGGAAAGGAAGGGGGGGGGCAAGGTGCACAGCCCAACCCATGCCCTTGGCTTTTGAAGGGTGTGATTGCCACAAACAATGACATCATTCAGAAGCCAAAAGCCCAGGTTGGGCTGTGTGGGGGCATGCGTTGTGCAGCTGCAGCTGTAATGTGCCGGGGGGTGGGGTGATGCTGTTACGAAGGGCGTGTGTTGACGCTTGTTGATGCATGCATGCTTGGTACTCTGCTCACCATTACCGGTGGTGCAGGGCAGGTTGTGGGTGGGTGGGGCATTGTCCGGAGCTCTGCAGCAGTGGGATGCACTTTTGATGGCACAGCAGTAGTTTGTGAGCAGATCTGGCACAACAGAGCAACATGCGCCGGCATGCACACTATGTGATTGCTGTCCTAGTGCAGGATCACTACGACAATTGCCACAAGGTGGGCTTGCCAGCTTATCGTGATCCGCTTCGTGTAGCATTTCTCAAAGCTGGGTTTGCAGCTGAATTTGTTGACTGTTAGACAGGGATCCACGTCGTGTTTGCGCACGGGGCTGTTACAAAAGCGCAGGGGGTTTTCCTGCAAGAAACTTTGGGACACTCCAAAAGTGTGACACACCTCCTCTCTTGCTGCTTTTGGGGCACTCCTCTTCTCTCCTTGGGGCCCGTGTTCTGTGGTGTTGGTCACAAATGCTGGGCTGAATAAGGGCGACTGGCTGAGTCAAATGAGCTGCCTACTGGAGAGTGTGTGGGTACATACCCATATATGGCGCCTGGTAGCCCTGTGGTGTGTGTTGCGCCCCTGGCGGCTGTCCCGGCCTGTTCCTTTGTGTCTTCCACGCCATGCTTCTGTGCTGAACTGGGCTCACTCGCCTGTAACACGGTGGGCGGGCCTGGTTTTGCAGGCAAGGTTGGCGTGGGGGTGCAGGGGGCAGGCTGGGGTAGGCGCCAGGGGTGTGGGGCACAGCTGCGGGGTTGATTAGGTTTTGCCGGCTGTTGCACACATATGTGGTTAGCTGTAAGGGGTGAAGTGGGTGGTCAAACAACAGGGGGAACGGGGACACGATTTGAGCAGTTAGCAGCTGCCTAATGCGCTTTTGTCAGTTTATTTTGCGCAGTTGTTACAGTCGACGCATTACAGCAAGGGTGAGGTGGGGGGGGGGTGCAAAATCACCTACACGTACAGCTGACGTTGTTTGTGCCCACTCTTCAGACGTCCTGCCAGGTACACACGTTGGTAAGGTGTTGGTGCCGACGGGTCACCATTCTGTTGGCAGCAGCAGCAGCTGTCACAGCTGTTGTCAAAGTGACAGTGTACAGGCCAGCTGTGTCTCGTAGGGCTGCCTGTGTGCGGGATCAGTGGGCAGTACAGTCCCGCAGCATGCGTTGGCTTGTTTTTAACAGCTGTCATGTTATGCACGACTGAATGTTTGCACTGGCTTACCATCAGCAAAAGCCCCATCCGCACTGCTTGCACATCCAACCACTTTGCTGTTCTCACATGTGGTCCTTTCACTGCCGGCATGCATACTCTCCTTTCCTTCCTTTCCCTTTCACCCACCTGCCTCCCTCCCTCATCTCCCACCTCCTTCCCCCACTGTTGCAGTTGCCAACGTGGGCTTTAGCAAGCTGGCAGGCAGTGCTGATCCCAATCCTCAACACTCTTGATCTGCCATGTTGTGTACCCTTGACTGCCACACACGTTTCGCATGTTTTGCTTCCTCTTGTTCTCCCTCCCTCCCCATATGGCTCCATCGCAGCTGTCAGCGTTGGTCCTGAGCAAGCTGCTGTCCAGCCTGCCCAGCATGCGGCGCCAGCTGCGCTCAGGGTACCTCCTGGGAGACACACGATCAGACAAGACAGGCAGCCTCACCATGAACAACAAGGTGCACAGCACGGCACGGCACAGCCCACGAGACAGCAATGCACACCAGAGCACAGCACAATGCAGTCAAACATGACATCATGTCTCAGTCGTTGCCTGCCATGCAAACTGCAACAAAACCACAGATGTTTCAACTGCCGTGTGTTACAGTCTCCTCACACTGACAACTTGACTGTGGTAAATGATGTGCGCAAATGTGCATGGGTGTTTGTATGTGTCATGTGTGCAGCAACAAGCCCTGGTTGTCCAAGGTTTCCGCAGCAGCACCATCAACGTGCTGATAGCCACCAGTGTTGGCAGTGAGGGAATGGACTTCAGGCAGTGCCAGCTGGTGGTGGCCTTTGACCCACCAAAGGTACGCAGAGACGCTCTCTGTTGTTGTTAGCGGGGTGTATTAGGTGAAGGGAGAGGGTCCTCACAGAGGGGGGGGGGGAGGGCTGATGTGTGAGTGTGCATGCTTGGGAGTTGTTGCGGTTTGAGAGTGTACCCGTGTGTCACTTCTCAGACGGCAGTGGATAACAAAGGCGGGCACAGCAAGACGTTCCAAGCAGAGCCAGCGCAAGGGTGCAGGTGCAAGTGAGTTTGACACAAAGCAAGCATGTGATGTCCTGTCTTGCATGTATGCCCCTCATAAAATCACACCCTTGTGGCTGTTGCTGCTGCTGCTGCTGCTGCTGCTGCTTCAGGATGTGACGAGCTACATCCAGTGTCGTGGTCGTGCCAGGAAGCGTGGCAGCCGCTACTGCTTCATGCAGGCCGAGGAGACACCACACAGCATACAGCACATCATCATGTGAGCGAGGCAGGGACATAGTGGCTCAGGCAGTCATGTGCTGCAGCTGTATGGCTCCAACACAGCCGCTGGAACCACACGAGGGATTTGTAGGTTCAAAAGTAGACTGGCAATGTCTGTTACACCTGTGCGCCCTTTCATGAGCGTGCCTGTCACTGGTCTTAGGTTTCACCACAGGCCAAAGGCACAATCTAGCAGCAAGTCTACAGCCTGGTTCTTTGTTCCAGTGTCACATAGTGGTGTTGCTGGCTACTTCCAGTCATTCTTAGCTATCCTGCTGCCGTGCAGCTCCTCTATTGTAATCCCGGAACCAAAGATCTGGTGTTGTACAAGCTTGCTTCTAGACATACTCACAAAAAAAAAGTGCCAGTGCACTGGTCAGGGAGGAAGGGGGGGGGGTAGCAGGGACCAGAGCAAGATGTTGGCTGTGGGGTTGGTGGCTTTGAGTTGGTGTACTACGGGACGGCGTTTTATGGGGGTTATCAGTGGGTTGCTTCTGACAGCCAGCAGCAGAGCAGCCAGGCTGTTGTGAGTGACACCCAGTCCTCCATACGCAAGCAGAGGGTGTCAGCAGAGAGTTGTGCAGAGCTTGCATCACCTGCGTGATCCACCATGGCTCTTCAGCTTGAAGCTCCCTTACGGGCCTACCACATGCTATATTCCTCTTGTTGCCTGCTGCTGGTGACATACTGGGCATATGGCTGTGCTCTGGGTGTCGTCTAGCTGTCGGCTGAACTACACTTGGAGCGCTGCCATCAGCCCAGTTGCTGATCCAGCGGCATTCGGGTTCCTGCACAGATGTGCATCACACATGCGGGACCAGCTTCTGTGGTGGCTTGGGGGGGGGGGGGGAGATCACACGGAGGGGGCTGCTTGTTGCTCATTTTCTGTTGAGATTGTGTGAGTCCTGGGCAGCAGCCAGCCACTCACCATATGATGCATCCCCCCCCTAACACACCCACCACAGCCACCCACCCACCCCTTGGGTTGCTTGGTTGGTTGATTGCTTGTCTGGCTGGGGGGGGGGGGGGGGGGGGGGGTTCTTCTTCGCACCTCATCCCACCAGCCGGCCAGCCAGCTGACCCACCAATGGCTCAACCCACTTGTGTGTTTGTCACCCATACTCACCACTTGACAGCCTGTCTGCTTTGAAAGCAGCAGGCATGCAGGGTTTGAAGCAGGTGGGCAGTTGAATGCAAACATGCATCATGCACAACCCTTGCGGTCTCCCCCCCCCCCCTCCATGCTTACTGGACTTACTGGACTGTTGTGTGTGGCCAGCTAGTGAGGTTGACGTTCTGCCCCACCCTGTGCCAAAAGAAAGTATTTTTGCCTACTGGGACGCCCACCACATGTGTGCATGCCTATCTTCCTGCCTGCAGGGCTGCTGACCAGCTTGAGCTGCAAGCTATGGAGGTGGCTGCAGCAAACAGGACCATGCTGGCAGCCAACACAGACAAAGGTGGGGGTGGCCGGTCTGCTGGAAGTTCGTTTCCCTTTTTCAGGGCCTCACAAGCGGGGCCCTGAAGTGCTTTGGAGCCCTTGCAACATGCAAGTCCTGTTTGTACTGGGTGTGCGATAAGGCAAGTGTTGAGCTCTGTAGCGGCAGCACAGGCCTCCCTGCTTCTTCCACCCACATGGCAGTCTGTGCGAACATCACTTGCTGCCACTCAAGCCCATACATGTAGTGCAGGAGTGTGCTGGCAGCCGGTATGTGTTGGTCATCGGGAATCCCAACGAAATGATGCTGGGGCCCCATTGATAAATGCATCCTGCTTCAAGCACCCCCCATGCACTGCACTGCACTGCAGTGCGCATAGCACAGAATCACAGAGGGCTGGCGTCTGGGGGTCCGCCCCTTTGCACCGCACGCTGTGGGGGAGATACGCCAATGCCAAGGGTCCTATAATGCACCCTTATTTGTGTGTTTGTGTTTGCGGGCGGCAGCAGGGTGGAGCCCTGGGAGGTGACGGTGTTGGTTTGGGAAGGGGGGGGGGAGTGAGAAAAGGGGGCGCGGGGTAAGAGCCATGTGGTGAGGGTAGAGGGGGGTTGTCGTGTGTGTGGGTGTTTGTGTGTGTGTGTGGGGGGGGTGGGGGGTGGGGGGGGGGGGGGCGCAGGGTCCTGGTCCCTGTAGCCGTGTGGGAGTTTTAGAAGTGTAGCATCAGAACAGTAGACTCAAGCCAAATACTCCAAACGCCTCGCAGGGTGCCGTAGGCTTGGCACAGTTACGGGTGGGGTACATTGGCATGCATATGCATTCACACTTCATAGCGGAATTGTGGGGCTGTTGCTTTGTCTCTGGGGAGGTTGGAGGGGTGCTTGCACTTTGACCTACTGCCACTATGAAATCAGCAGCTGGCAGAGGCTACCCCCTTGGGACCATGGTTGCAGTGCCACTCATGTGAAGAGGTGGGCTGATGTTTGGTTGCATATACCATGCTGCATCTTCATGCATTGTGGCGTGGTGTATGCCTCCCCGTCAGCCGTGCTCTCTTACACGAGCAAGCATTGCCACACCGGTTGAGCTTGGCAAGAGTCATGGTTTGTTGTTGGGGAGGTGGGAGAGGGGGGAGGGGGCTGGCACTGACAACCTACTACTGTCACTACGATATCAGCAGGTGGCAGGGGCTGCCCCGTTGGACCATGATTGCATGGTCACTCATGTGAAGGGGTACGGCTGACCTGGTTGCATGTTCCATGCGCACTACTTGCATCGTGGTGGCGTGGTTTGTGCCTTTCCCATCAGGCATGCTCTCTTTATCAAGGGGTCTTGCCCTTCATGATGCACTGCTTGGGGAGCACAATGCAATGCCAGGGATCTTCCAGTGTGCACCTTTGTGTGTTTTGAACACATGGAATGCATGCCAATCATATGCAAGCAATTCTAGCAGGCAAATTAATAAAGTCCGACAAGGATAGTCCAATCATGACGTATGCTTGGAAAGGCAGGGCTTGTCCCTGCATGAACAATTGTGTGCGGGGGGGGGGGGGGACAGCGTTGAGTCCTGGAGATTGGCAAAATCCTCGGAGTCCAAGCCCAGGTGCTCTTCATGGCAGCTCAAGTCACAGGAAGGCCAAGGGTTGGCATGCATCCGTAGAGCATCCAACGGCTCTCAGCAAGTATTTGGGGGGGGGGGGGGTGACAAAGCCATGCGTCCTTTTGCAGCCGAGCTCTCCTTGCAGTGTATGTGCGTTCAATTTGGCACCCATGCATATCCCAAGATAGAAGGGCCGTCCTGTCCTGAAGTGACTTAGTTGAACATTTGTGCAGCACACGTGCTGCACTTGAACACGTATCTACGTGGTGGTCTAGTTGGTGTTGCGGCACGCAATGCATAGTGGGCAGCCTGTAGTGGTTGCATCTTCTACAGTGTGTACCTGCAGGAGCCTCACTGCCAGTGCAGTGAGACTATCTGCAGGTACACACTTGGGTTGTGACCATTGGTGTTGCAGTGCAGGGTCTACCCATGCAAAAGCCTAACATACTGCGCCGCTACAAGCCACCCTGAGCACCATCTGCAGTGATGCCAGTTGCAAGGGCCGCTGCCTGCGCTGAAGGGTGGGCGTGATGATGTGTGTTTTCTGTCTCGTTCTGCACCTGCATCTGCACACTGCGCTCGTCCCCTTCCCCTCTCCTCATCTCCTTCCTGCTCCCCCTGCTCCCCCCCCCCCTCCCTCAGCTAGCATGCATGATTCGCTGTCACCGAACCCCGTTCCTTGCCTCATTGGAGAAATAGGGACCATGATCAGCCGCACATGCACCTACAGCGTTGCACAGTGCAGTCCGATGTTTGATGTGCAGTGAAGTACAGTGCACACGTTCGGGGGGTTATGTTCAGTCAGCGACGCAGGGTGTGCACTGTTACAAGTCTTGTGGGAGGGGTACAAAGCCATAGAAAAGGGGGGAGTCAGCATTGCACCTCCTCCCACCGGGGGTCCCTTGCACCAAGGGCACAGCACTAGGCATGTGCAGGCACATGTCAGTGGTAAGGTCTGTGCAGCAGGCTTTGCAACAGGCATGTGCCTGCGCATAAGCTAGCGCTGTGAAACAAGGCAAGTTCAGTGCAGATATCTGTTGGGTGTGTACACATGGTGAGCATGATTTAGAACAGTGGCGAGTTCACACCTCCGGTTGTCGTTGCCCCTCTGCTTGCATGCCAGCAGACGTGCCACTACACCCTGAGGTATGCACCTACACTGCGTCACCCCATGATTCTTGGTGCCGCATGATACTGATCACACCCGTCCCACAAATGCTCTCTGTGCCAGACGGGGTATGGGGGATGCAGTGCCCCCCCCCCCCTCCCTCCACGCATACATCATTGACTAAGTCACTCACACCAGGGTTCCCTATTCGCAGCCCCTGCCATGTGTTGATTGCTTAGGTGACAACGCACCGGTATTCAGCCAGTTCTCTGGTGTTGTAGAAGCCCCGCAGATTCATGTGAAGGCTTTGCCACACTAGGGCGGTGGCAGGGTGCTGGGGTTGGGGCTGAAGGCAATGATGGTGTGCCTGCAGCTTATACCATTACATGTGCAAACTAGTTTGCAGTACTGCCGTTGTCCGGTTTTTTGTTACCCTGTGTGTACACCATTGCAGCTTGGTCTCAACCCTTGCACGTCACAAATGTCATGTGCTACCTGCTTTCAGGCAAGCTTGCTTGTTGCAGGGGGTTGCTTTGTTGTGAGGCGCGCACCCCAGCCCCTGAACATGCCTACGTAGCTACATTCTGCGCCTGTTATGCCCCCCTTCATGGTGAGCTAGGTCCGCTGACTGTGTGCAGTGGCACATGCATGCACCTGACACCCCCATGGGGGTGGCCACCCCCCCCCCCGGCCAAGGCCTCATCACGCACTCCTCGTCAGGGCATGTCTACGGTTCAGATATTAGGAGATTCTGCAAGTGTCCGTCACGGACACCACGGTGGTGTCCCACTCAACTTTGACACCCTTCCCTCCCCACACACACCACCAACACCATCCTTATAGGTGACCCCCAAGAAGGGGGTGTATCATCTGCCTGCTGTTTGCTTCCAACACACGCAATTTACTCGGTTCCTTTGACTTGCAAGTGAGGCTCTCTGTGTGATCTGTGACACATACCGGAGACAGCTGCATGCAGTCGACTGCATCGGTGACGTCACCGATCATGTATCACAAGAGTCTTGTGACAAGACCCACCAACGGCTTCACCAGCAAGTACTACTGCCCAGCATATGACATTTGACATTTGTACGGGTTCCCCGTGTCCCTCCCATGGCTACTATCCAGCCCCCAATAACCACCCTTAAAAATATTTATGTGACACTGCAGACAGTTCCATTGCTGTTGCGGGCTGCACTTCTGCCTTGATGCGAGAGGACTGCTGCAACAGCACTGGTACTGCTTGTGGAGGCACATCCAAAGATCGCTCCACAATATGGGACTAGTATGTTGTGTGAGCCATCAAAGCAACACACCAAGTGGTCATGTGCTGGGTGGATGATGTGTGGTGACGTCCTTTGAGGTCCATGCCACAACCATGTTGGGCCCATATGTGCGGAATCGTCATGCAGGTTGCAGCCCCGTCAACACCTCCACCCCCCTCCTCTGCATCTTTGTGATCGAATTTGGTGGTAGTGGTGCATGAGGGGCCATGATATTGGGGTCACAGTTTGAGTTGTTGTGAGTGAAGACGTGTGCTGGTGGGCCTGGACATGTGAACGGCCCAGACCTTCCAACAGACAGATTCCTACATAGATGAAATACCACTCTCTTTTCATGGACACACGTTTTCAATCCAGAGGAAACTGCTGCAGGTGTCTTGGTGTCCCAATCAACTGTGACATCCCACCTTCCTCTCCTGCTGGGGGCTGCAGCGGGGGGGAGTAACATCTGGCTCACCCTGTCACCAACACACTCACTACTCTTTCTCTTCTTACTTGTCAGTGGGGCGCTTGGTGTGTTTTGTGGTACATCCCGGTTACAGCTGCATGCAGTTGCCGGTCGTGTATCACAAGGCCCACCAACGGCTTCACCAGCAAGTACTACTGCCCGGCTGAGCATATGTCATATAGTGTTTGTACGGGTTGCGCGTGTTGAGTACTTGTGACTTTCATATTTGGCGTGTGGAGTACCCAGAACCCTCATAAACATCAAGATGATTGCCGTGGGGGCTAATGAGGATGGTTGCAAGATTTGATTTTCCCGTCTCATCCCTTAGGAAAAGAATTAGCATTTTATTCCAAAAGAGTGACATGCTGCCCCTGAACTACACCAGCATTCCCGGCACCTGGAAACATCACAACTGGCTTTTTGTTACAACCAGGTGCACAATGACTCCCGATTGCATGGTGACGGTGAAGCCTGGCTTTCACGGATGGCTGTGCGGTACAGATTGAAAACTTGCAGCAACGGCCTGCGCAGTAGCATTCACCATCAATCAATCAATTTTAACAGACAAAAATGCTCATACATCGCTGCAGCGTTGCAGCTTACTGCAGCTGGCTTTCAGGGATGGCTTTGCGGTACATAACGAACCCTGCAGCACAACCCCTGCGAACTTTACTTAGCAACTTATCAATAGACTTTAACTTTATGGAACGTGTTTCACTACGACATCGCAACCCATGCACTTTGCTGCATGCTAGTGGTGACCATCGCAACCTGACTCGCGCCACACTATGCAGTGTCGGTGCAGTGCCAGCAATCACGTGCACTGAATAAACATATCATAAGAAACGTCACGTACACGCTGGCATGTAACATCACCTGCGCTGCTCTCATGTACACCGCATGCATTGGTGCTGCAGCTGGCTGGGCAGCTGCACCATACCAACTTGACAGTGCTGGCAGACAAGACTTTGCCTGGCTGATATGTTTCGTGTTGTGCTTGAATGGCTGTTCATGATCTGTGTCTGCACTACCCTGGATGACATGTGCTGGTGACAAACGCACATTTACAGGGCGGCAGCTGCAAAGCTGAAAGAAAAGCCCTGTCCCCACGTGGTGCTACGTGTTCACCATGCGTGTTCACCTACTGCTGTGGGGGAAAGGGGCAAACAAAACGTTAGATTTACGTCACAAACACACCAGCCTGCAAGGTGGACACAGCTGCATCTTCACACTGCCTGCTCAACAGCCGGGGCATCCCAGCTGTTGACACAGGGCATGGTCACGGAGCCAGCTTACAGGCAATTTCACAAATGCGAATCTTGCTCACCCCGCTGGTTGGAGCCTTGGTTTATCGTACTTGCGGCATTGGCTGGTGATTTGTCGCAGCCTGTGGAGAGCCTGCATTCCCGTGTCCCGTGGCTACCGTTCAGCCCCCAACCATGTGACTCTGCAGACAATTTCAGTGCTGCTTCATGCTGTCACGTATCTGAGGAGACAGCTGCAGCAGCACTGGTACTGCTTGTGGAGGCACACATGATGATGGTCATGATATAGGGATGACATGTTGGCCGCATGAGCACGTGCAGGGTGGATGGTGTGTGATGATGTCTCCCTTTGGGTCATGCCACTTTATGTTGGACCCAACATATGTGTGGAGTCGTCAGAGCTCTTGCAACCTTCGTCAACGCCCACCCCCTTCTCCTCCCTCTCTTGTTCTCTGTGAGTGATGTTTGTTGGTATTGATGCATGAGAGGCCATGATATTGGGGTCAACAGTGCGAGCTCTTGTGAGGGAGGATGTGTGCTGGTGAGGCCGGTCCATCTGCAGCTGGCCCAGGCCTTCCAGCAGACATGTTCCTACACACATTGCACTTCGCTGACCCTGCTGGCCGGGGGCATCCACACACACAAGTCCCTTGACGTGCCCCTCTTCCCCTGTATCCCTACCACCGCTTGGGGTGCTCCCCCTTCGCCACTCTTGTTTCCTAGGCATCATCGGCTGACTTTTCACCCCTCGTTGCAAATTTCAGGGGCACACCACTTGGTGTGAATCCCCACCCATGTCTTGGGGTCCCAGCACCAGCTTTGTGCTTGCCTGTCATACTAGGTACTGACACTGTGGTGGGGGCTGGCCCACAACCTTCTGAAGTGCATACAGATGCTCTACCAGTTAGCCCCGCCCACCCACCCCTGTCACGTATGTCCCCCCCCCCCCATCCCCCGGGGCCCTTCCAGCCAGGGCAGCGGTGGTGCCCAAACACAGCGCTGATGCGGAACATCTGGTGAACGGCGTGCAGTTCATGTACTGTTTCCCCTCCGGTTCCACACTGGCGGCATTCAGTATATGAGCTGCCCGCCCGCACCATGACACCTATGATCAGCCTGGTGTTCCAGCACTAGTATGCAGTGCTGCATTCCCACCTCCTGCATGCCCGACATGTCATCTTTTTGTTGCTTTGCCTAGCTTCCCCTGCATCTTGTCATGTTGGCTTTGAATTGCCACTTTTGAATTGACTTCTGCCTCTCGCCCACCAGGAGAGTCTCCCTGCCCCCTTGCGGCTGAGTCATCGTCATCTGAAGATGAGATCGCGATGAGACAGCCACGGCGGGAAAGGGGCATTGCTGTGCTGAAGGTGTGCTTGCTGCGCAGCCAGTGCCTACGTGCACAAAAACGTTTGCACCCCTTCCTCTTTCACACCTACCTTTCTAGCCTCACCAACGTATCTGCTTTGTGTCATTTTTCACCCGCGCGCCCGTTCCCCTCTGTTCTGCGCCATATGTCCTCCTCTCCCTGCTCTCTTCCCCTAGGCGAGGCAGGTGTGCTGGCCCAGAAATATCCGTTGGATTCTGCCTAAGACCGGTTCCCTGCCATACCTCTTTCCCCTGCCACCATGCCATCCCTCCCCCCACCCGCCCCCTGCCCCCCCCCCCTAGGTGAGCCAGGTCTGCTGGCCTCCCTGCACCATGTCTCCTTGCCTCCCTGCCCTCATTCCAATGTCGAGTCCTGCCACCCCCCAATCCCCCCTGCCCACCCCCCCCCCCCGCCCTCCATCCCCCCTCCACCACCCCCCCCAGGTGAGCCAGGTCTACTGCTGCCCCGCACTGCCCCTGAGGAGGAGGACACAGCCACACGCCTGTCCACACCATGTGGTGCTGCTGTCACCATTCGACTGGCACAGAAGATGCTGGCTGACTACTGCGGCAAACTGCCGGGAGCAGACAGGTGTGGACAGCCTGTGATGATGTGATGCGCTGAAATACAGACAGGGGGTGCAGGTTGCTTTTGAAATCACACTGTGACCCTCTTCAGCAAGCGTGCATCACCCGTGCTCTGCCCACCCCTAGCGCATAGGACTGTATGCATGACGGTGCAATAGTAGTATTTGCCAAGAAATCGTCGCCACATGATCTTGCTGCACCCCCCGTGCAGGGCCACCATCCTTCAGCCCTACTACAGCACACGTGCTGTGGCGGGTGATGGTGGTGCCAAGGCCTTTGTGAGCACCGTATACCTGCCCAGCAACTGCGGCATACCCAGCAAGGTGCGTGATGCTCAGCCGACCTGCACTATGATCCATGGCCTTGCAGCAAACACACAGTTGTTTGTTTGCTGCCACTGACTGTTGCCTGATGAAGTTGTTCTGAGGGTCTGGTGTGCACGACGGGGGGGGGGGGGGCATGTTGGCACGCACCACACTGTCTCAAGCTTTACATGGTGCAACCCAGTGGGCAGTCAGCAGTCAGCAGTGACAATACAGCCCTGTGGGCATATGCGACACCCCCTTCTTGACATCCCTGCCCATCCCTTATCTTGACATCCGCTCCTCAGGTTGACGACTCCCCCCCTGCTGCCACCAGCAAGGCCAGCAAGCAGGGTGCTGCCCTGCACGCCCTGCGGCTGCTGTACCAGGCTGGCAAGCTCAACGACCACCTGCAGCCAGTGTGGATCACACAGAGACACAGCAAGCAGCTGGGTGAGCAGGACAATGTGTAGTGGTTTAAGGTTTAGGGTTTAGGGTTTAGGCTGTTGGTGTGTAGTGTTGTTGGTAGCTTTTTGGAGGGGGGGGGGGCAGGGGGGTGAGCGGGGCACTGGGGGTTGGGACAGGAGGGGGGGTGCGTGGACTCCAGGGGCTGGAGGCAGCAAATGGTGAGGAATGGTGAGGAATGGTGAGGAATGGTGAGGAATGAGGTGGTGTGTGTGAGGAATGGTGAGGAATGAGGAATGGTGAGGAATGGTGAGGAAGTGGGGGGGGCCATCTGCAAGCATCTGGGTGAGTGTGGCTAGCCCGGTTTTCACCTATGTATACTAAAGTTTAGACGTGAGCAAAGTGACAGCTGCAGCCGAGCAGCGAGTAAAAATGAGACGGGGTACTGGGGTGATTGGGGCAAGGGCCAGGTGGGGTAGACTGGAAATGCTCATTGAGTTCGAGGGGAAACCCCTTGTCAACGGCTTCCAAGAGAGCATTCATGGTTCCAATTGCACAGAGGTGCAGATAGCCTGACATGCAGTTGATACCTTCTCACTGTCTCTGTGCCCCCGTCCCTGTACTGTGTCTTCTGTGCTGTGTCGTCTTTTGCTTGTGCTTTGCTTCAGAGGCTGAGGCCACCCCCCAGGCCATCTGCAACATACGCCTGCGCAGACCCTTCCAGCCACGCCCACTCGCATCAGCATGGGTACAGCAGCAGCAGCAGCAGCAGCAGCAGCAGCAGCAGCCTCCAACTGCACACCAGCAGCAGCAGGGCACAGCACCGCCACCAGCAGCAGGGAACCGCATGATCACCCTGCACCTGCACACCTTTGTGTATGGGCGACCAGCACAAAAAGGCACCAGCAGCGGCAGCAGCAGCAGCATCAGATCCATCAACGGCATCTCTACTGCTGCTGCTGCTGGTGGTGGTGTGTCAGCTGATGCATTCAGCACAGCTCTTGGTTCAGCAGAGGCAGCACTGATGGCAGCAGTGGTGGGTACGGATGAGGCGTTGGCAGCATTGCCTGGGGGTCCTGTGGTTGCGGGGGGTATGGCTGGTGCGCCCCTCAGCAAGCTGTGCTTTGGAGTGCTGCTGTGGGAGCCGCTGCACATGGCGGATTTGATGCAGTGGCCCGTGTGGATTGAGAAACAGCTCTACATCGTGAGTGCAGGGGAGGGGGGGAGGGGGGGGGTGTGGGGGCGAGGGGGGGGGGGTCAAGGTTGAGTGAGTGTTGGGTGTCATGGGGGGAAGTTGTGGCTGCTTGACAGGCAAGGTGGGGTGGGGGGGAAGGGGTATATTGCTTGGGTCCAAGAGAGGGGAGGGTGTGTGCTGCTTTGGGAGTCGCTGCACATGGTGGATGGGATGCAGCGATATGTGTGGATTCAGACGCAGCTCTACATCACAAGTGGTGGGAGGGGGCGGGGATGGGTGTGTGTGAGAGAGGAGGGGGGGGTTGGGTGCTTGATGTTTTCATGGAGAGCTGCGTCTGTTGGACACAGGGGGGGGGGTGGGGGGTGACTGTGTTGTGCTTGGGCCAAAGGGGTAGGGGCATGTGGTGCTGCGGGACATGATGCAGGGCTCGATCAGGTTGCCATTGTGTGGGTGCTGTGTTCTTGTAGACTGACGTACCTGCACAGAGGTGCAACCTACAAATGCAGTGCAGGGTGGGCCACGGGGGGGGGGGGGGGGGGGGGGAGGGCTTACATAGGGGGGGGGGAGAGGCTCGCAAGTTAGCCAGCAAGTAAGCACTCCTGTGAGAAGGGGTGTGCTGATACATTTGCTGCCAGATGGTGTGTGTTTGCTGGCCACTAGCATTGCAGTGGAGTAGACAAATGGGGGGGGGGTTCATGAACAGCTGCAGCACAAAGCCAGCACCCTGTGGTGGTTGATGTTGCGCTTTGAAGCTTTGGGTTTTGGGCTGCAAAACGCAACATCAAACACACCAGGGAGCTGGTAAGGTGGTGAGGGATGACATTATCAAACGTAGTGGTACTCTGTGGACCATTGGATGTGAGCATGAGGCAGCTGCAGCAAGAAAGGGGGGGGGGGGGTAGCTTTGTCATTTGCAATGTGTGTGAAGGGCTGTTGCCGTGTCACTGCACTGTCTTCACCGCCTTCTCTGTGACTATGGAGTTGCAACAATTGTTGCGAGCCGCCTGTACAACTCTCCACTCCCATGGGTTGCAACGTACACACATGACAGGCAATACCAGCTAATGATGTACGTTTACCTGCCTCCAATACAGCTGTAGAGGCTGGTGAACCTAGCTAGGGCACGCCAGACAGGGGGGAGGGGGCAGGACCTGCCCAGGAGTTAGCTTGCAGGCGAGCGAGCACATCAGGGACACACTGCATGTGGTTGATGCCGCGTTGGCTTCAAGCAAGTGGTTGCATCGTCAAGGATCAATCAACCCAACTGGGGATGCTGGTGATGTGGTGAGGCCCAATGGGTGGAGGGTGAAAGGGCTTGTGGTGTTGGTCGCTGACAGGTGTGTGTGACTCGGTGTTGAGCTTGCAATGCACTCCTACCCTGCATGACTGACCCACTGTGTATATGTTGCATGGGACATTTGGTCCATGTTACTGGTCACTGCTGCATCATGCAGGTTGCACCTACTAGGTGCAACCTGCACGCATGGCAGGGTGGGGTGGAGAGGGGGGCATTTGGGCAGCGAGCATCGAGGCGAAGGACGACCGTGGGATGAGGCACGAGCTCTGGTTGTTCTTGTCCCATTCTGCCACTCTTGTTCACTGGCAAGATCACCCAAGACTACAGCAAGTATGTGTTCACAACCCCTGCTGAGCCTTGCTGATGATTTCTTGACGTCCATGTAGGGTTGTGTGCAGCTGGTGTAAGTGCATTTCCTGCAGGCACCTTTCCCCTTGCCCAAGTTCCTAGCCCCCCAACCCCAGCACCCGGTCAGCACGCTGGTGGACTGATCTGTGCTGGTACATGCAGCACGACAGAGTTCACCAGGGAGCTGGCAGGGTGTTGGGGTGTGGTGTGCCTTGGTGAATGGCTGCCTCTCTTGAAGTGAGAGTGGCAGCAGGAAAACATAAGGCAGGGGGGGTGCTGTGGGGGTTGTGGTCAATGGTGTTGTGTCAGGGAGTTGAATCTGCAGTGCATCCCTTCCCACATTGCGGCCCTTGGGCTATCCCTGTCTGTGTGGATGTGACATCTTCGAACTCTGCTCTGAGAAGTGAAGGTGTGACCTACACACAGGACAGGGTGAGCCAGAGCGCACGCGCACCAGCAGGGGGGGGGGGAGCAAGGGGGGGGGGGGCTCCTGGGACTGGATGAATGAGCAAAGAAGGGAGCCAGGTTGATGGCACGTACTTTCATGGGGAGTTCTAGGCCCTCTGGGCGCCCTCATGAGCCCTTGGCTCGCTGGCCGGTGATGGGGCTGGGACTTTGTCTTCCCTACCGGAGTATCGTACAGTTGTTTGTCTCATCCTTGTGTTTGAATCTTGAACCTGTGTCAACACCCACCATCACACCACATCAGCAGGGGTCAAAGCATATGATGAGTGCAGGTGTGTGCCCCCCTTTCTCCCCCCTGCCCCTGCCCCCACGCACACACAACTTACGAAAATGCACTAACGGCTCCAGTAGCAACCGGCACCCTGGGGTGGTTGCTGGCTAGCCTCTCGAACACGGCGTTGGCAGCGTGGGCCAGCAACCACACTAGGGAGCCAGCAGATCTGCTCTATTGAGTGCATGGGGTGGGGTGGGTGGAGGGGGGGTGACACCGGGGGGGGAGGGGTAGGGTCAGCAGAGGGAGTGGCTGCGTACTTATGCATGCTCTTGCATGTGTGTTTGGGTGATCTGTGAGGGGGGGGGGGTGCTTGCAGGCAATTTTTTGTGTCATCGAGTCGTCTGCCACTGAAGATGATTGTGTCAGGGGCTGTAAGCCCACTTTGGGAGAGAGTCTTCCCCGCATACTCACCATATAGCACGCTCAACTGAGCCTGTTTGACACCAGGGACAGGGAGGGAGAGGGCCTGTTGTTGCACAGAGGTTTTGTGGGTGGGTGCTGAGCGGGCAGGGGCAAACAATGGGTGATGAGCTGGGATGCATGCGGGGCAAGGTGAGAGGAGGATGGGGTGTCACGCTAGGGCAGGAAGGTGCGAAAGACAAAGCTATGCACGCAAGCTTTGCCTTCTACACCCCCCAGCTCTGGACTGCACACTATGAGTTCCTCTGCGCACCACACTGCATCTTGTCAATGCCAAGGGCTCCAAGGTTGCATGGGCTGCTGTGTCAACGAAACCCACAGCCAACACCATATGGTGATGCATCACCACCACCACTGTTTCACGTACGTCAGCCCACAAAGCAACAGAACCCCCCTCCCTCCAGCACCCAGGGATGGTTTGTCCTGGGCCCTGTACAGCCTTACCTGCTGCAGAAGGCACAGGTTGCACAGGGCCAAGCACCAATTACACCAGGGAGCTGGCAGGGTGCTTGGGTTGGTGTAGCCCTCACATTCTAAGCCAAGGGTGAACAAGGCAGTCGTGATGGGTAGCAACGCTTTGTTTGGGTTACCAATGAGGAAGCTGTGTGATGTATCAAGGGGCATGTTGGGCTCAAATATTGCACACCCTTGCCCCTAGCCCCAGGGCCATCTGTGCCTGTGTTGGATGTCGTAGCGTTCGTCCTGTCCGTGGGCTGAGCGTCATGACCTGCACACAGGGAAGGGTGGGGACCATGGGGTGCGAGGGGGGGGGGTGATAGCACCTCATGTCTCACCACGACACTGAGGTTCACATGCTGTTGCTTTGTGGTGGAGACACAGCACAGCTGAAAGCACCAGCATCACTGGGACCTCGTGTGGTGTTGGGACGTGGTGTGGTGCGCCTCACCAGATAGGTCCTACGTGCACTGACGAAGCTTGGCCACACGGGGGAGGGGGGGGGGGCAGGGGGGGGGCAAGAGCGATGGGGCCTTAGAGGACAAGAGGTCAGGGAAGCAGGGGTCTCAGTTCATGCAGCAATGTGTGGGGAAGTGTGCACCTCAGTGTGCTGTCGTGTGCTTGAAAGCACCCATCCTCGAATGCCGGGGCACTCCATCACATGAATGTGTGTGACGCGTCCTGCCATTCAGCCGCTTCCAAAGAATCAACACATGCAGCCCCATAACCCCTCCAGCACCCTAGTGTAGCGCTTACATCACGCCTGCGTGCAGGATGAGCTACACCACGGAGTTGGCAGGGTGCTGCGGTTGGGTGTACACCCCACACACATGTGCCTCAACATAAGGTGAGTGATGAAGGAAAGGTCAGGGAAGGGGGGGCATGAATTCAAGGGTTGATACCGATGACTGAGATGTGTGCTGGGGGCTGAAGAGACCCCCCTGACCGATTCACCCCCCCCCCACCCCGACCCACAAGCACCCCATCAGACACGCACACAACCCTTGGTGGGTGTGCTCTTGTTGCTTACCCTTGCCTGCACCGTTGCGGTGCACGATCACGCCTTTGTAGCATGCACTTCTTTTGCAATCCACATTTTGCACGCACTGGCCCCAATTGCCTGTGTTCTGGGTGTGCTCGTACTCCTTGGTAGGCACTCCTCCACTACTGGGTATGAGCTCGCACCACATTCAGGCAAAATATTGGCCAGATGTGCTCAAGGCAATCAGGACCCCCCCCCCTTCCCCAAAGCACACACAAAGACGTGCACAGCCCTGCCGCTCCTAGAAGCGCACATACTTGTCTATTTGTTTCAACACACCAAGATCGAGCCTTTCCGGTCACAGCACCCCACCGCGCCCTGGGGTGGTTGGTGCTTCAGCCGGGCAAACTTTGCAAGTTGGTGTACAGGCTGAAGCACCTACCACACTGTGGAGCTGGCAGGTGCTGCGGTGTGGTGTGCAGCAAGCACCCAAGTGCCTGCGACATTGTTCTTGTAAGCCGCATGGGTTTGCACTCACCACTTTCCCCCACTGGTCCGCATGAGTTGAACTGGATGTGGTTTGAAAGCCAACAGGTGATGAGTTTTCCCCTCCTTGCTTACCTATCCATCCACCCACCCTTCCCTTGTCAATCCTCCTCCCCTCCCCCCCCCCCTCAAAGCACACACAAAAACGCGCACGACCCGACCATCTCTGACACTCTTGATTCAGTCTATGTTTTCAGATTTTTTTTGTTCTGAAAACACTTTTTTGTTCTGAAAACACTAAGAGTGAGGCTTGCGGGTTACAACACTCCCGCCACACCTTGGAGTGGTCGGTGCTTCAGCTGGTGCCAGGCATCAGGCTGTACACCAGCTTACAAGCTGGCCCAGCTGAAGCACCTACCACACTGTGGAGCTGGTAGGGTGCTGGGGTGTGGTGTGTAACCACACAACACCATTGAAGTCATTGTTGTCGGCCTTCTTGTTTTGCCTCTCACCGCCTTTCCCATGGCCTCTCTGGCCAAAGTGGATGTGGTGTGAGGAAAGGTGATGAGTGGTCCCTTCCTCTCCCACCTACCCATCCACCCACCCTGGGTGGGGCCCACCCATCCATCCACCCATAATCATAGAACGTCTAACGCCCGGGTGGCGTCAGTACTGCATCGATTCCGTCCTACTGTTTTGATGCACAGGGTGTACCCTGGATTGTGACTGGGCTGTCACAGGCGGCTACTAGTAGTTATCTGGGTGACGCTTTCTGATTGCAGGGCTGCTGCTGCCAAGGTGCTAAACAGTTGCTGCTGCTGGGCTGCTGCTGCTGGGCTTGCTGCTGCTGATGGCCCTTCACGTCCTTCCAAGGCCCTGGAACGTAGCGCTTTCAAGATTGCAACTACATGTGACACGATGGAGCACCATTATGGCACTGAACTGGTCGCTCACACTCTGGGCTCAACTGCAAGCTTGCAGCAGCAGCAACAACAGCAGCAGCAGCAGCGAGTGAACAAAGCTGCTGCGCCCTTGCATCCCTATCCTGTGCCTGCGTCGCTGATGGGCAAAATCCAGCTAAAGTCCTTATGTCTTCGGCACGCGCATCCACAGCTGACGGACTGTTAGTCACCCATTACTCAACCCCGCACTTGTCTCGCAGCCTCTACCCAAGGGCCCCATGAAACGTTTTTCCATTCTTATCTTTCGATCACCTTTTCCCTGCCCTGTTGTGTACGGTGCACTGTGCACGTGCAAGGAAATGGTCCATGAAATTAACGACGCTATTCAACCAGGCTATTGCGGCACACAGGCGTGCCGCAGCCGTCACCGACAAATACGTACGTACATCGTGGCATTATACCATTGGACGTTCTCGTAACCAGGAGCTGCAGCAGAGTTGGCGTTTGCTACCGCAGCATCCATACCCAGCAGACTAAGGACATTATAAATCCTTTCCACCAATACATTCCTGAACGACTAGCCAAGGCCTGCTGCGGCACATCTTGGACATTACTTCAGACCAATTTTGGCAGTCATGTGTGTGGGTGTGAGACCCGTGCGCTGTATTGGCATCTATTCCTAAAGGAATCGATGCAATAGAAGTCTTCCGCGCTCCCTCCTGCCAACCGCAGCCACTCATCTACTCAACCACTGCCCCTGTCCCCTATGTCTGCCCTCCTTGAGCCAACACCCTTGACATGCCTATGCCTGTACCCCCCCCCCCCTTTTCTCCCCCTCCCCCCTTTTCCCCACTGCAGATGGATGTTGTGTATGAGGGCCCCCGTGAGTTGAGTGAGTCCCAGGTGTCAACCCTGCTGGGCTACCAGAACCCACTCAACAAACTGGTCAACTGGAACATCACACGAACAAAGGTAAGCAGAAGGGTGGGCAGCAGACATGCAAGCCTCTGTAAGGGCGAGAGCAGCAGGGAGACATGGAAGGAGTTTACGCAGGCTCTTCTCCCTGTTCACAACTTGCGACACACCATATAAACTGACTTGTGTTTCGTGGGCGTGTGCATGATCCACAGAAGTGTGTGTATGTGTGTGCTCATGTGTGTGTGGATATGTGTACTGCTTCTGCTGCTGCTGTTGCTGCAGTGGTTGAAGACAGCTCGTGCTGAGGAGGCTGCTGTCATTGCAGAGGCTCCCCTCAAGGTTCAGCTGCTGGTGCAGCCAGACAGCAGCGTCACACTGCAGCTGCAGGTCTGGGAGCCACTGCCACAAGCACCAGCACCACCAGCAGCAGCACCCACAGCAGCAGCAGAAGATGTTCCAGCAGCAGCAGCAGCAACAGCAGCGGAAGGGGAAGGCCAGCAGCAGGTTCAGGGTGGTGAGAGCAGCACTGCTGCTGGTGCAGCAGAGGCTGCCAACCCTGCAGAGGCTGCCGGCGCACCAGCAGAAGCAGCAGAGGGTGGAGAGGCTGCACCACAAGAGCAGGCAGATGCAGATGCAGCAGCAGCAGCAGCAGCGGCGGCGGCGGCAGCCGCCGCACAGGAGCAGCTGGCCCGTCAGCCGTTGGCGTTCAAGCCTCGGCTGTTGGAGGAGCTGGTCCGGTTCAAACGAATCAACTGGACCAACGGCAGCAGTGGCGGCAGCAATGGCAGCAGTGGCGGCAGCAGTGGAAAGGATATCAGCAAGGATGATGACCAGATGGATGTGGATGCTGAAGGCAGCGCAGCCGGCCACCACCAGCAGCAGCAGCAGCAGCAGCAGCAGCACGGGAAAGGAGCAGGGCCCGCCAGGGAGAGTTACCTTCAGGAGTGTGATGATGAGTGGCAGCCCCCTGGCAGCATCAGCTACCTCATTGTGCCTCTGAAGGATGCGGCGGCTGGCAGCAATGGCAGCAGCGGCAAAGGCAGCAGTGGCAACAGTGGCAGCAGTGTGCAGGAGGACCCCCAGCTTATACCTGCTGAGGCGTACCCAAGCCTCAACATCGCTGCAGCAGGTAGGGCAAGATACATGATTGTCTCTTGCGCAACAAACGTCTTCAGTGTTACCCTTACTGCGGTTGTTACTGTAGCTGGTACTGTTGCATGGCGCATGTCAACCTGCACACCCATACGCAGTCAACCAAGCCCATGCAACGCAACAAATGTACAGTGCTTGCAATCATCCCCCCTCACCGCCTGTGCCGCTTCAAGTCCGGCCCTGACACAGTAATTTCAGCCAAAGCAACTGTACCTGCATACCTTATCTGTACTGCAGGCCTGTCCCCCTCTTGCCGCCCCACCATTGATTGGGCCAAGGTCCGCCACATGGGTGGGGGTGTGGTGTCACTGCCCGCCCTGCTGGCCCAGGCCCTTGGCCTGCAGCAGCAGCCCACTCAGCTCCCTCAGCGCATGGTCCTGCCACCACCAACACCCCCACCAGCTGTTGTTGAGGGTGTGTATGCAGCTGCAGCAGCAGCTGGTGGGCCGCCACCACTTCAGGTAATCAAAAGCAGGATCTAACGTTTGTGGTGATGTGGCACTTGAGCAATTCCCCCAAGTACATGCTGCTGCCTTTCTACTCAGTCACCGATGATCAATACCTGCATGCAAGTGTTTTTGGCCCCTTGCACTTGGTCATGCCAGTCATTTGCCAATCGTGTACCGTTTGTGCACAACAACACATGCTGTCTCCTTTCAGGCTGCTGCAACCATGACCCCCCTCCCGCCCGAGCTCAGCCCCGAGGCTGTCAACAAGCTTGAAGCCACCCTCCGCGGCCGCATCCCATGCTGTCTGCTTTCACCAACTGTTATGCATTGGCACTGCTTTTTTTCTGTTCAGGGTGCTGCGACCATGACCCCCCTCCCGCCCGAACTCCGCCCTGATGCCGTCAGCAAGCTGGAAGCCGCCCTGCGCGGCCGCATCCTTGTCGCCGGCCACAGCAGCCAAGTCTACTCAGCCCTTGGCGTGGCAGCCGGCCTCACCCCAGCTCTAGCCTCAGCTCAGCTGTTGCAGGTACGCCCAGGAATTGCTGCCGCGGTGCACTGGGTAGGGCTAGGCACACCACAGGGAGATAAGTGGCTACTGGAATTGACAACTCGATTGGTGGTGATTTTGAATCCCTCACATCTGACATGAGAGACTGGGGTACCTTAGAAGGCCCTCTGGGCACCCCCATGACCCCCTGGCTCGTTGGCTAATGCCAAGGTTGGGACTCTTGTCCCCAATTACTGTACTGTACTGCACTGCAGGGCTGGTGCAGCGCTACGGCATGGCGGGATCCGCCGCCGCAGCAGCTGGCTTACAAGGCGACCTCGCAACGTTCGCGCCCCTGCTAGCTAGGGATAACCCAGAGATGGCTGCGGCAGTTATGCTGAGCGCGAATCTATCTGAGAAAGATCCGGAGCAGAGGCCGATGCTGGGGTGGAAGATAGGGAAGGATGAGGAGGGGAAGCCGATATGGCAGGCGACAGATAGGCATGATGAGTACTATCGGTTGAGGTTTGGGGTCACGGGGTTGAGGCCGGATGTGCCTATGTTGGCGGTGAAGAGTAGCAGGGGGCTCACGGACTGCTGCCTGCTGCCGCCGAGGATTGAGGTCAGTGCTATCCTGGGCCCGCAGCCAGAGCTTGAGGGGGTGCTGCTGCTGCTGCTGCTGATGGTAGTGCTGGAAAGGCAGCAGCAACAGGGTGCAAGACAGCCGGTGGCAGCAGTGGCGGCAGCGGCAATGGCGGTGCTGTTGGAGTGAAGAGAGCTGCTGCTGGTGGGCCGGCAGATGGCATTACACCTGACAAGCGGCGTCTGGTGGTGTCACAGCAGCAGCAGCAGCAGGGGGTCGGCTCAGGCCCTGGTAACACAGCAGCCGGCAAGCAAGCTGCCGCTGCTGCTGCAGCTGCGGCCAGGCCTGCTGTTCCTGCAGCTGACGGCAGTCACTCCTTGGAGAAGGTTGACAGGCTGGCCGAGTGGGAGCAGCAGCAGCAGCAGCAGGATGCGTTTGGCGGTCTGACCCAGACTCAGCTTGATGAGGCGGGCAAGAGGCTGGCAGCCATGAGCAGCAGTGCACGACGCAAGGTGAGCGACCCTGTTCTTATCTAGTTGTTCTGGTTTGATGTTGCCCGACAGGCATCCCTGCTTACCTGCAACAGTGCCGCCAACCCCGGACACACACAGCTTGTGCGCAAATGAACGGATGTGTACTGCTACCAGCCTGCTAGCCATGAGCTTGCCAGGAAAGCACAGCGAGATGCTCCGCAGTGTCAGCACACTGGTTGAGGCTGAATGTGTGCTCTGCCCTGATGCTGTGTTGTCTTCCCTAATGACCACCTTCCCCGCCGCCAGGCGTGGGCTGCTCACCGTGTGATGTTCCTGCCCCTTGAGCTTGGCTGGGTGCTTCCTGTGACTGCCCCTGAGTGGAGCCAGCTGCAGCTGGTGCCAAACATCGTCTACAGGATTGACTCAATGCTGCAGGTGAGGGGGGGGGGGCTGACACGGCATCGTGTGTGATGTGTGTGGTGGCAGGGGGGGGGACTGAGGCTCTCTGGCCCAGCTGTGGTCGCCTGCAGCTGTGTGCAGGCGACCACAGCTGCGTGTGGCATTGTGTGCACATGCTGAAACTTTGGTGCTGTTTTGTCCATCTACAGGTCTGATCCCAGTCTGCATGTCATAACCGCTGTGCAACGCATGTGCGGAGGCAGCTGCTGCTGTCCCTGCTGGTTGGAATGGATGCCTGCACTGCTTACACATCTGTACCGCTGCTGTCACTGCCCCTGCTGCCTTTGCTGCCTTGTGCTGCCTTCCCTGCTTTAGGCCAGCAGCATGCACCGTCAGCTGTCAGAGCTGATGAGGGGAGGAGGGCCCAAGGCGGCAACACAGGTTCGGCTAGCGTTCATGTGTGTTTGTCTACACAAAAATCAGTGTGTTTTGGTGGATTTGTGGGTTGTTTGCTTTGCTTTGTGCGTGTGTGTGTGTGTGGGGGGGGGGTGACACTGTGTGGTTAGATACATGTAGTGTTGATGTAGCGGCGAGGATGTAGTCCAGCGGTATAGCCACCTACATCAGGGTGAGGGCGCAGCATGCTGTGCAAGTGGTGGTGTGTCCTGTATACACAGCCGCTGTCTGCAGGCACATCACCTCTTGCACCATATGCTGTGTTTTGTTGATCTAGGCGGTATCCCCACTACCCAGATCTTGAACTGGGCGGTAGTATCCATGCTTGCTGAGTTGGGTGACTGACAGGGTTGTGTGGGCAGGGCTACAGGCTGGTTTATGACACCCTGCAGTTTTCCACACGGCTGCAGACAAGATGGGGCTGATCGATCTTCGAGGGGGGAGGTGTGTGGAAGGGGGTGGAGCCAGATGTGCGGGGAAAGGGGGGGGGTCACCATACGGTTCAGTGGAGTCACCGTCCGATGCTGTTTGTGGGAGGGGAAAGTGCTTGAACAGGAGGAGATGGACGGGGCGGGGGGGGGGGGGGGGGGTTGTCGCCATGCAACAAGTCATCTTCACGTGTCTCAAGGGGGACCCTTGGTTTTTTTTGTTTGGTCCCTGGGCTTTCCCGTATTTATCCAAAGGTGTGGGGCAGCAGCCTGCATGTTCGGCTGAAAACTTGCCTCCAATTCATGCGCAGGCCTACGTCCTGTAGCTGCCGTGCCACGGTGATGGCTACACCTTGCTCAGCAGGCATGCTGCCACAGACTGATGTGGGGAGGGTGGGGCTGTTCTAGTTCTTGCATACACGGCGTGTTTGGACTTCTTCTTTCCTGTATTGTCGCACAGATGGGCAGCATGTTGTGTGTAGTGTGGGTGTCGATGCACGTGGAGTCCTGCAGCAACACCTACCCCTCGCACAGCAAGCTGCCCTCGACTGCTGCAGACATGGGAGCAAAGTGAAATATAGTGTTTGGGGATATATCTAGAGGGGAGATATGGCTCTGTCGTGAGTGATTTGGCAGTGGATTGTACCTGAAGGGTCCAGTCATGATGCATGTGTGGCCCATGTTGCGCCGAAGGGGTTTGGCAATTTGCACCTAGTTGCACTAGGGCAGCATGCGCTGTGCAGGATGAAACCACCTGGTTGCTGTTGAGTAGTTGTTGCTTCAGAGGGTGCACCCAAGGCGATTCAAACAAAGTGTATGACATGTTTTCAAGGTGTGGGGCAGCATCTTGTGTAAATGGTGGGTCAACAACTCCAAGGGCATGCCCTGCAGTTGCCACCACCCTTACACAGCATGCTGCCCCACCCTGCTGCAGGAAGAGGGTGGGCGACAGACTGTCGGGGATGGGGAGTTTCGGGATGTCTTGGGGGGGGGGGGGGGAGGGATTCTGAGGGGTAGGTGTGGGCTGGGCAGGGAAGGTAGGGGGGGGGGGCATGGACCCACATAGTTGGAAGTGCGGGGGAAAGGAACGGCAAGTCGCGAGGAACAAGGAGGGGGAGGAGTATGAAGGTACTCAAGCAGGGGCATTCATCAGCCAGACTTGCTGCCTTCACTGCTTCAGCACAGCAACCCTGTTGGTACCCTCTCTCACCGTGGATGAGCTGCACAACAGGGTGCATGTCTTGAAGCAGTAGGTGCAGGGTAATTTTTTTGGGGGGGGGAGGTTGTTACAAGTGGATACTTTCACCGCTGAGCGGTAATGTCAGCAGGTGTTAAACACATGAGATACAACCATCAAGTGCATGTCATGACGACAGGTGTGTCTAGCTGGCAGAAATGGACGTCCATTCGACTACGTCCCCTTGTGGGGTGGCAGGGGGATTGGAAGAAGCATCAGGGAGGGGGGGGGGAGGAGAGGGGACTAATGTAAAGGATCAGGGGAGTCGAGGCAAGGGGGCAGGAAGGCAAACATGAGCTTGACCACTTGCTAGTACTGGTGCAGCACAGCAACCCTGTCCTCAGTTCCCTCAAGCTGGAGGTGTGTTGCAGGACAGGGTGATGGGCCTGAAGCAGTGAATGCAGAGTGGTGTCAGCATGTGTGTGTCTAGCGGACAGTCATGAGAACCGACCCCATCTCCAGTAGGTCGGGGCGTGAGGATCGGGGGGAGGATTTGAAACTTGGGGGGAGAGGAGAGGGGGATTTCTAATTTGTTAAGGGATTAGGGTAGTTGAGGCAAGCGGCAGGAGAGCGCGATCATGAGCCAAACCCCCTTCTTGTACTGGTTCAGCACAGCAACCCTGCCCTCAGTCTCTTCATCCTCACTGGATGAGCTGCAGGACAGGGTGATTGACCCTGAAGCAGTGTGTGCAGGGTGGTGTCAGCATGTGCGTCCAACGGACAGGGAAACAGAGGGGGGTGGCAGGGGAATCAGGCGCAAATCCAGGGAGGGCTTGGCAAGGAGAGGGGGGGAGGTTTGGTGAGGGGGTCCACTCCCTGTCTCCGGAGGCAAGGGTGCAAGAGAGCGATCATCAGCGTAACCCCTGCTAGTACCGCTTCAGCACAGCTCTGTTCTGGAGCTTGCCCGCAGATGCTGGTGAGTTGCAGAACAGGGTGATTGCCCTGGAGCAGTGTGTGCAGGATGGTGCGTCTAGCTGCTGGGGAATGCAATAGGGGGTGGCAGGGGGAGTGGACGGAGTATTGGGGAGGGACGGACGAGGAGATGGAGAGATGATGCAAGGGTGCAGTTGGTGATGGTTGCTTTGCTGATGATGCTGAGCTTTAGTGATCAGGTACTCCCAGCGGTACCTGTTCCAAGAGGGGCAGAGGATCTGGCAGCTCGATCGCCAGACAACAGGGAACCCCAATACTTCTACTTCAGCACAGCAACCCCGAGGTTTGGGTGGGGGGCGCAGTAGGGTGGGGTTTTCTTGGAGTGGGGACGGATGGGATCAGTATGGTGATGCCATACAGATCCCTTGCTAGTGCTGCTTGAGGACAGCATTCACGACACGGCTGCTGTGCTGAAGCAGCCCTATCAAGGGGACTGAGTGCACTTGACAGGCATCCCGAACTGGTAAGCTACAGAACAGGGTAGTTGGTTTCAGTGCGTGCTTGAAGGCGCGCGTTGCAGAGAGGGAGCTGGGCGGATGGGAGGGGTTGCGGGGTGTCATGAATGGGAGGGTGAGGAGCAGGGGCCCGGAGTCATGAGTAGTACGGGGCAGCCAGTGTCATCAGCTGTACAACTTGCTAGTACTGCTTCAGCACAGCACACTGTTTGTCGTCGGTCACATCCAGTTGATTGGGCAGCAAAACAGGGTAGGTGCGCTGAAGCAGTGGGTGCAAATTTGTGCTCTTGATCGTGGCTTACTGGTGTGTCTTTGGGGTTGGGGGAAAGGTGGCTCACTGACCACATGTTCAAATGCAGGGGGCTTGGCTGCCAAGAAGGGAATAGGCCAGGCATCATCAGATGGTCACCCTGCTTGTATTGCTTCAGCACAGCTTGCAGCATTCCTTCATCACTGGTAGTGAGCTGCAGGACAGGGTAGACCTGCTGAAGCAGTAGGCAGCCACATGAAGGCACAAATGCACTCCGTCTGACTGATTGAAGGGGACGGGCAGGGCTGGGGGACAGAGCGTAGGATGACTTCGAAGTCAGTTTCATTCGCAGTGGGGTGAGACAGAGGAGGGGGAACGGGCATGGCAATTGCCAGCCAACTTTCCTGCTGGTACTGCTTTGGCACAACACCACTGTTGTGTTGTGGCATTCTGCTAGTGCTGGATGATCGACATGACCGGGTGGTTGCCCTGAAGCAGCTGGTGGGTAGTAACAAAAGTTCCAAGCTTGCACCGTCTTGGAAGAGTTGAGTTGACTGAGGGAGAGGGTAGGGAGGGAACACCCCCCCCCCCCCGAGGTGGTACAACTGTGACGGCCCAAGGGGCACGGGGGACTTCATAGAGACGGGCAGGCCTGCCCTGAGGGGGAGAGACAGCGCTGACGGGGTCATCAGTTGTACAACCTGCTGGTGCTGCTGTAGCCCAGCAACCCTGTGCTGTCAGGATCACCTGAGGACATCAGGTGAGCTGCAGCACAGGGGCGATGTGCTGAAGCAGCAGGTGCAGGTGGTGTAAAGTGATGAGTGCAGCGGTTGGATGGAGGAGAGGAAGAGGATGGAAAGTTGAGGGAAGATAACTGGGAGAGACAAAGGGGCAGGATCGTCTGGAGGGCGTCATCAGCTGCACAATCTGCTGGTACTGCTTCAGCCCAGCGATCCTGTGCTGCAGGTCAATCACAGTGCACTGCAGGTGCAATCACAGTGCATCATCCACGTGGATGATTTGAGCTGCAGGACAGGGGCATTGTCCTGAAGCAGTAGGTGCAGGGTGGTGTGAATGCGTGCTGCGGGTGTTGAAGGCAGGATGGAAGGAGTATGGGGAAGGAGCTTGAGAGAGATAGAGGGCAGGAGGGGGAATGACTGGGGGCAGGGGCAGGGAAGGGGGCTTGCGGGTGTCATCAGCGGTTCAACCTGCTAGCACTGCTTCAGCCCATCAACCCTGTCTGTGCCCTCAACTGTCTCCCGAGGCTGGTTGAGGCGCAGAACAAGGGAGATGGCCGGAAGCAGTGGCTGCAGGGTGGTGAGAACGCATGCTGCGGTTATGGGTAGTGAGGAAAAAGTACTGAAGGAGAACTTGGAGAGACAGGAGGCAGAAGGGGGAGGGTTACTTGAGGGGCCGGGCAGGGGCGGGAGCAGGAGGGTGTCACCAGCCGTACAACGAGCTGGGACTGCTTCAGCCCAGCAACCCTGTGTTGCATCGTCACTTCTCTGCTTGGGCGGTGAGTTGCATCACAAGGTAGACGTGCTGAGGCAGTGGCTGCAGGGTGGCACAGGCCAATGGGCGTTGTTAGGGTCAGGATCGGGAAAGCAATTGCTGCTGGATCGGTAGGGAGGGGGGGGGCCAGGGAGTATCAGCTGCAGCTGTCGCGCCCCTGCTGATATTAGATCGAAACCTTAAGGTTGAGAGCTTTATACGTTGCAAAGTTCACACCCCCACACGCGTCAGCCAAAACGAGTCTACATTCCGTTCCAAAAGTGCCGCACCACACCGGGCTGGGCGATAACGAATGAATCGATGATGCTGATTGCAATGGTGTGCGATAGAAAGGTACGAACTACTTGTGCTGCGAGAGCATATGTGCAGGCAGTCCATGCTGAGGGCAATGCAAAACCGGCGAGCGTCAAAACATGCAGGCATATTTGTCGTTGATGACTGCAGCACGTCTGCTCCGCCAGAGGGCCTGTGTGAAGACCCTTCAACCCATATACATGCACCGTTTCCTTGCACGATGGCCAACGCGAGAACAGCAAGCGACAACCCTTCAAAGCTCAAGCATGTACCCGTAAGAAGATGTTTTGGGCTAGCGCTTGCACTACGGCAGGAGTCACGAAGTTGCCCGTAGGTCAGACTCGTTCACCCGTCTGCTGTTGCTGTCATAGAGGTCCACGGAGGCACCTGTCAAACGTTCACTTGCGTACATGGTCATGTCTTGGTCATTGTGGAGGGCATTTGGTTTGGGAAATGGGAACCGGTTACCGAGCTCCGCAGACGACAGTTGTCCAAGTACCTTGGACTGACGTGCGTATGACTGACTTCAGCAGCAGACGACAAAACGCTATTCTCGCGGTGTTGTGCGATTGCGAGTGCTCACATTTGTCATTCCGTGTTGATTTTAGCCTGGTGAGGGGAGGCAGTACCACCGGCTGGGGTACCCCAGCAGCAGAATGCCAGCAACAGTAGGTGTGTAGCAGCTGGACAGTAGCAACACTGCAGTCATGCCTCCAACAGTCTTACAAACCACGTGGAAGGGTTCGATCAGTACTGACGCCACCTGGGCGTTAGCCGTTCTATAGCTTTAGCACAGCAATCTGTCCTACAGCCACCACATGAGACTTTTGGTGAGCTGCAGAACTGGGTAGCATTTCGAGGCGGTAGCGGCGGGGTGGTGCTAGCAAGTGGCACCGGTGATGTGGGAGGGAGTGTGTTCTGCTTCAGGCGCAAGGTGTGGTAGTCCAGCATGCTGAACATACACCCCTTCGAGCCATAACTTGCGCCAGTCGTTCTCTCAATTGGCGTAGTGATTACTTTCTTACTGTTTTGCTTGGACTCCAAGAAGAGAGTGCTGTTGTGCAAAGGCAAGGTATCTTCAGCTGGACAACCTGCCGGTACTGCTGCAGCACGGCAGCCCTGTCTTGCTCTGCTTCACCTGATGGGGGAGCAGTGCAGGACAGGGTAGACCTGCTGAGGCAGTAGGTACAGGGTGGCACACGCAAGTCAAACTTAGCTGGCTGGATGTGGGGGTCCGGGGAGGGAGGGTGTGGATGTATAAGAGGGGGAGCCTCCTCGCGGGAGCAGGCGTTATCATCATCAGCCAGAATCCCTGCGGGGATCACTTCAGCACAGCAACCCTATGATCCAAGTCTTCATTCGGCCACTGCTGAGCATTATGAACAATATGGTGGTTGAGTGCTACAGTTGCGCATCTGCACAGCGGCCTCTTTGTGGAAGCAAATTTTTTGCTGACTGAGCTGCAGTGCAGGTAGATCTTCAAAAAGCATCTGGTGCAGGGTGGCACGAGCAAATAGGCCCAGTCAATGGGACAGAGTCTGGGGGACAGGAAGGGCAGAGCATCGGTTGAGCTAGGCAAGGAGAGGGAGATCTTGGAGGGGCAAAGCCAGGGGACAGCAGTAGGGCCATTATCATAGTCAGACCCGATGCCGCACTACTTCAGCTCAGCAACCCTGTTGTCAGATCGTCCACATCCTGGTGGATGAGCTGCCCAACAGGGTAGATGTGCTGAAGCAGTGTGTGTGCAGAATGGTGTGAGTGACTGTGTCGCGCTGAACGGAGAGGGGTGGGGCAGGAGGGACAGGGCAAGGTAAAATGGGGATGAGTAGGGCAGGACAGGAGGGGGTTCCAGAGACACGCAGCAAGGGAGGGGGCGGGGGGGGGGGGGGATCATCAGCTGGGACCCCTGCTGGTACTGGTTCAGCACAGAACCTTGTCATGTGTTGTTTCACCCCATGTTGGCTGCGCTGCAAGACAGACCGGATGGATGTCCTGACGCAGCAACTGCAGGGTGGCGTGAGTTAGTGCGGCCAAACCATGGGAGAGGGGGGCCAGAGAGGGAGGGGGGTCGAGGAAGAAGTGAGAGACAGGGGTAGGGGGGCCAGGGAGGGGGGGGGGTACAGAGGGACAGGGCAGGAGTGTGTTGTAAGCTGAACAATGTGCTGCTTCAACCTCTCCCCCACCCCACCCCCACCCCCCCCCCCACCCCCCGCAAAATGTGTTCAACGACCCTCTACCCCTTGAGCCTGACGACGAGGCCACAGCTTTGCCGGACCTTCTCAATCACCCTTTTTTCCCCCTTTAACTCATGCTCACTTTGTCTGCCCCCCACCCTCACGTTTACCCCCCCCTCCTTCAGGTGTTCAACTACCCCCTGCCCCCTGAGCCTGATGATGAGGCCACAGCCAATGAGATGGGCTGGCTGGCCCCCGCCCCCGTGGACTCCCTCCTGTCAGACTACGCAATCAGTGTGGACCTGCCACCCCTCCTGGAACAAGACACAACAGACATGGACACAACACCTGGTGACACCCACACACCTGATGCAGCAGCAGCAGCAGCAACTGCTGCCAATGGCACAGCCGGCGCAGCAGCAGCACCAGCAGCACCAGCAGCAGCAGGAGGGGTGGGCAACGGTGTGGGTGGTAGGTCAGGCAGCAGCAGCCTGCCCAATGGCCTTGCTGCCCGCATGCAGCTGGACAGCACACCAGGGCAGGTCAGGCGGGACATCAACACAGACAAGGCAGCAGCAGCAGCAGCAGCAGCAGCAGCTAATGGTGTGGCTGCCAATGGTGCTACACCGCCAGCAGCAGCAGCAGCAGCAGCAGCAGCTAATGGTGTGGCTGCCAATGGTGCTACACCGCCAGCAGCAGCAGCAGCAGCAGCAGCTAATGGTGTGGCTGCCAATGGTGCTACACCGCCAGCAGCAGCAGCAGCAGCAGCAGCCGCCAATGGTGTGGCGGCTAGCGAGCGCAAGCGGGTGAGGGGTCTGTCGTCGCCCGATGGCACTGCAGTCGATGCTACAGCAACAGCTGCAACAGGTGCTGACAGCCAGCAGCAGCAGCAGAAGCTCTCCCCTGCCAGCAAGAAGTCAAAGCCCTCAGCAACAGCATCACCAGCAGCAGTGCTGAACCCAGAGCAGAGCACCATCAACGGGAGACAGCCGCCACAGCAGCAGCAGCAGCAGCAGCGACAGCGGCCCGCTGCTGTTGCCATGCGTGAGCTGCCATCTGTTGAGGAGCGCCGTGCTGTGCTGTCCAGCATTCCGCTGCCGTCGCGCAGCCTGGTGCTGATGGCATTGACGTGTGCCAGCTGTCACGAGGCGTTTGACTTTGAGCGGCTGGAGTTCCTGGGGGATGTAGTGCTCAAGGCACTGGCTGCACACGTCATGCTGGGGGTGAGTCACTCAAATTTTGGGGAAGATATGCCTTTGTTGTTTGGGGGGAAGGGGGGGAGGACATGGGTGTTCCTGGGGGTGTGGTGCTCAAGGCACACGTCATGCTGGGGGTGAGTCACTCATGGTACTTGCAAAGTAACCATAGTACAGGGGCTGAGTTTGTGTTTAGGTAGGTGGGGGGCAGGAGGGGGAGAGGATGTTATGGGTGTTCCTGGGGGATGTGGTGCTTAAGGGGCTGGCAGCACATGTCATGCTGAGGGTGAGTTGATCTTGGGGGAGCCCGGTTGTGGTGTGTTTGCTTTCTAGGACAGCAACAGAATGGTCTTTTGCAGGGGTGGGGGACAGGGACGGCAAGAAGGATGGTAGTTTTGGGGTGATGGTGTTCACAATACTGGCAGCACATGTCATGCTGGGGAGAGTCTTGGCGAGGGGGGGGGGGTCTGAGATCAGCGTAGGGGCATTGGGGGTGGGCAGGGGTGCACAGTTGCTAGCTCGGGGGTTGGGTTGCATGATGCGAGGGGTGCACATTATGCTGGGTGTGACTTGGGTGTGGGTTGTTTTTGCGTGTCTGCGAGAGGCAGGGAAGCGCTGTGGTTGGTGCACCAACCCAGTGGGGAAGGGCGGCGCGCAGGGCACTGTTTGCAGCACAAACATGGTGTGGGGGAGTAGGGGTGTATGTTACCGTGGATGGGTGTGTGGGTGGGGTGTGTCTCGACGAGGCACAGGGTGTCTGATCTGCTGTCCCCCCCCCCTCCCCATACACACATACAGCCATCCCAGCCACAGCTCTTATCGGGCAGCTTGTACTGCATGTCGCATGTCATATGCGACATGAGTCACCAGCCGAAAGGTAGAGGCCGGGGCAGGGGTGGCTCATGGACGGTGTCGGCGATCGGGGGAAGGGGTGGCTCATGGACGGTGTCGGCGATCGGGGGAAGGGGTGGTGTGGTGCTGGCAAGAGGTTCGGGGAGGAGGGGGGAGTGTGAGAGGTTGTCAATGCAAGCATCTATTTCCCTCACACTCCTCCTCCCCCCCCCCTCTCTTGGCAGCCCCCTGCTGAACCCTGGTGGTGGGTGTCAAAGGGAGGAAGGGAAGTATTCAAGGGGAGGGAATGCTGTGCTGCTGGCGTAGTCATGCCTATGGCGAGGAGATGGGGAAGAGGTTGCAACAGGGGTTTGAGCAGGGCGGGACACGAGGCAATAGGGGGATGCTGGTGCATACGGGCAGTGTTTGGGTGGGACTGCTTGCGAAGAGGCAGAGGGAGTTGGTGGGCGCATGATGCCGCAAAGTATGTTGCCTTGGTGCCACTCCTTGCACATCCACCCGTCCTGGCGTGGCTTTCAGCTTCTCATCCACCCCCACCAATTGCTTTCTTGTTGTTTCTGCCGTCACTGCGGCTTGGCCCCCCCGCCCCCATCCCTGCCCCCCCCCCCGCACTCTGCTCTCTCGTCCCCCTCCCCGCTTTCAATGCCAATCTCTTCTCCCTACACATGCACACAGGGCAGGCCCCCTGGCACCACAATGTGACTTGGTTATGGTTGAGCACAAGAAATTGCAACGTCCGCCTGGCCTGCAGCCTCCCCCTTCCCCCACGTCGAACAACACCGTTGCCGCAGCTGCTGACTTCCATGTCCCTCTGCCCCCTCTGCTGCCCCCGTCCCTTTTTCTTACTCCCGCCTTATCATCCCGATCCGCCCCACAGGGCATGCCCCCTGACGCAAATGAGGGCGAGTTGTTAGTTGCCAAGGCGGTGGTGCGCAACGTCTGCCTGCCCCCCCCACCCCGCCCAACCCCACCCACTCTACACACAAATGCTGTTGCAGCTGCCGACTTCTACGCCATGCTGCCGCTCCTGCTGCCCGCCTCCCTTTTTTTCCACCTCATCACTGCCATCCCATCCACAGGGCATGCCCCTGACGCGAATGAAGGCGAGCTGTCAGTTGCCAAGGCCCAGGTCGTTCGTAACGTCCGCCTAGCCCGCCTGGCCCGCAGCCGGCCCCTGCTGCTGCAGTACCAGCTGCGCCTGCACCCCTTTGACAACTGGCTCTGGACACCCAACGGCTGCGACTCCGCCCTGGGGCTGTTTGAGGGGGGGCCCAAGACAACATTCAAGGGGAAGCGGCTTGCGGATGGGATAGAGAGCTTGATTGGGGCGTTTTACCTCACGGGCGCAGCAGCAGAGGCTGCGAAAAATGCAGCGGCAGCGACAGCTGTTGGGAGCGGTGGCAGCCGGGAGGGAGCTGGATCAGGACTCTCAGCAGCAGCAGCAGCAGCAGGAGCAGCAGCAGCAGCAGGAGGGGTTGGTGGTGGTTTGGACAGTGACGTGTATGGTGTTGAGGAGCCGTCTGTCCCTGCGCTGCTTGATGCTGCGTCGTGGGTGTGGCACCGCGTGTCTCAGCCGGGGCTGGAGGCTGCTGCTGCACTGTGTGAGGTGCTGGAGGTGCTGCCAACAGGTGTGTGTGTGGGGGGGGGGGGGAGCCCGGGGGGGGGGGGGGGGGGGTGTGATATTGTGGGTGGGTGGGTGTTACAGCACAAGGAAGCGGCAGTGTGTCAACAGAGAGACTGCATGCGTGCACATGCATGTGCAGTGTGTCGACAGAGGGAGTACTTAGATACATGCAAGCTCACTAAGGCTGTCCTACTAGATAGGCAAGCAACAGTAACTTAATCCCTCAGTACCGAACAGTGCGTCGGTGGCAGGTGGAGACGCGTGTGTGTTGGGGGGTGGGGGGTGGGGTGAAGGGGGGGGGGGGTGTGGGAGCGCGTGTGAGGTGCTGGAGGTGCTGCCAACAGATGAGCCCGTGGGGGGAGGGGGGCATGGTTTTGTGAGGGGGGGACTGGAGGCAGAAATGCTGCATGTGTGAGGAAGGGGAGCTGGGTAGGAGGGGGCCGGGCAGTGGGGAGGCAGGTGTTGCACTTTGCAAGGTGCTTCAAGAGCTGCTAACAGAAAGGAGGGGGGGAGGGAAGCAGACTAGTAAGATAGTGGAGGGGGCACAGGGGAGGGAGCCAGCAAGGTGGGAAGGGGGCCCCCAGGGGGACACTGTGTGCAGAGCTAGAGGGTGATGCCAACAGGGTGGAAAGAGCAAAAGCCGTTTGGGTGTTTGTCCGTGTAGTTGGGTCCCCACAGGGCTTTCACAGCGGGAAGGGGGATTTACCCCCAACCTCGCATGTTGTGAGCACCCCCAACGATGCTGACCAACGGAATCAACCCAGGCCCCCTTCGGGAGTCGAACCTTGGACCTCTTGTGCCGGCGCCGCCTCCACAGTCCGCCGCCGTCCAGCTCCGCCATCTTCGCCTGACCTGCTGTAGAGAAGTGTTTGGGGCTTTATGAACGAGTAGGGTCAGTCAGGGTTTAGCAAACACGACTTTGTAACGAACACTGACTGACTGACTCGACAAAGCAGGGTTGCGAAATGCAATGAAAGGCGCAAGCAGGCCGGGTTGTCCCTTTTGGAGCCTTTACAAACTGATTTTGGTATTGTGAGCAACATGCACCAGCAAGTAACGGCTGGACGACCGCAAGTATGGTTGCGATGGTGGGCGGGGGCGCGCAAAAGCCGAACGATATCCGTATAAAACGTACTCATGTATCTTTGCAGCTGCTTGATTGTTTTTTTCTAAGTGCGTTTGTTTTATTTTGGTTCTGTGTGCTCTTCCGTTGGGGGCTGCCATGTGCACCTTCGGTCCTGCCGTTTCGTTGAGGATGTGCGTTTCACTTCGCTTGGTTGCTGCCTGCAGTGAACAAAGGTCATATCCTCTGATATGTTAATGGTGCGATTTTAATGAGGTCGCATGTGTGTTTTTCAGGCCGTCCCTCCCGTACAGTCATGCCCCTGCCTCGCCCCACCCCACCCCTGTGTCACCCTTCCCTCCCCCCCCTCCCCCTGCCAGGCTCCCTAGAGCTCATCAGGCGGAGCCCCATGGGCTCAGGCCCCACAACAGACAGGCCAGCAACAGCACGCAGCCTGCGTGGAGCAGCAGCAGCAGCAGCAGCGGCCCAGGGTGGTGGCGGCTCCCTCAGCCGCCAACTGGCTGACAAGCTGTCTGGCAAGATGAGCAGCCTGCTGGGGGGACCCTTCCCCTACACGTTCAGGTAGGGGCGAAGGGGTGCTGTATGTTTGGAAGCACAGTGTTTGGGGTGTGGGGGGAGGGAGGGGTTGGAAAGTGAGGGGAGGGAGGGGTTGGAAGTGAAAGTGTGTTGCGGCAGAGGTAGCTGACAGGCAGGCAGGCAGGCAGGCAGGCAGGCAGGCAGGCAGGCAGACAGGCAGACATGCATGGGGGCCTGGAAGTCGGTCCCTTGGTAGATGCTTGCTGGTCCTAACACAACCCTTGAGCTGCATGCGGTCGGCGAGCATCCCACAGAACTGCCCTGCAGTGACGATAGCTGGACGCATGTCATTGGGCAACAGCGGTCAAGTAGCAAACTGTATCCAGCTTCTGCGTTTACCCTCCCCTCCCGTTTGCCCGCCCTGCCCCCCCCCCTCTCGTGCAGGGACCCGGCCTGGCTGGTTCAGTCGCTGACTCACGTGTCGGTGCTTGGTGGGCTGAGCTACCAGCGGCTGGAGTTCCTGGGTGACGCCCTCATGGACCTCATTGTCAGCCTGAGACTGATGGCCATGGGACACGGCACACAGTGAGTGGGGTAGTGTGTCGGTGTAGCACAGTCCCCCCCTCACCCCCCCCCCCTGCCCTGCGCACACACAATTGTTTTTACTTAGCACACCCTCAGCCTGAGACTGCTGGCCATGGGACACGGCACACAGTGAGTGTGGGGGTGGCTAATTGCACCAAAACATAGGCGACCCCCTGCCCTCCTCTCTCTCTCACAAACACACACAGCATGCATGTGCACGCATGCAGTCTCTCTGTCGACACACATCCTGTGTCTACATCACCTAGCCTCCCCCCATCAGCCTGAGATTTCTGGCCATGGAACACGGCACACCGTAACTGCGGGGATGGGTGCGTGCAGTACATGTACAGCCTATACCCCCTTCCTTCTCCAGCACCCTGCTCTCCCTCAGCCTGCAACTGCTGGCCATGCGACACGGTGAGTACTGGGATGGGTGCAGTACACAAGCCAGCCCTCTGCCCTTCGCCTTCTCCCCCCCCTTCCCTTCCCCCGTGAGTGGGTTTTACGGCTTGCAGAGGTCAGTAACAGTGATGAGTAAACACAGTACACAGAGGGGTCAGCGGAGTGCTACCTCTCCACGGTGTACATGTAGGTGGTTGACAAATGGTCTCCATCTTCACCCACCCACATGTATAAACAAGGACAGGAGTATCCCTTACTTCTGGGCTACAGCACCGTGTGGACTTGCTGTTGGGGGAGCAACCCAGGGGGGAAGGGACTGAGGCTGTGGTCAGGGCTGGACTGTGTCAGGACCAGGTTGTGTTTGTAGCAGCACCTAGTGATGCAGGGCACAAAGGAGGCCATGGGGTGATTGATGGACGACCAAGGGGGGGGGGGTGGCAGTAGCAGTGGGGTCGGGGTGATCCAGAGGGGACTGAGTGCTGCTGGCATGGACTGTGGGCTGGAGGTGGTGGCACACGGCAGAGTAGCTGCATTGTGGACGGTGGTATGTAGCAGATGGTTGTGTCACACAATCTCCTCCGGTTACATACCTATCACAGTGCAGCTACTCTGCCACGTTGACAGTCACCATGTGCTGACGGTTGCAGGACCGGTTGCAGTGCTTATGTGTGGGGTTTGGTTGAGGGGCTGCTAGGGCTGGGGCGATCATTACTTACGCAGCAGCCGTTGTGACGACAACCACAGTCGGATGCTCATCTGTTGCTCAATCTCTATGTTTGGGGTGACCTCAGTTGAGCAGTTGACTGCAGCCGTCGGTACAACAGCAGCAGCGTCACCTGTGATGAGTAGGCAAGTTTGGAGCGCACTGGTGGGAGCTGATGCAGAAATACAGCAGTTCGTGTGGTGATCGCCTTGTTCAACTGCATGTTTGAGAACCGTGAGTGCTGCAGCAACGCTGAAGTTGGGTGTGGCTGTGGCACAGCAGCTGCAGAGCCTCACGCTCAATGTACGACTCACAAGCCCTCAAATTGTGGCTGAAGGTTGCAACATGTGGCGAAGGTGTGCCACATCCTGGAGAAGCTTTTCAGAAATCTATTTTCTATTTCACCAGTAGCCTTCAGGGGGTGCAGGCCTGTTGTTGGTATCGAGCAGCGTATGATGTGGCAGTTGCTGTGTTGATGGCCTCAGCTAACTGTTGGCAACCACTACAAGGTGGTTGCAAGCGTGCAGTTGGCTGCGGCCGTCAGTATAGCAGCAGCTGTGTCTTGTGCTGACTCCGGGCGTCAACTAGCTGACCTACACACCAGCAGCTGTCCCCCAAGAATGTGTGGCTGCTGGCCTTCAGTGTAGGCTCATGGTGATGGGATAATTGCCCCTCCTGTGTTGTGCGTAGCGCAGCCAGTGCATGGTGCTGGACCGGGTGGCGTCATAGTCAGAAGCCCACCCATGTTGGCATGATTGGCAGCTGTTGTGCTGATGGGCACAGGCTACTGTAGGCTTGCCACTTTGTCAGGAGCTTGCAATCTTGCAGTTGGCTGGGGCTGTCAGTACACATCGGAAATTTTGCAACAACTGATCGAAGGGGACTGAATCAGTGCCTGAGCCCTCAGGCAGTCAGTGCAGTTCAGGCACTTGTGTCCAAGCCCCTGAAGGGACTGACACTGCTGAGGGCCCACCCACTGAATCAGCAACAGGCGTCAGTGTAAGCTGAAACATTTGACTGATGTATCTGATCCTGCACTGCTTTGCTTTCAGTCGTTCCGCTGCGCTGCGATGTTCATGCTGATCACTAGTGAACGATCTGAAATCCAAATTCAACTGTATCAAGCAAAATAGGCAGTCGTACAAGCACGCCTGTGCCCTTTCGGCCACGTAGATCACGAGGAAGGCCATTAAAGGTCATATGGTATGGCAGTGTTGCTGTGAAGATCTGGTCGTGCTGAAGCTTCGGAATGCTTCAGAACGCCCAGAGCCCCCCCCAAGACATACTAGGATTGCAGAGATAGTCATATATGCAGCATTACAATCAACATAAACGGTCGGCGTAGCCTGTTGCACGGACAAGGCCCTGTCACAAGGGGTGTGAGTGTGTTCAACTGTCACAGGTGGTTTAGGCCGCAGTGTTGCCTGATCCGTTGCTATCTACAGTAACATTGCAAAACTGCGCACACGTGGTGACCTCGATCAAGTCCCGTGGGAGTGCAATCGTTCGAGCTGTGCAGCAAACAGTCCAGATCACCACCATGGCATGGTTGGAACAGGGCACAGACCATCCAGTGCCGGCTGAACATCAAAACAACAGCTTATGGGATACTCAAACCGCTAGCGCTGGGAAGCTTCGTGCCAGAGTGCAGAGGGAGTGCTGTGAGATCCAGTCAGGGAAGCCACAGCTCTGCTGTGCCTGACAGTGACTCCTTTCAAGCTGGATCATCTGCGGAATCACACGCAACAATGAGATCATCTGTGCAGCTCCTACACTGGACGTATGCCAGTTGGACTGTCCAACACCTGCGCACCACAAGCCTACAGCAGTGAAGGTGAGGTGCTGCTGTGGCATTGCGGACCCAAGATGTCACACTGAGTCAGTGACACATTGCTCAAGCTATGAAGGGGACCTTGCGTTTGCAGCTGGTGAGGCTTTGCTCTCTTAGGCCACTCATTGTTGTTGCGGCAGCATACGGGTGCTGCCAGTGTGCGGCCCTTATCAGCCAGTTAGTGTCACCTGCCTGCAGCTGTAGGACAACTGATAACCGCTATGTGTTTTTTGGACAACACACAGGCTCCAAAGAAGGCATGCATACAACCTGTGCTTGTTCAGGCACCAGAGTGATGCAGTGGACACCCCACAGCCAAGGCAGTTCCAACACGTTTGAAGCTGGGCTGATGGAATTACACAGCATGCCATGCTTTGCGGCGAAGCTGGTCATCGGCAGGTGAGCTTACAGACATGACCAGACAGTTGATAGGACCTGCTGCATGTGCGCTGTTAGCAGTAGGGCATCAGGCTGCTGGGAACAGCAGTAGTTGTGGGCGCAAGCGAGCTCCATGCCGCAGAAGCAGCAGCAGTGTGGTGTTGACCCAAGACCAGAGTGGTCAAACTGCTGCGATGCACACAGCTCCAACCAACTTGTCAGCAGCTGCGTACATTCACCTGCATGACATACATAACCCCACTGCCCGACTGCCTGACGTTGCGCATGTCTGCAGGGTATATGGCGGAAGCATCAGCTGGGACACTTCTCAACTTGCTTCTAGCACTATGACTGCATCGGAGCTGCACACCTCGCTCCCAGCAACGCTATGGCACAGCATGGCTGGCAGGCAGGTTTGAAAGCAGCTGCCGGAACCGGCACTGCAAATGAGACAACGGCTGATCTCTGCCTTGTGGTCAGCATTGCTGTGATGTTCACAACATATGAGTGGTTCACCCAAAGTGCTGCTTGTTGTGCTGCACACAAGCACCAACAGTGTTGTGTCTTTTTTTGCTGTGGAGTGTGTGCTGCTCTGCCACCTTGCACGCATCCAGCTGCGCCCTGGCGATCCAGCAGCAGAGTCTTGGGTGGGCTGCCCGTCCTGCTGAACTATGCGTGGTGTCTGTTATATCATGCTTGTGCTGTTTGCAATGGGCCTCAGCAATTTGCTGCATTATGGAGTGGTTGCTCATGTGACACGGGACAGCCATGCCTCTTTTACACTAGCTGGCCCCTGTCATACTTGCTGGCAACCATTTGCATGTGTTCTTGCATAACCACCTGTCATGCTCGTGCCCCAGCATGTGCGGTGTCCAGCAGTGAGGAGAGTGAATGGTGTAGAGGGCGGCTACACTGTGATAGTTGGGTTTTTTGCCCCAACTATGTGCTGTGTGTTGTGTGTTGGACTGTTCTCACTTGTTTCGGAAGTGTGGTGTCACGGCTTGACGACTTCAGGAATGGTCGGAGGTTTGTAAGGATCCTATGCTCATACCTGTGGCTTTGTTTCCAATACACATTACTTTCAGACCGATCAGGCGCGCAGCAACAACCGGCGCTGAAAAGCCCGCTTGTTTCAGTGCGGACCGACGAGGCACCTGATTCAGCGCCGTTTCAGCCTTGACTAAACTCTTAGCTGAATCACTAACCCCTTCAGACCCCCATCAGACAATTGATTCAGCCTGTGCAAAATTTCCGATGCAGCAGCAACGATGTTTCGTGCTCAACACAGATCCGAACGCCTTTGGGACGTCACAGGCTGCTTATTTTGGGTGAGGGCGTACAAGTTGATGCGTTCACTGCTGGGCGGTAGCCTTCACACTGGATGACATGGTTACATCAGCAGGAGGGCTGTGCGCATGCAGCAACGCATGATCCGGCAGCGGTTTTGGTGTCAGTATCTGGCAGCCATAGGACGGCTGCCATGTACTGACACCACAACCACGAGGCTTGTGCGAAGCAGACGATGACAGGCAGTAAACCCACAGGTTGATCGCTGCTGGCCTACACTATGGGCAGGCGGCCGGGGAGGCATGGCACTGTAGGTGCTTGATGATCAGTGTGTGTGTGTGTTTGGGGGGGGGGGCTTGAAGGTGCAGGGTTCGGTGCAGATTGGTGGCCAACGTGGTCCACGTCCAACAGTAATGCTGTTAACAATGTTGGCCGTGGACCGGTCAGCATCTACGCCGCACATGTCGTGTTGACAGCTGTAGCTAAATGTTCAATGTGTGTAGGCATGTGCATCGCCAACCCTGATTGAGCAGTTGGCTGCAGCCGTTGACACAACGGCAGCTGCACCCTTCACGAGGAGTAGGCCTGATGCACGCTGATCAGCACTCACCGGCGTATAGAATTGCAGCTGATGTGGTGATAGCCATGGCAAACTGCATGGCTCTGAACCCGCCATGGTCACATTGTAACTCTGCTGTTGGCTTCAGCGGTTTAGCACAGCGGCAGCAGTGTCACGTGCTGAAAAGACCAGCCTGACGCAAGCTTCCAGGGCGACATGGGTCACTTATGGTATCCGCCAGTGTGAGATGGCAGCCTCTTTGGTGATGGCCACAGCCAACTGCCGTCTCTGCACCACCTTTCATGTTGGTTGCGAACTTGCAGTTGGTCGTAGCCTTCAGTATTGCGGCAGCCACGTCTTGTGTTGACCTTGAAGGCACATTGAGCACATGCACCTCCCGCCCCCCGAGAAGAATTCTCGCCCCAGATGACGATCGCTGTTGGCCTGCTGTTTAGCCTAGCGGAATTGGGACACAGCACAGTAGGTGCATGGTGACAGGCGGTGCGTACATGTTGTGTTTTGGGGGGAGTGAGATGTTGTAGAGTTCGTGTAAACTAGTGACTCGGTTTGGTTGTTAGCATGCCCAGCTGCGGTGCTGGGCATGGGGCACTCACCATCTGGAGTGGCGGCCCCTGTGTTCATGGCCACGGCCAATGTTCATTGAGTGACTACCCATCCAGGGGCTAGTCTCAACTGGCAGTCAGCTGCGGTCGTTACGCGCAACAACCGTTGGCAGCGGCTGCCTCTTTCATGAGAAGCAGGCACTCCTGACCCCTTACTAAGCAGGACCCCCTCTGCCTGGTCAGCTTGTGTGGCAGCTGCTGTGATTGTAGCCACAGCCAATTGTAGTAATTGGGCAGGTCCAGAGGGCCGTCTTGATGCTACAGTTGGCTGTGGCAACCTAAGCAGCGGTAGCAGTGTTAGCTGCTGTACAGACGAGCTCGATACAAGCCTTCAAGGAGGTGTGTACCTGCATGATGATGGGTGTGAGGGGGGATGTATCAGAATGGACCAGGGATCTATGCAGACGGGTGCTGGTCAGGTTGGTGGCGGCTGAAGGTGGGCTAGCCAGCTTGTACACTTAGGGACAAAAGTTTTTACGACCGACACAAATTCCGTGTCACCCCAAGACAGCAGCAGTTTCCGTTGATGTTCGGTACTTGAACGTTTCTCAGCTTTCCCATTGCAATACTGCTGTGCGTTGGCCAAGGTGGTCAGCGCGGTGTTTTGTGGTGCGTGCAGCCGGCGATTGAGACTACCCTCCCCCACCCGGTTGATGCCACGCGCGCGCCTAGCCTTAGCCTTAGCCGCACGCCGCACCAGCACCAAGCACCTAGCTCCTCTGCCTACACCTTCCTTATTGATGGGGTAGTGGGAGCCTTGGGGTGTCTGCTCAGCTTCCACCAGCCTGTGGCCTGTTGTGTGTGTGTTCCAGAGGTGAAATTGCCCTTTGTTTTCAGGGGTGCTGGCTGCCAGGTTGGCCTTCTCTGTGCTGAAGCTGCACATGGCTTTGGGGGGCAGGGGGATGGGCTGGGGGTGAGGCATACATGCAGCTGGTGGGGCTATCTGCAGCATCCATTCCTGTGACTGCAGCCTGGACTGAAGGGTGTGGGGGTCAAAATCACCTTGCAATTTCAGGCACTTTTTGAGGGGGTCACCCCCAGGGTTGCACTTGCATGCAGTGATGGTTGCAGTGATTGGCAGAGCCTGTCATGCAACTGCCCTGGTAGTGCACTTCTTCAGCTGTGTGGTGGTGGGTACTGATGACAAAGCTGATCTTCTAGCTTGTGAGTGCCACTGTGTCAGTCACATTGAGCACAAACTTTTGTCCCTAGGTGTATGCACCACCGGTTGAGTTGACAGCTACAGCCAAATGCTCAGATGCAGGTTGTCCATTGCATGGCCAACCTACTTTGAGCAGCTGACTGCAGCCGTCGACACAACCGTTGTGCGGCAACTGTATTATTCAAGTACAAGCAAAACCTGAAGCAGGTAGGGATGCACCAATATCAACGTGGCAGCTGCTGTGGTACTAGCCTTGGCAAACTGTGGGCGGCTGCATCCGACCGGATGTTGCAATCCTGCAGTTGTCTGCGGTAGTCGGCACAGCAGCAGCTGCTGCAGCAGTGTTACTTGGTGAACAGACGAGCTTGGCGCAGGGCTTCATCAGGGATGTGGGTCGGTTGTTGATAACTGCCTGCATGTGATGTGGCAGCTTCTGTATTGACGGACACAGCAGCCTGCTTACTGCACCCAAACAGGGAGCTGGTTGCAATCTGCAGTTGGCTTGGGCCGTCAGGGCGGCCGCGTTGTGTGCTGACCCTGAAGCTACATAGGCAGGGTCACCTCGGTAATGTTTGCTGTTGGCCTGCAGTGCACTGGCAGTTGTAGTGGTGATGCTACAGCCAACTCCAGGATACCAACAGCCTCAAGGTTCGTTGCGATCCTGCAGTTGTCTGTGGCCGCACGACATGCTCAGCAGACACAAGTGCCACCAGTCGAGCCCTCAGGGGTTGCAGGGCACGGATTCTTGCCCCACTGATTTCTATGCGGCAACATATGACGTGGCAGCCTCTTGTGGTGACAACCATAGCCAATTGCGGGTGCCCAGTGGCTCTAGGGCCACTCGAACGCGCAGTTGGCTGGTTGCAATCCTGCAGTTGGCTCCCTCAGTCGATAGGGCAGTAGCTGCGTCTCTTGCGTGACGGTTGCCGTCAAAGCGACGCAGCCTGCTTCAACACGCGCCACTTGCACTCTTTCATCCCCGTGTCAGGTGGGGCGTGTGCTAGTCTAGCATGCGGTAGCAGCGTTACCTTCTGAACAGAAGAGGTTGATGAAAGCCTTCAGGGAGGTGTGTAGCTGCAGGATGTTGCCCTACATTGCCCTCACACCCAGTGACAGCACAGCCTCCTACCATTGGGGCAGGCCACTCCCTGTTGCAGCAGCACCCATGAGGGCAATGTAGTAGGCAGGTACAGGGTGTCATGCAGACCGGTGCTGATCAGCTTGATGGATCGCTGCTGGGCGTGGGCCGGCCCGGGCCAGCCAGTTTGTTGCACCAGCTGCTGAGTTGACAGCTGCAACCAAATGTTTTGAGCTGCATGAGTCCTTCCATGGCTCACCTACTCTGAGCAGTTGGCTGCAGCCATTGGCACAGCAGCAATGTGTTTTTTTAATGTTTATCATGAGGACAGGCAAACCTGAAGCACACTGATGTGATGTACCAACATGAACGTGGCAGCTGCTGTGGTGATATAGCCTCAGGCAACTGCAGGGAGGTACTGACCCAAGCGGATGTTGCAATCCTGCAGTTGTCTGCGGTAGTCAGCACATCAGCAGCTGATCAGCAGTGCTACGTAGTGAACATACGAGCTTGATGCAAGGCTTCAGGGGATGTGGCCAGCGGTTGTTGACAGCTGCCGGCATGTGATGTGGCAGCCTTTGTGTTGATGGGCACAGCAGACTGTTGACGCACCCACCAGTGAGTTGGTTGCAATCAGCAGTTGGCTGCAGCCGTCAGTATAGGGCAGCTGTGTTGTGTGCTGACCCTGAAGCTACCGTAGCTTCTGTGCGACACAGGCAGTGCCCCACCATATGGTAATGCATTGGAAGTGATGGCTGCTGCTGGCCTGCAGTGTAGGCTGACGGCGGTGGGGCACAGGAGGTGCATGACAATGGGCAGTCAAGCACAGGGAGGGGGGGCGGCAGCATGCCTTGCGCAAAGCAGGGGGTTTGGTGCAAAGGAATGGTCGTGTACTTGGCTGCTAGCATGGCCCGCAGCGGTGCTGGGCTTGGGGCACTTGGCACATGGAGTTGCAGCCGCTGTGTTCACGGCCACAGCCCAATGTTCGATGTGGTTGCCTTCGCGCAAGGGTCACCACAGTTGAGCAGTTGGCTGTGGCCGCGTCCTCGACAGCAGCTGCGGCTTTCATTCACAGGCAGCATTGAAGGCTTCTGTGTAGCCCCCCACCTCCCTGGTCAGCATATGTGCTTGCCTTTGCATCGTCCGTGATGTGTGCCTGCAGCTGGCGACTCCTTTCACACAAGTTGTGAATGCACACTGGCACACACCCTTTGCACACCCACTTACCCTCACACATGCACTGGCTGCCCTGTCACCCCCCCCCCCAACAGGCGTCACCACGGCCCAGCAGAGCTGACCAAAGCTCGTGCCTCAGCCGTGGCCAACCTCACCATGGCGCGTGCCTCAGTGCTTGCTGGTCTGCACCAGGTGCTGCGCTGCAACAGCTGGAGGCTGCTCTACACCACTCACAGGTTTGCACAGGAGGTCATTGGCCAGCACGCACAGGCACACCCTCAATGGAAGCCATACACTCCCATTGGGGAGGGAGAGGGTGAGAGGATGATTGTGGACGAGGTGCAGGGGGAGGGAGGGCAGCAGGGGGGTGCAGCCGCCGGCACCCAGCAGCAGCGGCAAGACGGCCAGCCTGGCAGCAACGGCAGCAGTGAGGATGTGGAGATGGCAGATGCCAATGGTAGCAGCACCCCAGCAGCCAACGGCACTGCCCCCCTCCTGCCCACACCCTCACCAGCCCCCACTGCTGCTACCACCAAGCAGCAGCAGCAGCAGCAGCAGCAGGACAAGAAGCAGCCGGCATGGGGCTCCACAGCCGCCGCAGCCGTCATTGCTGCCACAGCCGCCACTGCTGCCGCCGCCTCGGCCAACTGCAGCCTGGAGCAGCTTGCCCCCCTGGCGCCCCTAGGCCCTGTGGGGGCTGCTGCTGAGCTGCAGGCACGGCTAGCTGCCCCCTCTCCTGATGATGCAACCATATGGCTGGCTGTGTGGCTCAGGAAGAAGGAGTTAGCTGCTTTACAGGCTGTAGCAGCTGAGCTCCAAGCTGTGAAGGCCACCAATGGGGGTGCTGCTACAGCCGCAGCAGGAGAGGGCGAGCAGCAGGAGGGGCAGGCGGGTGGGGATGTGGATGGAAACACGGAGGAGGGAGAGGGCGGGAGCGGCAGCAGCAGCGGGGCAGGGAAGAAGGCTCCGAAGCAGAAGTGTCCGAAGGTTATGGCGGATTTGGTGGAGAGTTTGGTGGCTGCGGTGTTCATAGACAGCGGCTGTGATTGGGCTAGTACCTGGGAGGCAGCTGAGTATCTGCTGTGGAGGGAGGGGGTGGTGCAGCTGCCTGCTGTCAACCTGCCGGAGGATCCGGCGGCTGCTGCTGCTGCCAAGATGGCGGCCGCTCTGGCAGCAGCAGAGAGGGAGGCAGCAGCAGCAGCAGCACCTGCAGCAGCAGCAGTGACTGAGGCAGGGAGGTGAAGGAGGGTGAGTAGGGGGGGCTGTTCTTCAGGTATGCGCGTGCTTCCAACTGCCCCCACCAGCAGCAGTGTGGGGTCCCACTGTTCTGCAAGTCAGTTGCCGTTCAAGTGGTGCAGCTGCCTGCTGTAAACCTGCCGGAGGATCCCGCTGCTGCTGCTGCTGCTGCCAAGATGGCGGCGGCGCTGGCAGCAGCAGAAAAGGAGGCAGCAGCAACAGCAGCAGCGACTGAGGCACGGGCGTCGAAGGGAGGTTGAGTAGGGGATACTGTGCTGCAGGTGTGCGTGCGCTCCCAGTGCCCTCCACACCAGCAGCAGTTTGGGGTTCTGCCGCCAGTTGCCATGCAAGGGGTGGTGCAGCAGCTGGCTGTCAACCTGCGGGAGGACCTGGCGGCTGCTTCTGCTGCCAAGATGGCGGCCGCTCTGGCAGCAGCAGAGCAAGAGGCAGCAGCGGCAGTGACTGAGGCAGGGGAGTTGAAGGAGGTTGAGTAGGGGATACTGTGCTTCAGGTGTGTCACGGGTTACTGGCCGCCCCCCACACCAGGAGCAGGGTGTGGCCCTGCAGCTTGTTGCCATGCAAGGGGTGGGGCAGGTGCCAGCTGTGAACCTGTCGGAGGATCCGGCTGCTGCTGCTGCTGCTGCTGCTGCCAAGATGGCGGCCGCTCTGGCAGCAGCAGAGAAGGAGGCAGCAGCAGCAGCAGCAGCAGCAGCAGCAGCAGCAACGGTGGCTGGAGTTGTGGAATTGAAGGATGGCTAGTAGCCATCTCACTGTGGAGGGCCGGACCCCACCCACCCCCGCAGCATCTTGCTGCTGGGGGTGTTGGTGTGTGGTGATCATCGGAATCTTTCTGCTGCACAAGCAGGAGCTGAGCAGAGAATGCATTTTTTACCCCTTGGCTGGGGCGGCTGGCTTCTGCTGGTCGGGTGTACGCGGCTGTGTGCTGTAGTGCACCAAGGAGGTGTATGGATTCTACTCCCATGCTTTTTTTGGTCCGGGCGCTGGGCACCTCCTGGCTTAGGGGTGTTAGGCGTCTCCTATCGGTGTGAGGCTTTGCCTCGGGCTCCCGGCAGCTGGGTTTACTCGGCTGTTGCGTGTGTGGCCAGCCGGTGGGGGTCCGCCCCCCCTGTACCTAACAAAAAAAAGAATGCATTGCCTTTTGCTTGTACGGTGCTGTTTGCTGGCTGTCTGTGCTAGCCAGTACAGTGTAGGGGCAGGACATGTGGTCCAACAAACACTGAGCACTGTCAAACAGCAGCTGCTAGTATCAGAGCCAGTGGGCGTGCATGTGTGCACCCAGCAGAGCCGTGAGCAGAAAGGCAACAGCAACAGCTGCAGTGAGTGTTGTATGCTTGCTTATGTCCTAGTGTTATGGATTTGTTAGCAGCGGCAGCAGCAGGAGGAGGCTTAGCAGCAGGAGTCAGCACGGCATACCCTATCAGTCCAGAGGCAGACCATGCCTGTCGCTTTCGCTCATGATTGCAGTTAACGTTGGACAGCCTGTAGGATGTGTGTAGGGCTACTTGATGCCGTTGGTCCCCTAGCAACGGTAGCACAGGCCCAGTGTTGGATTTTGATATATACTTGTGTATCTGTTGGGTGTTGCATGGTTTGTTGAGTGTGCAGTCAGGCACCCACACATGCACAGCACACCACAGCAGGTGTGTTGGAATAATGACAGAGCAGTGCTAGGGCTGCAGCAACAGCTACAACTGAGGTGTGTTGAGTTGGGTGTGGACCGTCCAGTGGTCCGATTTTCAAGGAAGAAGGTTGGTTGGTTGGTCCTTGCTGCTTTGGTGTTGTGTTGCGTGCAACCCTGAATATCAACCCGCCCTTGTGGTCTGGTGGTACCCTTGCCGGCGCTCGTGCTGGGTTGTTGCTTTCTGCAAAGTGGCCCGCTGGCAAGCCGTGCAATATTCATCTGGTGGTCACCAACCAACATGTAAGGTGCCGCTGTTGCCCTCCGATTGCGTGATGGTGGCAGCTGCAGGTAGGGGCCTACCCAGGCTGTGGCACGATCCCAGCCTTGTGTTGTCCTGCTGCACATTTTTGCAAAGCTGTTGCAAGTTGGGAGTTGTCGATCACCCTTGGAAAGCAGTGTATCGTGGCATCGGGGCAACTTTGATCAACACGACACAGGCAGTGCTATAGTGTTCAGCTGTTTTGAGTCAAGAAACATAGGGGCACCTAGCAGCAGACACAGGCATGCACAGGCACTACACAGGCAGTAGGGACAGCACCTGTTACAAATCACCATACAACCATGATGCTTCACTGCTTGTGCCAGCGCCATCATTGAATGATGGCGCTGCACATCATGCATGAGGGAGTCAAAGAGGAATCCAAAAGTACTTGCGGCAGGCGACTTCTGCAGCGTCACAGTCGGGCATGAATGCTGTCTGTACAGATGTCAGTTTGCCTACATGTCATCACCAACCTCTAGGCTCATGCAACTTCACAGCTGTATACTTCACAGTACTTGCATGGTGACGTCCTAACACTGCAGTTCTGTTCGTGCACAAAGGATTGCTTTGACAACCAATCAGTCCAACCAAATGGGCCAGTGGGTCAGATCAAGGATCCAGGCACAACAGAAGGAGTGGGGCCATGCGGTGGACCATGATACCCACTTTCAAGCACCATGTACTCGGCTTTCCTCGGAGAAGGATTCCGAAGGATCCTTCGGAGTGACTGGGGTGGCTGAAAAGAGTAACAAAAGCAATGACCAGATTTGTCATCAGCCACCGGCCAACGACTGCTGGATCAAAACGTCCTAGGAACGGGTCGAAGTAAGTTCAGGCATCCAGTCAACGCCTGGGAACCTGTGGAGACGCAAACGAGGGACGCTACGGGCACAGGGCTGTGTCATGTTCGACCTGTTCAACCCAACGAGGGACGATACGACATTTCTGCTATGTCACGAGTGCCTCAGTTATGCTAGAATATCTATTGCTCCGTCAAATACACATGTAATGCCTTTGCCTCGGCTGAACTCAGGGCTGTAGCTAAGGGAGACGCGGGCCTATACAAAAAGTACTGTACACCAAGCAAGGACAGTAAAACGAATTATCCACAATCCATGATACCGAAGTAATTACTCCACAAGTTGCAGTGCCGACTGACGCCAGGAAAGAGTGCACAGGTGCGGCGTATACGGTTTTCTCTTCAACACAGTCACTGTTGTGCCCTGAAGTTTCCAGCAACGTGGGACAGCATATACGTGTGCTGTGGTGAGGGTGGGCCACATCAGCATCAACAGAAATTCCCAAGCCTCTTGCATGTGCCCCTTACACCGGTAAGGTGCAATCGCCCTGCTCGAATCCAAACAAGCAACCCCAGCAGCAATCATCATGGGATCCCCTGTGTGCAGTGCTGACCAATGTTTGCTTGCAAAGCATTCTTATGCAGCCTATGAGGTTGCCTGTTCAAACCTCCAACTGGCTGGCACCTGCTTGTGACCTTCCATGTACCTGTTGTGTAAGCGAAGGGTTTTGGCTCAACCCTACACCCTCCGAACATGTGTGCTGCATGCACATAGCTCCAATATCGACTTGTTACATTGACAGTGCTGCACATCACACTGCACAGCACAGACATTAACAGCTGCAGACCCAAGTGCTGCTAGTAGCTTGTGGCGAACCCATCAGTTTTGCGCCACTGTGAGGAATCACTTCTGGCACATCCATTGAACACAGCTGCTGCACAGCTTGCTTCAGCTGCCCCGCGGGCAATGTCGGATGGCGCGGGCAGTGTCTTACTCTTGATCTGACAGCGGCACAGCGACAATCGCACGTCGAATTTCATAATCCAGTTCGCTCAAAAGCAGGCTCGTGGCTCGTGGCCTGGATACCCTACCAGCTAACCTTGGACCCACCACCAAGGTCACTGCCAAGCTCGCCCCAGCGTTTGTGCTGAGCTTGACGGGGATATCCAGCACTCAGTACCAGAGATGAAGCTGTGTCTTGTTGCTCTGCTAAGATCCGCTTGTTGCCCCCACCCACCTTCAGTTTGCTTGCACTTGCCCCTGCCAGAGCACCACCCACGCTCCAGCTGCTTGAGGGGGGGGGGGATCACAAAGTCAAATCCTAACCCCTGTCATCACCTTAGAGAGCCGATGAGCTGCCAATGACCTTTGTGCACATTCCAGCCGAAGGTCCATTGGCATTACTGCTGCAGTTGCTACGTAGCAACTCTAAGCATTAATGCTGCAATTGAACTGAACTGATCAGAAACCTCTGGACTCCGAGATACCCATGGGGGGGAGCGTGAGGGGGTTCACCCCCTTACAGTAGCAACAATCCAAATAACAGCAGCTGTAAGGGGGTGAACCCCCTCACAGTAGCAACAATCCAAATAATAGCAGCTGCATCGGCATCAAAGCAACGCCAGGGGGAGGGGGACACCCCCCTCCCCCCTGCAAGGGGATCCCTCAGGGGAGCAAACACCTCTGCTCGAAGCATTACCTGCACCACTTCGACGGGGTCACCGCGGACGGGCACGGTAGCGCCGATTTATCCAAGCAAAGGTTGCACATTCTAATTCGGCCATCCTGGTCTGCTTGCACAACGGTTGATACACCCTGGGTTCGCGATCGCGCAAGTTCAGACACCGTAAGCTGAGCACCGCCTGTCTCTCGTCCCCCCGCGCCCAGTAGAATATATAGAAACAACACGCAAAACAGGCACCATGGCTAAGTCAGTCGCCCCCCGCAAAGTCATCGAAATGATGAAGGAGGCAACGGGCGCTTCAGATGATGAAGTTTGCCTTATGCTGCAGCTTTGTGATGGTGACCCGAACAAGGCGACAGAGGCCCTGCTCTCAAGTGGGTGTTGGGTGCTCATCTTGTCCGTGTGCTGCTGGCTGAGGGCGTCAGCAACAGCAAGTTTGACGCCCTTGCTTTGCTTTACTTGCAGATCCTTTCCAGGCGGTGGAGAGCAAGAAGGACAAGAGGGCCAAGGTGAGAGCAGCCAGCAATCAATCATACTTTCCTCTGAGTCCTGCCTGGCCCTGTTCGGCTGCTGAAAGCACGTTCTGCCCCTGCAGATTGAGGAACAGCGAAAGAAGGAGGCAGAGGTGCAGCGCAGGGTCGGCGTGGACACTCGGCGGGCTGCGGGAGGCTTCCCTGGTGGCAGGGGAGGCAGGGGCGGACGTTTCGAGGGGCGCGGTGGCAGAGGTATGTCGTGATCTGTCACCTGCGTTGCTGGGGGGCGGCCATGCAGTCTGGCACGGTTGCAGGAACAGCAACAGTAGTGATCTGCTGCTGCTGGTGCTTTGTGTGCATGGTTGGACCTCAGCTGAGGACTGCTGTGATGTGTTTGCAGGTGCAACTGGCAGAGGTTTCGGCAGGGGTGGCTCAGGCGGCTATGGGGCAGCAAACGGGGGCTTTGGCGCAGAAGGGTGAGTGCAGCAGCAGCAGCAACAACACCACAGCTGCTGTTTTACGTTTGCGTGTCTCAGTCCGCCCAGGCCTGCATCAGCAAGCAAGCCTGCATGCAGTGCATACGGCAGCTCAGGCCCGTGTCCATGCCACCATCGGTCCTCCTCCACTTCACCCCCTGTCCACTGCTGACTGCCCATCTGATCGGGTGTGCCTGCTGTGCTTGCATGGTTGTGCTTCGTCCTGGTTGCAGTAATGGGTTCAACGAGGGTTTCAACGACACGCCAGCTGCAGCAGCAGACGCAGGCTGGGGCGACAGCGGCGCCACCAGCCAGCAGCAGCCAGCACCAGCAGCAGCAGGGGCTGCAGACGGCTGGGGCAGCAGCAGTGCAGCAGCACCTGCAGCATCAGCTGGCGACGGCTGGGGCAGCAGCAGCGCTGTCAGCAAACCAGCAGCAGCAGAGCCAGCTGTCCCCAAGCCTGCCGCCGCTGCTGCTGACGGCTGGGGAGCTAGTACTGCCAAGCCTGCGGCCGGTGACGGCTGGGGGGCCAGCAGCGCAGCAGCACCAGCAGCAGCAGCAGCTGAAGCAGGCGGCTGGGGTGCGCCCGCTGCTGCTCCTGCCGCTGCTGCTCCTGCTGCTGCGTCTCCTGCAAAGGCAGACGGGTTCGGTGCTGCTGCCCCAGCGGCAACAGATGGCTGGGGTGGTGGTAGTGCAGCAGCAGCAGGGGAGGGTTGGGGTGCGGGACCTGCAGCAGCAGGCCAGCCTGCAGCCACCACCAAGGAGGGTGTTTCATTTGCTGCAGCGCTGAAGCAGAGGCAGCAGGCGCAGGCCGCAGCACAGGTGCGCGGGTTGGTTAGTTGGATGGGTGTGGTTGGTGGTCAAGTCACATAGGGCAGGTTTGGGCCAGCTGACATGGGGTAGTATCCCTGCAACACAGTTTTTGTGCGGGAGTTGGTTGCGGTTGCGCTGGCTGCTGAGGTAATGCAGGTCCCGTCAGGCGCAGCAAGAAGATTGCAAGGGGTGGGATGGGGGTGCGTATGGGCTGTTTGATCTGTGTGTTTTGGGGGGGGGGGGTGGAGGGGCATGAGCCTGTCATGGACAACAGTTTTGCATCGCGTGCAGGGCACAGCACTTTCTGTTAGCTGCTACGCCTTTAGGTGTCTGCAGAAGCCTCCTTTAGCCCACCAAGTTATGTTGTTGAGCTTGTCAACTGATAGTATCACTGTTGCTGCCTCTGCGTACTGCCCTTCCCCCCCCCCCTGCCGCCTGCAGGCAGCAGCAGCAGCCAACGCTGCAGCTGCAGCCGCCCCAGCAGCAGACAGCAGCAGCGGCCTGACGGGCGGCGTGGCAGTCAGCCCCCCTCCCCGCCAGGCCCCAGGCTTCCCTCAGCCTGCTGCAGCCCCCGGTGCAGCAGCACCAGCAGCAGCAGCACCCCCAGCAGCAGCACCAGGCGGCTGGGGCTCCCCAGCCCCCGCCCCCGCCGCAGAGCCTGCTGCTGCTGCACCCGCTGCCGCTGCTCCTGCTGCTGAGGCTCCCGCTGCTGGTGCCGGTATGGGCACAGGGCTCGGCATCTCTGCCCTGGGTGGTACTGCCATGCCTGCACCCGAGCCCGCTGCTCCTGCTGCCCCAGCAGCAGCAGCACCCGGTAGCTTGTACGGCCAGGCAGCAGATGCAGCAGGTGCAAAGCCCTCCCCGCTGTATGCCAACGCAGCACCTGCTCCCGCAGCAGCAGCAGCAGCAACCAGCGAGGTCGAGAGCCTGCAGCTGACCTTCGGGAACTTCAACATGAACAGCCCGGGTGACACCTTCGGTGCCGGCTTCGGTAGCGGGTATGGCGCCGACCAAACCGCTGCTCCTGCTGCTGCCGGTGCTGCAGCACCTGCTGCTGCTGCCCCCGCTGCCGACCCTGCTTACAAGCCCCAGCCCAGCTATGGTGCATACGCAGCAGCAGACAAGCCAGCTGCACCCTCCGCTGCTGCTGGTGCTGCTCGTGGGGCCGGCGGGTACGGTGGTCTGGGTCAGGGTGGGTATGGTGGTCTGGGCGATGGCTTCGGAGCAGCAGCAGCAGCTCCAGAGCCCTCACCAGCTGCCCCCGCAGCAACCTACGACACCTTTGTTGGTGGATATGGTGCCCAGGACTACAGTAAGCAGGCTGCAGCAGGTGCATACGGAGCAGCGGGAGCATCTAACGCAGCAGCTTCATCCTACCAGCAGGCCGGTTACGGTGCTGCCGCTGCTCCTGCCGCCAAGACCTACAGCCCAGCAGCAGCAGCGAGCGGCTACGGAGCAGCACCAGCAGCAGATGCAGGTGCGGCAGCAGCAACCAGCAGCGCGCCTGCAGCTGCAGCTGCTCCCACCAGCATGCCCCAGGTGCCCTACGGGAACCAGATGTATGCAGCACAGCATGCGTACGGCATGTATGCGGGACAGTACCCTGCCCAGTACGGCTACCAGTACAACCCTTATGGAGGCTATGGCAACCCCTATGGAGGTGCATTCCCACAGGTGCGTTGTTTATGGCCTTGGTATCTATCGCCCGGACGCACGCACTTTCATGCACAGTGAAGGTGTTATCCCGCGGCACATAGACAGCTCTGCAGTAGTGGTCATGCAGTGAGCATGGTGAGTTGGGTCCTGCCAGCCTCTCTGGCTTCTAGTGGGGTTTAAGGTTGAGGGCTTAGTTGATGCAGCAGTAGTGGGTGGATGCAGCAGTAGTGGGTGGTTGTGGAGGAGCAGTAGTGTCTGGTGGTGTGGGCTGCCACGAAAAGCACTTCCCACAGCTCTGCGTTAGTGAGCATGGCTGGCTCCCGATAGGCTGTCTGATAGGGCATGGCCTTGGTTGATGATGCAGCAGCAGCAGGATGTAGAAATAGTAGATGCAGAAAGAGTAGGTGTAGAAAGAGTGAATGTAGCTGGTGTGGTGGGTTGGGGTGCCTCCTGCATCAGCCACCGACGGTGCAAAAGAGTGTGTTTGCAAGCTGCTCTGGGTGTGGTTGCCTGACGGGGGCAGTACACGGGAAAGCGGCTTTTTGGGTGGTTCAGTGGAGGGCATCCTTGCATTGACAACGCACCAGCAGCAGCAGTGGCGATTCAACACATGCTCATGTGTCATACCCGTGTGCTGACTGTCCTGGTTGCTCACTGCTGACTGTCAGTACTGGGATTCAACACAGAACATCGCCCGTTTGGGGAGCCAACAAAAGGCTCATTGGGCACTGCTGACTGTCCACGTTGCTCTGTTCCTATTGCTCACTGCTACAGGGCACCACTGGCTACCCAGCTTCAGGTGCTCAGGCCGCCAGCTCAGGCTACAACACAAGGGGTCAGTACAACCCCTACGCCAACACAGCAGCAGGCGCACAGCCAGCAGCAGCAGGAGCAGGCGGTGCTGCAGCAGCTACCAGCAGCTACGACGATGCTGCTGCTGCATACGGGCAGTACAAGGACACGACACAGCAGTACGGCCAGTACAACCAGCAGCAGCAGCAGCAGTACCAGCAATACCAGCAGTACGGGCAGTACCCTCAGCAGGGATATGGCCAGTACGGCCAGGGCCGGTAAGGCGGTACAGCTGTGCAGGCTGTTGGAGGCAGCAGCAGCATGAGGCAGCCTGGCGTTGGGTTGCTGAGGCTCCTGATACAACACACTGCTGCCTGTCAACCAGGACAGCACAGGCTTTCAGCAGGCGGGGACAGCAGTGAGTGCAGCACATGATCAGCCCTGTTTGGGGCTGTGAGGATGTGATGGATGCTGGCACATGGGGGAGTGCAACCCGCCAACCGGTGTGTGTGCACTGTCACAGTGGTGGGTCAAGCTGTTGTGTGCTTTGCTGGCTGTGGTTTATGCTGAATACGGACGGCAGGACCGCTACTCGTGTGCCTGCTGCACTGATGGTCCCGTGTGCTGTTGTGTGTGTTACATTTTGATGTTTCGCTCGGACAGTGTTGATCGAGACACTCCCTGTGAGTGCAGATGCTGCTTTAGTTTGTGGTGTATTTGTGATGCGCATTGCTCGGGACATGCAGATACAAGTCAAGGGGTGGGTCAGATATTGTATGGGAGGAGGGAGGGCAACGGGGGGCTGGTGGCCGGGCGATCAAGGGCGGCTGGTAGGGAGGGGACAATGGGAGGTATGGCAGGGAGGGAAGGGGGGGGGCGGGGGGGTGCAGTCTGAATGGCTTTCAACACTGCAGCAGGTCGGATTTCGCAGGCTGTTGATTTGTGGTGGCAGGTTTGTTGCACACTGCCCAGGATTTTCGTGTGCATTTGTGGTGTGCATGTTGCTGAGGTGCATAAAAGCAGTCTGGTGTTCGTGGCTGTCATTGATACCTGTTCAGTGCTTTTGTTGCTGCAGCTGTTTGTGTATGGGTTGGCCCCTACGGTCATGCGCCCCTCCTCAAAGTGTAACACACACAATGTATTCCCTGTGCCTAACACACTTTCTAGCGGGTGTGGTGCACAAGTGACAGGAACTAGGCCATTGCAGCAGTGGCGATGTATTGACAGTAAGCAGCATCAATCTGTTCTTGCAAGACCACCCTGACATGGGGTTGCATACAGCAGGTGTGCCAAGCACCATCTGACTTTTGCTGAACTGCTGTCAACACCCCAGTCGTGTATGTAGATCAAACGCCAGACGCAGAATATTTCTGCATGACACCTACTGTGGACAATCCCAACATCCAACGCGGAATGCAGTTGTCTGCATGCAGGTTCACACAACTTCCACAACACATCTTTTCTCACAACTTCCACACGACACTGTTGGAGGCTAGCCCAGAAGGCAGCAGAGCCTGTGTATTACCGTGCCAGTATGATCATGTGATACTCCTGTTGCACATGGCACATGCCATCCAACTGCTCGGAGTAAGATCTGGCAAATGTGTGCGGTAAGGCTGCTACATCTTTGATCCCACAGTATGGTGACAGTGTGGATTGACCTTCTCTCTGTGCCATTTCATATCGGCTAAAACTTGCAGCTGACAGCAGGTCTCCAACTCTTTTACACATTGAGCAGCCCCATCTGCCCCCAAGCAACAAGGCAGACCTGCATGTAGCAGGGCATTGTGCCTGACTCAAACATGAGACAGCCGCCAGGCAGCCAGCCACAGCCATGATAGGCCGCAGCAGCAGCTTCTGCAGCTGCAACGTAGCATCATCTAATGTACAACAAGTCGACAAAAAAACACAGCAGCGCCCTCATGACGCTGACTCAAGCAGCCGTGGGGGCACAGCCCTAGGAACTATCCAGAGGGCATTGACTCTCAAGGGCCAAGACAGCCAGACAAGCGTTGCAAAGCCTCTGTGCACCCCATGCAGGGCCGGCCAGGCAGCAGAGCAGGACAAAACACGGGCGACCCTCTAGCTTGCCTGTGCCAGGCCCCCTGTAGGGGCAACAAGCGCGATTGCCCGGCCAACGCTACAGCCAACCTACAGCTGTACACAAGCACACCACATGCAGGCTATGACAGCATGAGCAACACTCTAAACCACACGCATAGCGTAGCAACACTCCACACATGCCTTGAGCAAAGAAAGCTGTGCACCACCTGACTACAGGGCCGCCATGCCTGGCTAACCCGTGAACAGCAGCACAAGTCCGACAAACAGTCGCTCAGACCGACACTGTCAGTCTCTGTCTCCCAGCAGCAGCCGCAGCAGCAGCAGCAACAGCAGCAACAAGCCAACCCTCACTCAGTTCCCGCTGGCGGTTGCTGCCCCGCTGAGCTTGCGCTTGCGTGTGCCTGCACCGCTGTCTGCTGGGCCGCCGCTGGTGGTGGGGCCGCCTTGGCTCCCTGCAGCAGCAGCAGCAGCACCAGCAGCACATAGTGGTCAGCAAAGCACGCACGCATGTGTACTGCCACACTATGACGCCGACACACATACTGAAACTGCCACCTGCAGCAGTTCTTGGCCATCTGTTGCAATAAATTTGCATGGGTCAAGCTGCGTCCACGCAAGCCCCACACGCAGCGGCACACAGCATGTAGATGCAGCTTGCTGTGCTGTCGCCTAGTTTGACCCACCTGCTCCCGCGTCCATGCCGCTCAGGTTTGCCTTGCTGCCTGCCTTGCGCGGCCCACCAGCACGCTTGCGCTCCGCTGCTGCCTGGGGCTGCAGCACCAACACATGACACACACATCATGTCAGTCCAGTTAGTGACTGCTTCAGCAGGCCAGATGCCACGGCTGACATGACATGAGGCGCCGGCTGCTTCAGGTGTCCACACACGCAGCTGCAGCTTCCGGTTGTCAGGTGGATGAATCCAACGCTGGTTCATCTCGGTTCTTAACTCAGCCCCTAACTACCCACACACCATGCAAACATGGCTACCACCCCCACCCCCAACACCCCACCACTCTTCTCACGTTTTCGTCCTCCAGCTCCTTCTCTATCAGGCGGATGAGGGTGTCAGCACGCCGCTGCAGCTCCTGAGGGGTGCGGCTTTTGAAAAACCAGTCAAACCTGCAGCCAGGAAAATCCGCAGAGGGTGTGACGCACGTGTGAGGGCACCGCAGCAATCCTGCCTCTGTGCAGAGACATGCAGGGACCCTAACGGTGCATCAACATGGTGCTGTTGACGTGACAGCAGACTCAGTATTAAACTCTGCTGGCGAGCACGCAAACCAACTGCCACAGGGAAAGTCCACCCACCCACACCCGCCCATAAAGCACCTCCAGCGCACCCCCCCCCCCCCACACACACACACACAGACACCACCACCCCCCCCCCCAACCCCCACCTGAAGCGCCAGTTGATGCGTATGTCTGCCTTGAGTTCGTCCCATGCGTTGTAGCCGTGCTTTGCGATGCTGCACACGATGAAGCGGTCCTCCTCCTCAGTGTACGCCTTGCCCTTGTTGGCACCGTAGTTGATCTGCAGGGGGAGGGCCACACACATAACTGTGTTAGCTGCCACACACGGGTGTCTTGGGGCACACATGCAGGCACATCATGTGATGCACACATGCCGCTGCTGTTGCTGCTGACTGCACGCACAATGCACCGCAAACAGAGTCACACGCCATGTCATCAGCACATACCTTTCCAAGTGCCAGCCGATGCTCCACAACAAAAACAGCACTGTCCCGTCTTTTGCATACTGCTGATGCGCCCCCACCCCTAGCGACCGTGCGCACCGCACTGTTCAGCGCTACATGACCTGCTCCCGCAACCCCCTCCCCCCTCGCTCACCTTCAGTTCCTGCCATGATGAGCCCTAACCACCACACTATTCCGTTAAGGGTGACCTGCTGCTGCAGCTGCTCCCCCCCCCCCCCCCCCCACACACACACACACAATTCCGCCATCGTTTGACTATCCTTGTGGGACTATGTTGGTACCCTCTTAGAACTGCTTGCATGTGATTGGCATGGTTACTACATGCTAGCTACTCAAGTAATCCCTGTGCTAACACACCTTGAGTTCCTGCCATGGGTTCTTGTACCGCTCCAGCTTGCTGCGCACCGCCTGCATGATGTCCGCCTGGCGCTGGATCTTCTGCTCCCCGCGCTCAATGTTCTTGATCACCTTCTCCCAGTCAGGCAGCTCCTGGTGGCGCGCCCAGAACACCTGCACACGCGTGGTACCCGACAGCAACACATGCATGCGCATGCGACGGATGTAACCGCGGTGTTTCATTGACCAGCGCACTTACAGTGCGATGCGCAGCAAGCAAGGTGCGGCAGCAGGGCGCTGAAGAGGAGACCCAGTGTATATGCACCTTTCCGGCTGCAGGCAGGACAGGGCTTCCTCAGACTAGGGCATGTCGACATGGGGTCGAGGCTGCAGAAAAGAAAGCTGCAGCCATGCACTGGCAATCAAGCCTGCCGCCCCTTCAGCTAGTATAGGATAGCATACAAATATACAGAAACAAGTTGGGTTTGACCCCCTTCAAAGATAAGAAATAAAGGTGGATGTGACCCCCTCACCTTGCTGTATGCAATGACCTCCTCCTTGGTCTTGCCCTCTATCTCCCCAGCAATCTTCTCCAGCTCGTTGCGGCCGTGCTTCTCAGCCGCACGCACAAACGCCTGGCGAGACACGCACACGATACAGCAGCCACCCACAACACATGCCATATCAGCTGGGTGCATGAAGCTGGGCAGCCCAGGCCTGTGTGGATTTGTAGTATGGTGTGTCAGCATCTAGCCCACCCCTGCTCAGGCCCACAACGCAGTGCATCTCTGTATGCACCCATACATGAGCTCTGACAAGCTTGAAGGGAGACATCCCCAAATCCATGAATCCATGACAACACCCCACATCCTTCCGCTCCCAGCCCACCTGGAAGTCCCTCCTGTTCCAGTTGCTGAAGCCCTCCCGCAGCAGCGTCGCCCGCTCCTCCTCCTCCTCTGTGCTCAGTGGCGTGGGGTCCTCGGGCGCAGGGCCAGCTCGTTGGCAATGTCCTCCTCGGACATGCCCTGCGGGGGCGCAGACAGTGCGCGCGCGGGGGGGGGGGGGGCAAGGGAAATGTGTGTCGGCATAGCCTGTCATGTCAGCCACCATTGTTTATCCGCCCACAGGGAGCATATGCGATGAGCGACATGAAGTGGGTAAGGGTGATTGCCACATGGTGATGGATTGTAAGCATACCAGCACCCTGCTGCACACCTCCCGGCAAGCTAAAATCCCGCAAAATACAGTCAGCTTGCCAACGGGAGCCTGCTTGGGTGCTAAGAAAGATGAAGGCCGAGCTGTAGACTGTATGTAGGCCTGACGCATTCCACAGTCCCCCCCCCCCCCCACACACACACACCTGCTGCTTGAGGTTGGCCTCCTTCTGTCCCATGATGGCCTTGTACTGCTCGTAGGCGTGCTCCCTCTCATACAGCTCCGTGAGCCGCTTGGTGTTGAAGAACTGGAACTCAGCCAGCTGAGGCATCTTGCCCACACGCTGACCACGGTCAGCCTTGCTGGTCTTCAGCGCCTGCAGATCGGACACGGTCAGCATGACTTATCGCCCGGCTGCCATAGCAATGCGCCATCCGCACCCCTGCCATCTGCCTTGCTCGTCTTGAACCCTCACTCTGCTGTGTTGCTGAGTTGCTTGCAGGGGGCACGCAGGGCTGCTTGAATGCCCTCATGCGATACCACAATTTCCTGTACCTACAGCTTGCAGCTGGCAGTGGCAGTTGCACAGACTAGGCTGCTGCAGCCCTGGACTGGGGGCTCAGGCCGATGTCGGTAGACTTGTGTATGTCACTGCCAGCCGCCTTGGCCAGGTAAGGGACTTTGAACCCTGTGTTGTCCTGGTTTTGCTCTTTTCCCCGCCTTCTGCCCCGCACCTGCTTGTAGTACTCTGCCTCGCTGTAGTTGAGCACGCGCTTGCGCTCACGCTTGCTGGGCTCCACCCAGTTGTGGGCCATCACGTTCTTCAGCACACCCAGGTCAGGTACCTCCTTGTCCTCCTGTGAGGGGGGGGGGGAGGGGTGAGGGGGCAGGGGAAGAGAGCATGGGGTCGATGCAAATGTCAGCTGTTGCCCCTGACCAGCACATGGAGCACCCATATTACAAGATTTTCACACGCGTGCAGCTGGAGCAAGACAGTCTTGCACCTGCCAGACAGCATGTACAGCCCAGGTATCAGGACACTGTGTTTGTCGATTACAGCTTCAGGTCTGTATTTGACAAGCACAGTGTCCTAACACCTGTGCTGTACATCCTGTCTGGCAGGTGCGGGGAGCGCCTGTGACCCACCCTACATGTGACAGCATGCACGGCATGAGCGCTAACCAAGCCTGTCCACTGCACTCATGTGCCGTGCAGGACTTCGTCCTGGTCAGTGTTGGCTCAGGAGCCGCACAACCCTCAGTCACAGTCCCCTGTAGTAAGGCGCACACAGCATGGCACAGCACAGCACGCAGCACAACAGCAACACGGCTCCCACGCCCCCCCCCCCCCCGCCCCCTCACCTCTTCCTTGAAGTCGTACAGGCTGACCCCTCCGTCCATGGTAAACTGCCTGGCACTCTCAGTGAACTTGTTCATCTTGTCGTTCAGGTCCTTCGTCTCACGCTCACCCTTCTGAAGGATGGCCTCAATGTCGGCGTCTGGGCGTGCGTGTTTTGGGGGGGAGGGGAAAGGCGGGGGGGGGGGGGGGGGGGCAAGCAGAAGCAGAGGAGGTGGAGGGGAATGGAGGAGCACACCATAATCAAAATGTGACGAGACGAGAGAGGGAGTGGGAGGGCAGGGAGGACACGGTGTAGAGACTACGTGGGTGACGTGCAATTGGAACCAAGAGGACCTGCATGTGGGAAGCCCAGGCGGCAATGCAAGCGTGGTCCGCACACATGCTGGGGCATAACGGGCTGGAGGCTGGCAATGCAGCGGCGCGCAAGGCATGAGTTGGCATATTATAGAGAGTGGGATTTTCCCATCCAGCCCAGGGCTCTATACAGAACGCCCTGCAACGTCCTTGCTGACCTGCAGTTGTGCTACTTCTGGCATGCGCGGCAAGGGGAGGCTTATGAAGTTGCCAGGGATCCAGTGTCACACTCAGTAGACTGAGCGCACACGTCAGGTTGAAGGTCTCATCAGGAAAGATAGACAAGAACTTGACGCTGGTGCGTGCAGTCTACCATGTGAGGCACTCCTGCTCTGACCACCACAAAAGACCCACATGCACTGCATGAGTTGCAAACCAGGTTACTGAACAACAGTTGCATTATGCTTGCAAAAACCAAACTCTCTGGAGCACATCACCCGCTCAGTCTGCCCCCCCCCCCTCCCCCCCCCCTGTATTAGCCGTATGCAGTGTTACTACTAGCATTCATAGTGCAGGAAACAGGAATGGCTGGGGGAGGGGAGGGGAGGGGCCTGTGCAGTTGAGAGAGCACATGCGCGCTGCACAGTACTGCACGCACCAGCTTCAGGTTGAAGGAGCCACCCATACTCTACCAGGGTAGCTGCCTTCAAGCTGAAGCTGGTGCCCGCAGTCTACTGTGTGAGGCTTTGCGACTCTGACGGATCACACCCAGCCCCAGGCCCTACTGAAGAAACCCCGCAAGCATATCAAGAAGCTACTCCAACGCTCGCCACCCCAGCCATACCACCCGGCAAACCCAAGGTCAGCTCCGTCACGCGCCACTCAGTGGCAAATGAGTGACAGGACACCCAAGGTAAAATTAGTGAAATCAGTGACGTCATAATAGAGCTTAGTGCCACAGCATCAGCGAACGAGCTAAACCTCTGGCCCCCGGCAGTTGGGGTAAGTCAACTGAGTTGTGTGTGGCGAGCCGGTGGAGGATGCGCCCCCCTCAGACACCTGGTGAAAAGTGCCTCACCTGTGATGTTGGTTGCCTCACTGCTGAACACCAGCTCTGCACCATAGCGCACCATGCTGAGCAGGTCGTCCTTGTTCACCTGCACAGCCGCAGGGGATGGCAGCAACCCAATGAAACAGCGGTTTGGTTCGCCAACTGTCACTGCAGGCTATCACACGCTGCTGCAGGCTGCTTTGCAGGCTGCACACCATGCATAACATGCTGCAGACCACAGCCAAGGCACCGCTGCAGCACACAGGACCAGGCACCTAGTACTGTGCGCCAATGCAGTCGCAGCGCCATGCCCAGTTTACGGCGGATTAACCATCAGCGGCAGTGACAGAGGCAGCTGTCACTGGCAGCAACAGGGCAATTGCGCATGTCCTTGACTCTGTGAAGCTCAGAATTGGCCATCAGCACCGTGCAAAAACCCTTGCACTGCGCCCACCTTAGCTCCCTTGGCTCCCTCTGTGAGGCGTCCCTGCTGGATGACCAGTGCATCCAGGCGCAGCTTCTTGTACGCCTTCTCAATCACCTGGGGGTGCAGCACACAGATGCACACACAGAAATGCGTCAACACACAGACATGTGTGACTAATTCTATGCTTGAATATTTGTGTAACTAACCCTTTGCTTGAGACAGTGTGGCATGGTAGTGACCTTGCCTGAACCAGCGGACAGGGACTGCTGGACCTGTTTGGGTAACCTCCGGCAATTTGGTGTGGAGTCGTCTCTATTGCAACACCAGTAGGGTGCTGAAAAGGCGATGGGGCGTCGCACTAGCACAGTAGCCAGCAGGGCAAGCAGTCAGACCCCATTGGCAGCCAATACATTGAGCGTATCTGTTCAAAGGACAGCCGGCATGCTGACTACTGAGTGCGTCCACTGTGCATGCAAAGAGGACAAGCATGTGTGCTGATGTGATTGCTACAGCCCCAGCAAGAGCACACAACAGCACAATGTCACAGCCACAGCTTGCCTCACCTTCTCCTCAATGCTGTTCTCAGTGCAGAACCGGAAGACCTGCACCTCCTTCTTCTGGCCAATGCGGTGAGCACGGTCCATGGCCTGAGCACACGGCAGCGAAGACAGCAGGGAACGGCACGAGTTGGCAAGGAACGGTTACAGACAACAGGTCCTTGCATACTGGCCAGCTTTCGACACATATGTGGAGCTGAACAGACAAACTGTCCACAACATGTCTGGTGGCTGATCCTGACGTAATGACCATAGCTGGCGGCAGTCAACTTCACTGCCTAAATGAATGATGATGCTTCCCCATGCCCTCCAATCAAACCCTGCACACCAACCCCTGTGCCCTACCAACACACGCCCACACACCACCTGCGGGTCCGGGTGTGGTGTGCTTTTCACAAAACAAGTTACGCCCATCATTCAGACACGCTGAATGCAATGGGATGTCTTCACCGTGTCCTGCACAGCGCGCTACCTTGTGGTGACCCAACAAGCCCTGTACAGGGCCCACATGTGCCCTCAACACACACAGGCCCCACCTGCAAGTCCATCTGTGGGTTCCAGTCGCTGTCGTACAGGATGACAATGTCTGCAGTGGCCAGGTTGATGCCCAGGCCTCCAGCACGCGTAGACAGCAGGAACACAAACCTGCACACACACACCAGACACAGCACAGCACACAGGACATGAGCTGCAGCAGTCCCAGAGCTGTGTAGTACAAGGGCTCCAGCCGTTGCTCGTCATGTGCAGATCTGAGATCTTGTAGAGTTGCAGGCAGCTTGCAAGCACTACACGAGTGGACAACACACTGGCAAGCTCAGCAAGAACTGACCACATTTGCTGCACACTGTACCAAATTGGTTGTACGTGCAGCCAACGGTGTGCTGACTTGACTGCAACTAACTACAGCAGTTGCAGGCAGATGGCTGCACGCACACCACGGTCGCCAGCACTCACTTGCTGCTGTCTGGCTTGTTGTACTCGTCGATCATGAACTCACGGTCGTCTCCACCAGTGTTGCCGTCAATGCGGCAGTAGCCGTACTGCAGGACGGAAAAGGCAACACACGAAAGGCAATCAATGGCGCTGTGAACAGGCACACGGCAGCGTGTGTCACCCAACCACGCCCTCTTGGTGTTTTGATGGATGACAGCTCTCCGTGCCCTACAATAAGAAAAACCATCGACTAGACCAGGCTCGACTGGGCACGCCAGGCACGCCCGTCTGGATGAGAACTTTGCGGATCATGTGTCAAACACACGCACACGCCGCACCCCTCACCTGCTTGTAGAGGCAGTAGTCCTCCAGTATGTCCAGCATGCGCGTCATCTGGCTGAACACCAGCACACGGCTGCCGCGCTCCTTCAGCCGCACCAGCAGCTTGTCCAGCAGCACCATCTTGCCGCTGTTCTCAGCTATGTGCTCGCCTGCAGGGCGGCAGTGAGGGAGTTGCGTTGGGGTGGGGTGGGGGAGGCGGGAGGGGCAGCAGACAATGAGGGCTGGTTCATTATTCATGGCGCCACTGGTGAGGCCACTATCATGACATGGACACAATTGCCGACAAACACTAGTCGCTTTGCAAAGACTGTGACCGCAGGACGGCAGAAAGTGCTCGAGCTGAAACGGCGGTCGCATGGTCACCCAGCAGAAGCTTGAGGGCGAGGGCAACAAGAAACAAAAACAAGCACCAGGTCTCACAACAAAATATATGTACAGCTTGCATTGGTGCAGGTTTGTTGTAGACGAGAACATGCCGTTGCCTGGCTCACCTGTGATGAAGGGTGGCCCAGGCTCAGCCCCCTGGAAGAGGTAGGGGTGGTTGCAGCACTTGCGCAGCTGCATCACCACGTTGAGCAGGCGGCTGCGGTCAGCTCCTCCGTTGAGTGCATCAATGTCCTTCTGCAGCAGAGCAGCGTACCTGCATGGGTGGCATGGGACACACAGAGGTAAACATCTGCATCAGCAAACCCTGGCTGGCAGGCGGGCACTCGACGTGATGGACGACGAACAACGCGCAACGCGCTAAGCAGCAGCAGTGAGTAAGTTTCTTCGCAACAGGCGGAAGCATAATGAAGGGTTGTGTGAATGGCATTGTGCAGTAAGTACTGTCCTAGAGTGGAGGACGCTGGCTAGCAGACATCAGCAGAGCCCCAGCATCCCATGCAGCTGCACGACTGTCGCAGCACAAGGCCAAAGAAACCATTCACAAACAATCACTGCATACACCCACAGGCTACAGCTGGCCTGCAGGCAAGTGCTGGCTGATTGCCTTTTGGGTCGCACAGCACTTTGTACAAAGCAGCGCTGCACAGCATACAGGCAGCCACCCTGCGACTTGTAGAGTGAGAAGCTCACCACTTGCGCTGCATCTCGCTCATGCCGATCTTGAGGATAAGCTCCTTCTTGGGGGGCAGGCCACGCTCCACGTCACTCTTCACACGGCGCAGCAGGAATGGACGCAGCACCTGCAAGCGACGGTGGTGCAGGACAACAAGCAAGCAAGGACTTGCAAGGCATGTGCGGCAGCCCCAGCATGTGCTGCAGCAGCTCGTGGCTGAAGTGGAGGTCTTCAAACACGTGCCTGCCTGTACACGCGCCTGCAGTCCTGCTGTATCGTCTGCCTGTGCAGTCCGGCCCTATGACCTGCATTGAGCCCCGTACAGTTTGTCATCTCACCCAGCAAGCAGAGGCCTCCGGCAGAAAGCACCGCTGTATGGAAAAACAGCTTGAGGGGAGGGCGCAGTGATGCCATGGTGACAGCAATTACGGCATGACACATGCACAAACAACTGCGCCCTGCTGTCCTCACCTTGTGCAGCTGCTGCACGACCTCTGCCTCCTTCTCCTTGCCTCCATCACCCATGCTGAACCACTCCTCAAACTTCTCGCTGCTGCTGAACACCTCGGGCAGCAGGAAGTTGAGCAGCGCCCACAGCTCGTGCAGGTTGTTCTGCAGTCACGCAACACACACGTGGCATCCCTCAACCACAACTCAGCTGGGCTCAGCCATTCAACCAGCACAAATCATGCAGACCACATTTGTTTTGATACCTCTATTGTTTTTGATACCTCATCCTGTTTGATACCCACTGGTGCAGCTGGGCAAGTGGGTGGTGACGCCACTATGCAAGTCAGCCTGCGCACCAGCGCTGCAGCCGATGACAGCTGCATGATAGATGATGGCTCAGAACGCCACAAGTGCCCGGCCCCGACCACCCACCTGCAGGGGTGTCCCTGTGATCAGCAGGCGGTAGTTGGTGCGCAGCATACGGACCACCTGCAGGACAAAACAAACATAACTCAGAATGCAGACGTCACGGTCTGCCTGCCCTACTTGAGTCCAGGGATGATGGATATGCATCACCACACGCCGCACACACCCAACTCTTGTCTGTGAGCACACAAACCAAATCTGGCAAGCGGGTCAGAAGCACTCAGCTCGCTGGGAATGTGGTCACTAGGCCTTGCAAGGGTACATGTGCAATGTGCCCAGGCTACACACCAGTGCACCACTATGTAGGCAAGTCACAAAGAACTGGTGCCTGCCCTTCCACCCATCAACCCTGCGCCCCCCCCCCCTGTCCCCCAATCCCTTTGCCCCCATCCCTGCCTCCCTCCCTGCTCACCAAGGAGAGGCGTGAGTTCTCGTTCTTGATCCTGTGTGCCTCGTCAATGATAATGTAGCGCCAGTGGTACTTCTTGAAGTGGTTCTTCTCCTTGATCACCATCTCGTACGAGGTGATGCACACGTCAAACGCACCAGGACTCATCGCAGCCTTCTGAGCCTCCTGCTCACAACAGCAGCAGCAGTAGCAGCGGCAGCAGCACCAGCACCAGCAGCGGCGACAACAGCAACACAGTGTCACGCTGGGCCAGTGGTCCAGAATGCTCAATGCATTCCATGACACGCCGAACAGAGTGCCGCAACAAAGGGCTGACCACCGACAGCAACAAGCGACGCCAGCTTACCCTGCTGTCTGCATTGCCGTGGAACTTGATGGTGCGGATGACAGGGCAGAAGCGCCTGAACTCATTCATCCAGTTTCCCAGCGTGGACTTGGGCACGATCACGATGTGGGGGCCCTTGATGCCGCGGTACTCGTGAAGGTAGGCCAGCAGACTGATGGTCTGCAGCGTCTTACCCAGGCCCTGCACACAGCACAGCACGACACAGCACGGCACAGCACAGTGAGAGACACTCACAACCGGGTACCTTCATGCCAGAAACAGGGACAAACAAGAACAACTAAGATGACTGCATGTCACCCCAAGGGTCAGCATGACTGCGGCATGGCAGCCGCTCAAGGGCCAGGAGATGTTTTGCTGAGGAGCTACAGACTGGCACAGCAAGTCAGCAAAACACCTCCTGGCTTTAAAGCGGCTGCCATGCAGCAGTCCTGCTTGTCGACTGGCGTACCCATCTGCGCCCTGCCCTACCCGTCTGTGCACCACCACCCCACCACCACCACCAACATCAATACCACCCCCACCCCCACCCCCACCAACACCAACAGCACATCCACCCCACCGCCAATACCACCAACAGCGGAGAAGCGTGTCCCCTCTCACCATCTCGTCTGCCAGGATGCCGTTGATGCCGTTGTCGTAGAGGTGGATGAGCCAGTTGAGGCCCTGCAGCTGGTACTCACGCAGCGTGCCACCAGTCAGGATGGACGGCTGCACCTGCAGCCTGTGAACCTGTGCAGCACAAACATACGCACACCACAGGCACGCACAGCACAGCAGGTGTTACGCGCACAGAGTCAGGTGCAGACTGGTGTGCAAGCTTTGGTCCTGCATATTGGATAAATTCTCGCTTTCTGCTGCCTGGTGAGTTGCTGCTGCCTGGTGAGTTGCTGCTGCCTGCCTGTAAGTCAGCAGGCTTCAAACCCCACTGTTGGCCCTCTTAGCGACCATATCACCAGCACCAGCTGGCGCAATCAAGGCGCACCTGGTTGCTGCCCCCATCGTTCTCCTCGTCCTGCAGCAGCTCTGCATCCTCATCATCCTCATCACGCGCATGGCGGCCGCGACCACGCCTGAACACAGCATAGCAAAAGACGTGGCACAACAGTGACATGACTCATTGTCACAGCAATAAGGACGCAGCTAAACATGTATGCACCACTGCCCCCATGACCGCAGGCTGCCCTACAGAGGTATGCTGTTCTGCACCCGTGGCTGTCCCTGTTTGCTGCTGCGATCAGATCAGAACCACACCAGGTGATGCACAGCTGCAGGGCCTGCCCATCGTGCAGTGCATGCTGCAGTCGCGCCTCTGTCCAGAGTCAAGCCGTACGCTTGTGTTGCGCTGCTGTCCAACGCGGCTGCTAACCAACAAATGGCATCATGGGCACCACTGCATGGCCAATGCAAGGCTGCACTACACAGCACAGGGCTGCTGCATCTGCAATGCAGTTTGCTCCTCTGCTTGACGCAAGACTGCAGCCACCTACTTCTTCTTTCCCTTGTCCAGGGCACCCTCTGGGGCAAAGTGCTGGAATATCTCTGCCTGCCGCAGTAGGAACTGCAGCCTGTTCTGTGTCCTGGCTGCCTGCAGGACAGAAGAGGGATACCACTTGGGTATGACACTTCAGCACAGCATGCACGCTGCTTTTTAATGCCTGCAATGGAGCCAGGCCATGATGATCCTTCGCATGTAGAGGTTGCTGCTGCTGCTGCAGCCTTGGTCCACTTACCTCTCCATCCTCTGCCATGGCGTTCTGCTCCTCCCGCATCTTCTCCATCAGCTGTTTCTTGTGCTGCTGCTGTTGCTTTAGGCGCTGCTTCTCCGTTTTGGCCACCTCAGCCGTGTCATCCTGCAAGCACCAATCCCAATCATCAGATGCACCAGACCTGCTGTTGCAGGGGTGGGGGGATGCCAGGTTGGGAACTGACGACCCACCTCAGCCGGCTCCTCGCTCTCCCTTAAATCGTCATACGGCTGGTCATCCTCCTCCAGCTCCTCGTCTGCTGCCTCGAAGGCCTCATCGTCCTCACCATCATCCTGCTGATCCTGCACCTCCTCATCCACCTCCATCTGGTCATACTCCTCGGCCATGGTGACCGCTTTCTAATGTGACTTTCAGATAGGTGTCTCACGCACAGACAGCACTCGGACGCGGTGCTGGCTTGAAGTTTGCGAGGAGTTTGCTGCTGCCTTGCTGTGCCTGAAACAGAGGCAAGGAGTGTCCGTGGTTGTTGAGACCGCTTGAGCAGAGACTGTTCGAAAACAACCATCACCAAGTGTTTTGCGCGCTTCAGACTCCCGTGGGGGTTTGAAAATTTTGAGGGGCGGTTGTGACCTGCCATGTTCCTGAAAGTCTAGAGGTTTTGTTGGTGAAGATGTAAGTTTGTGACCAACCTGGCAAGGAGCTCCTTGCCTCGAGGCAAATTCGGAATGAAGCAGTCACAGACCTTGAGGGAAGCAAGCTACAAGTACAAGCCATCTGTGTACACCTCTGCCCGCAAGCTTGCCTTGCCTGCACAACAATGGCCAGTTTGCTGTGTTGATCCTGGCGTGTTGTCATTGCGCCAGCGCTAGCATGCCCTCAACGCACGGAAGTGTTGATTTGTGTATATTAAGCTAAAAAAGTCTATTATAAACACATTGCTATGCTTTTACGATTACCGAGAATATACGTCACTCGACCTCATCAGCTGAGTCGACGCTTTGTGATCTGCGGACGATACACAGACAGGACGAGTGGTGTCCAATCAGACACTCAATAGCAAATCTTCCCCTGGCGCCTAAACAAAGTTTCGTGCGCGTTCAATCTGCGATTTGCTGACAGGAAGATAAGTCTGGTCCAAAGTTTCCATCCTGATCGACTGCCACCAGCCCGTCTGTGTGTACCAAAGATCTATTGAAAATGTCGGACGGCAAAGAACTGGCAGGCAGGGCTAGTGAGGAGTCTGGAGAAGGCATGACCGGGGGGCTTCCCTCAGCAGCTGGCATGCTTGGTATGGTGCAGGTGAGTAACCCCGGCTTGCATGCAGCTGCATGGAACTGCATGGAGCCAGCTGCAACGGGGCTGAAGAGGTGGTTGCTTGGTGCACACCGTGTTCCTGAGGAACAATCGCCCTATGATTGCCGCAGCATAAGCCTCCCCCCCCCCCCCCCCCCCCCGCCCCCCTCCCTCCGCCCTCGCTGCAGGGCATGATGGGCGCAATGCAGAACACTGGCCATGCAGGGTTCGGCCCCCCCATGATGCCTGCAGCCCCTGGCAACCTCATGCAGAGCTCCACCATGACGTCAGGGGGTGAGGGCACCACCACAGTGGCCGCAGACCCCAATGCACACACCACCCAGACCTATGACCCCACCACCAACACACTCACCACCACTACAGTGGACCCTGCCACAGGTGCGGTATGGTATGATCATAGGCAGGGAGGGCTTGAGTGAGTTGTCCAGGCACGACTGTGCGCCAGTGCAGGTGGCAATGCAGCCTGCAAAGCCACGGCGCTGTCGGGCCGAAACAGTGTTGTGCAACTTGCCGGGCTCAAATCAAGTGCCCTAGCTGAATTTTGTTTCCTTTACCGTAGTCCGGTCCAAGCATATTGTAGGGGCTGGGCTTTGTGAAATGTGGCCATGCAAGTAAGCCTTTGGCCCAGGGGCGACTCGCCACAGATGTGGTTGTACTGGCAGCAGTAACATATCAACACTGCAGTACTGAGTGCAGCCCTAGAAGGGGCGTCAAAGCAGCAGCTGTGATGCAAAACAGTGTGTCGCATATGGCGGCCCAGTGGCCTGCCCCAAGACCAGTGATGTTCTGCCCGCCTGCCACACCTCTCTGATCTCCTGTCCCTCAACATGCCCTGCATTTCTTACCCGCAGGTGCCACCACCACCACCATGACGTCCTCTGTCACCACCGGTGGGGGTGGGGGTGGCTCTGCCATGGCCAGCAGCAGGGCGTTCGGTGGGCCTGGTCCTGCTGCTGTCGACCCCCCTCAGACTGCACGAGTGACAGAGGTGGTTGATGACGATGATGACATGGACGAGGAGGATGACCCTGACACATGAACATTCATGTAAACATTAGCAGACTCTGTGTGGCTACCCTCTTGTTGTTGACCACAGTGTGGCTACCCTCTTGTTGTTGAAATTAGTGTGTGGAGGGGAGGGGAAGCAGGGGGAAGGGGGTTGGGGGGTGCGTGATGCTGACTGCAGTTGTGCATGTTTGTACAGCAGTTGAATCCAGCAGCAAGTGTGGTCTCAGCAGTTGCTGCATTAGGCGTGAGGGCTGTGGCAGCTGCGATTTTGGGGCAAGCATGTTTGCTGCTGCACTGCTTCTTTGTTGCACCAAAGCGTTGCACGTCGTGCATCACTGATGATAGATCGGATCTACGATTGTGTGCAGGAGTGCACTTTGTGACCCCCATGAGCCGCTGGCTCGCTTGTGGGTTGCTCAGCTCTTGCTAAGCCAATTACTGTAACTGTAACTGTGACGAACGTACAGGTTGACATCAGCAGATGCCTGCGACTACTGTGGAGTCTCAAAACGGGGCAGACTGGGTGGCACCACTGGTGTGATTGACAGTGCTGCACTGTACATGTACCACAAAGCCCATGTGACTGTTGTGTAGACCTGTTTGAGCTTGCACATCTCGCACTTTCAGTGGTCCTGCCGGTATCCCTTACAACCACTCGGTTGATCTCAAGGTGTAAGCCAATGCAGCCCCGGCCCGCGGGCACAACAGGGCACACCATACTTGCTGCATGGTCTGCATTCGTTTGCGGCAAAGTTGTGTTTCGCCGGCAGGCGGCATCTAGTGGCTGCAAACAGCCGTTCAATGCAGGCACCACTCCTGCTGTATTGCTGGCAATTCGTCCTCGTGCGCTGTTCTCACGCTTGAAGTAACATAAGCCATATGCCTTGTGGCCAGAGCACATGCGCACAGACACGCAACAGAACCGCAAAAAAAGGGTGGAGCCTTGAGTATGACTGAGGGCTGTTGATAGCCAGCGCTGCGCACTGCCGGGCAGCTGGCGGTGTCACTGTGGTGATTGTGCTGCAGCAGCAGTACCTGATGTAACCATCGGCCTCAAGCAGCAGGGTGCTTTCAGGACACTGTCCGCATGCCATGCGTATGCCTCATGTTACAACGGTATGCTATCAGGATGATGCTGTCGACAAGCTGTCAAACATCGCCAGCAGTCCTGGCAGTCGACACATGCCCTGTGCACGCTCCAGCCACCAGTCAACTTATTCACACACCATACTGCCCTGCAATCCAAGCCTGACCCATTCCATTGTCACCACTGCACCACACAGTAAGCCTGCTGCTCCTGATGGTGCTGCTGCTGGTGAGCCACGTCACAGTAAACCCAAACACTCCCCTCACTGTGTTGCTGCCACCTCTGCTGCTGTACCTTGCATTCACTGTCTACACTGTTTTCATGGCATGAAAAGGCTGGTGACCCATATGCCTTGGTGCAGCACCGCCATCAGAAAATCTAGTCCCGAGAGCAAGCTCACTCAACTACACGAAACACCAATCCCAAGAGCATGCTGCACTCATCTACACAAGCAAATCATGCGGCACCATGACAACCAGCTACCACCGTGACAGCTGCCGCATGCTTCACTCAAAGCCAGTTGCTTAGATTCCTGTCTTTCTCGACAGTGCACCACACAGTACCCTGTTGCCATTGCTGCTGCTGGTTGATCACACCACCATCAACCAAACCCCTCCTGTCCCTGTTCCTGCCACTGCTGCTGTCACCTCACTAGTTGAAAGCAAGCACACACCCTCCACAAGGCAGACCCAGAACCCAGCCAGCCTCACAAAGCTATACCTGGGGCGGTAATCGAACCCGCCACCTCCCTGCACAGGCAAGCAGCCGTGTGCAGGGCGCTCTGAGCCATTTGAGCTACCAGGTTGACGTGAGCCTCGGGCACTGCCCTCATTGGCCACGGGTGTACGCCTGAGGCAGCTCCCCCCGGGGCTGCCCTCACAGGCAGAGTTTGATATAGAGATGGAGCACAGCAAGCATGCATAACAAGCAACCCCAGATGCCCAACACGCTTGACAGGATGTCACCAAGGGTAGACCTTTGCCACATGTGGTACACAGGGCGGGGTCACTGCCCGGAAGCCTGCGAGCAGTGCCCACAGCACCTGGCCTCGCTCACCCCTGCTTACCAAACAGGGAGGACAATGCACGGCAAAAGGCAGCACCACTCGAGTCCCACACCAGCAACCGCCGAACAGCTGAACTGAACGGGGGCGCTGGCAGACTGCCGGGCTGCACAAGGCAGTACCCAGACAGCTGGCAATACACGTGCGCAAGCCTGGACGGGTCCGGCTTGTGAAACGCTACGTGCGTGCATGTGGGCACGGGTGCACAGGTCTCGGGTGTGTTGTCAGCTGTCAAGCCGGTAGACCTTTGCCATATGTGGGCACCAGAGCGGGTGGCCCGGACTTACTTCCGTCGGTCAAGCATCACAGTAGAACACTGTGACACAGGCCAAGGAAACCGGCTCCACGGACCCCTGGGCTCCCCCCTGCTTACATCAGGGGGGACAATGCACGGCAAAAGGTAGCGCTCTGTAGTCCCACCCAGACACCCTGTGGTGCTGGCAGACTGCCTCTTGTGCGTAAAGCACGGCAGCTGGCGATACACGCGGCCGGGCCTGAACGGATCCAGACCCGAGCCTGCAACAAGTCATAGACGCTGACGTCAGACAGGTCGCAAACGTGTGTGCAGTGGGACTGGGCGCACAGCACCACCACAACAGCAGGGCTGTGTGTGGAGGGCAGAACGGCCTGCAGCAAGCAGCAGCAGCAATACAGTGTGTCAGGAACAGCAGTGGCAGCTGCAAGCAGTCAAAACAAGCTGCCGCTGCAAGCATACAATAGTCTGTACAGTAGTCTACACAGATGAGGGATATCTCACATACATTTCAGCCGCTTGGGCTGCTTCTGCTGCTAGTGAAGGCTAGGCATGAGCATGGCAGGTGCTGGAGATGGCCACTGTCCCTGCTGCTGTTGTGGCCTCACACAGTGCAGCTCACCTGCCTGTGGACAAATGCCTTGTTCACTCCAGCTGCATTGGGCTGCGCATCCCACAGCCCCAGAGCAGCTCAATGGCACTCTGCCCATGAAGGAGGTGGTGTTGACAGGGTGCCCCAACTTGCTTTTTGACAGGGTGCCCCCCCCTTACTACCCCTGCTTGCTCATACGAGGAGCTGCGTGAAGAGAACCAAGAACACGAAGCTGGAGAAGCATATTGGCAGCTGCTGAGTCTGTCGCTTGCCTGTGTTGAACACTGTTCTCGGAAGGGGAAGGGGACCTGAGGCACAATGCACAAAGATATCCCGCAACACTCCAGAGTGAAGAAGCCCTGATGGCACTGAAACGAGCTGACTGTGAGCTGAGCCCAGGTTAAGTTGGTTGTTAGCTCCGTCCAAAGGCTGTCCACACCGAAAAGGCTGTCGAGACGATATCATGTTAGGTTGCCAATTTGATGTTTTGAAAGACTTGTTCCCTGGCAAGAAACATTTTTGGCTGGCGTACAGGGGGCATGTACATAAGGGCCTCAAAGTCGCGCAACAGCCCAAAACCTCAGGGTAACACACCACAGGCATTGAGTCGTGCGGCACAATCAAGCTCATGTAGGCTGCCCTTCATCTACTATTGTCAAAGCCTTTGGGTGTCCACTGTCCTCCTTGTATAGGCTTGACAGCATCTTGCACACCACAGCGATCTAACGCTGGTCCACAAAATTTTGTTCCGGCCGCCAGTACTTGCACCAGCTTGGTCTCACATCCTCAACAACAGCACTTGCGACGAATGGCTGCTCAAACATAGTGAAGCTGCGTGCAACCGGCCGCCCAGTAGGGTTCCTGTTCTGGCCTCTGCTGTTGTATCTCTACAGACTGATCTGATGAAGTCCTGGCATCACACCAGGTATGCCCGCTGCATGTGAATATCAAATTGGTTTCTGTATTGCTGAAGCCGTACTTTCCTCACAGCCGTGACAGCACAATGCTTTACCTCAGCCCAGAAACAAGCAACCGGCCCAACCGGCCCACCCTCATGGCACCTGCCCTTCAAGTGCTGCCAACACTGCCTGATCGTAATGCTGCTCCTGCCCACCATCTACATACTTTTGCAGGATCTGTGCTGCTGGTGGCTGGCTAGCAGTCCTCCTGTGCTTGCTGTGCGTCACCCCTTCAGCACAGCCACTGGGGAGGCCCTCAGCAGCTGGAGCAGGGGCAGGAGCAGGAGCAGCAGAGTGCAGCCTGTACATTCTTGGTGGTGAGGGCAGCATCCGCCATGCTGGCATGAGGTGCACTGGGCCCCAGCCGACCATCGCACTGGCTTTGCCAGACCTGGCAGGCTTCAAAAGCAACTTCACGGGGGTCGCTCTCAATAGCAGCTGCGGTGGAAGGTCGCCTGCGAACATCTCCTGCCTTGTATCCATCTGCGCCGGGAGGCTTCTGATCAGGAGCAGCAGCGTATCCTTGGTGCGGGGTGTTTCTGTGAGGACGGCGGTGTGTGTGTTGGGTACCAGCCAGGTTGAGGTGCATAGCAGCAGGTTCACTGAGAACCATGTCAGGCCCATTCTTGTGTTTGGCCAGGCTCAGGTGCTGCTGAATGCAAGCACCATATCCAGCACCGTTGTCAATGCCTCTGGTGGCGGCATGGGGATTGGCGAAGGTGCTGTTGTCACCATCACCGGCAGTAGCAGGGTGCATGGCAACAATGTGACTGGTGATGGTGGGGGGCTGGTTGTTTGGGACAATGCCACATTGTCAATTGAGGGCAATAGCAGTGTGAGTGGCAACTCAGCCGGGCGGTTTGGTGGTGGGCTGGATGTCTCTGAAAATGCCAATGTCACGATTAGTGGCAGCAGCAGCGTGCACAGCAACAGCGCACGCAAGCTGGGTGGGGGCCTCCTTGTGGGCGGCAATGCTGTTGTGGTCCTCACTGGTGGAAGCAGTGTGCACAGCAATACTGCGAATGTTTCTGGTGGTGGTCTTATTATTTTTAATGGTGCTGTTGTCACCATCACTGGCAGTAGCAGGGTGCATGGCAACAATGTGACTAGCAATGGTGGGGGGCTGAGTCTTTGGGACAATGCCACATTGTCAATTGAGGGCAATAGCAGTGTGAGTGGCAACTCAGCCGGGCAGTTTGGCGGTGGGCTGGATGTGCAGGACAACGCCAATGTCACGATTAGTGGCAGCAGCAGCGTGCACAGCAACAGCGCACGCAATAGGTCTGGTGGGGGCCTGTTTGTGCTTGACAACGCTGTTGTGGTCCTCGCTGGTGGAAGTAGTGTGCACAGCAATACTGCGAATTTCTCTGGTGGTGGTCTTTCGTTTTGGGACAATGCTACTGTGATGGTTACTGGTGGCAGCAGCGTGCACAGCAACATTGTAGGGTATGGTTTTGGTGGGGGCCTGGCTATGTTGGACACTGCCACCTTGATGATCTCTGGTGCCAGTAGGGTGCACAGCAATATTGCACGCAACGGTTTTGGTGGGGGACTGGCAGCTATAGGCAATGGCACTGTGACCATCAGTGGTGGCAGCAGTGTGTATAATAACGCTGCTGGCAGATCTGGTGGGGGTCTGCGTGTGCACAATGCCAGTCTCATTCTGACTGGCAACAGCAGTGTGCGCAACAACATTGCCACGATGGGGGGTGGGGGACTGACTGCCTCGGCCGGTGCCGTGGTGAACATCACTGGCGGTACCACTGTGCACAGCAACAAGGCTGTCACGGGTACTGGCGGCGGCTTGCAGTTTCTTTTTGGGGTGCACGCCACCATCAGCAATCGAAGCATCATCTTCAACAACACTTGCTCTGGTGTTGTGGGTGGTGGCATATGTGTTGATATCGGAAGTGATGCTGACAAGTTGCAACAAGACGCCCGTGGGCGTCTCGTTGATGATGATGGTGCGGTGCAGCAGGCCGCCAATGTCAGTGACATTGACATGGCCTCACATGTCATAATCAGCAACAGCACAGTCTCACACAACCAGATCATCCGCTCCGCTGGTGGCGGGCTGGCTGTGGGTGGCAACGGCACTGTCCAGCTTGTTGACGGGGCACAGTTGTTGCGTAACTCGGCTGTCAACAGCTCAGGTGGTGGTGTGGTCTTGCGTGACAGCGGGACACTCATTGCTGATGATAGTGTTGTGTTTTTGGACAACAACGTCAGCAGAGGCTATATTGGGAGCACAATAGCGGCCTTTGGCAACTCAACACTGCATCTTTCCCCACTTGGCAACTTGACCAAGTGCAGTGTGGGTGTTTATTTGGGGTGGTCCACTTGTAGGGCAGGGGAATTTGAGCAGCTGGACATGTGTGTGTGCTGCTCACAGCACACATTCAGCTTCACAAATACGTCGGACAGCTGTCAGCAATGCCCGCCCCATGCCGATTGCCCCGGTGGGAGTGTTGTGCAGCCTGTACCTGGTTACTGGTCTTCAGCCCCCACCTCTTTTCAGATGCACCGCTGCCCGCTGTCTACGACATCTTGCAAGCACACGGGTCCTGGGCGCGAGTGCGTTGAGGGCTACACTGGCCCCTTGTGTGGCGCCTGCCAGCTTCCTAAGTATGGCTTGTTGGGCGCTTTCAGGTGTACCAAGTGTATGGAGCCCATTCGGCAGCTTTGCTTTTACCTGTTGGTGAGTTTGGTGTCTGTGTTCTTTATTACGTGCACTGCGCACTTCACTTGGCGGGATAACTTGACGGGCAACAGGGTCATCCTTGTCTCTGATGTGATCAAGGTATTGGTGCAGTACCTGCAGTACACAGTCATCATCGGCAGTGTGTCGGTGCCTTGGCCGCTGTTTGACGTGTTGCAGCGCTGGTTCCAGGTGGTCAATGTCGTGTATGCCGTGGGGTCAAGCCAGGGCTTGTCTCTCGACTGCTGGCTGTTTCACTACATCCCTCAAGGCAGGCTGCCCCTTGCGATGCAGCGGCAGTTGGTGTATTTCCTTGCTCCGGTGTTGGCTTTCCTAGCAGTTTTGGTGGTGCAGTGGCTGGCTTGGGCTGTCCGCAGGTGGGTGGTGCCTCTTGTGTGGCGCCCTGTGGAGCACGCAGGTCGGCATCTGCCTGTGTCGTTGATGCGCAAGCTTCCTGTCACGCTATTGGTGCTGGCTTACTACGCCTACCCAACCCTTACCAGGGCGTCACTCAGTTTCTTCGCCTGCTTGCGCATCGATAGGGTGCCACCTGAGATTCTGCTGCCAACCGGTGCTACAGCTGCCCTCAACCACACAGCGGGCTACTGGGTCAGCGACATTCATCAGCAGTGCTTTGCGGGGTACCACAGGGGCTGGGCGCTCGGCTTGGGTCTGCCCTCTGTCCTGCTGTGGTGCATTGCTGTCCCCTTGGCAATGGGCCTGGGGCTGTACCTTTGCCGGGCCAAGGCTGATGAGGACAGCTTCCGCGAACACTTCGGGTTCCTGTACCGCAGCTACAGGCCCGAGCGCATGTGGTGGGAGGCTGTCTGGGCTGTGCGCACTGTGGTGCTTACGCTGGTGTCTGTGTTTGCGTTCCCTATGGAGCGCTATTTCTCTGTGTTAAGTCTGCTTGTGGTGTTCTGGGCCAGTGCAGTCCTGCAGAGTGTGTTCCAGCCTTACGCCTTTGCCAAGCTGCACCGCATGCACATGGTGTCCACGTCGTGCCTGGCAGCCACCACCCTGGGCGCGTTGGCCATGTTTGCATATGATGTGCAGGAGTCTACAGCTCTGCGGCTGCGCATGGCTATCGCCCTGCTGGTCATGCTTGTCAATGTGGGTTTTGTGGCGTGGTGTGTGTGGCAGCTGGTGCCTGTGCTGAAAGACTGGCCTCTGATGGTGGTCACCTTCATGACCACACGAGGCCGGCAGCTGGTGGAAGCCGGCATGGCATGCATAGGGGTGCGCACAAGGCACGGCACGGCAGGTCGGGGCAAGGGCCGGGCTGGGTGCTTTGGCGTATAGGCATGCGTGTGATCTTGGTGTATAGGCGTGCTGGTGATCCTGCTGGTCTGCTGTCTTCAGCAACGGTGCTTTGTAGGTATATGGCAGAATCTGTTCATTGGCACCAGCGCTGTGGTCTCGTATGGGGTGTGTATAGTGCCTGTATGCACTGCAAGCATTCAGTGGAAATTTCAGGATAGATTATCAATATGGCATGTTTGCAGCGCGCTGCTGACGTGTTGACACAGTTTCATGGTAGCGCCAAGCGTCAAAAAGTTCTGTTGTGCCCCCAATTTGGGTGCTATTGAAAGCCCAAGGGTGCGACTGTGAGCGTGACTGCGCTCGATTATCTTGGTTGAATGCACTCATCTACTTTGCTCAGGCTGCAGCTGTCATCATCTTAATGTATGCACTGAGGCATGACTTTTGCCTGCCGCAGTGCTGTACACAGCGCATGCTGGTGCTGAGCGCATATACAACAGACACAGTGGTTGTGATCAGGTTGGTGCTGCCCACAGTGCAAGGCAAATTATATATTGTCGCAGTTGTTATCTCTTGGCAGCCGTGCAGTGCAGCACATGGCGCAGTTGTTGTCATGAAGATTTTCTCTTGGTGGTGGTTAGGAAGTATCACTTCCTAGTAGGTTGCAGCTCTCATCACTTATGTGTCGGATGCTCTCACGCGCTGATCTGTCAGGCATGTGCCGCCTGTTTGCTGCATACATAGCACCTTTGCACAACACAATTGCTCCCTGCTTGTGCGGCGCCCTGCTTGTGCAGCGATGAGAGCGACACAATGGCCCTGGGATCAGCATGAATTGCAGCTGCTGCTGGTGAACCAGCGTTCCGCAGTTTTGGCAGGCGTGACAGTGCAGTGTTAGCTGCGCAGCTGAGCTCAGCATTGACTGTTAGTAGGCCAGGTGGCGGGCACCGTGCCCCTGAGTGAGATGGGCGGCAAATTGTTGAATGGGAATGCTATTTTGTTTTTGTTCTTGGTCTGGGCCGGTAAGTCCTGCAATGCATTGTTAGTGAGCAACTGCTGCTGTCCTGAAGTGACTTCAGTGACCTGTTCAGCTGGTGATTGTTTGGGTCGATACCCTGGTGCCGTCGGCTGACTGTGATGATCAGGGGCTGCCAGCCCGGTGTTTCCGATGGAAAGTGTCTCTGCCTTGGAGCAGCAGCCTGCTGCAGTGTGTTAGCTGTAGCAGTATGGCAAGCAGTGTACTCAGGGTTGTGACCCTGACAGCATGCAGGGAGTGTTGGGACGCTGCACAGGTGGTGACGGTGCCGATGGAGAGTGTGGCTGATCGAAGGACAGGGGTGCACAGTTGACTAGGTTGACGAGTTTGGGAATGAGGCGGGGGGTCAGCTCACTGAGCAGTGGCACTGGCCAGCCCGGTGTTCTAACACGAATGTCAGAGTCCTTGTGCTGGTGTCAGAGTCCTGATACTAGGAACTCCCAGCTACTGACCAAACCAAGCGAGGGGGTCTTGGCCACGAGGAATGGGTGCTCCAGCGGTCCTGCGGGGCCACTGCTTGGCCATTTGTGACACGGCGGATGCGTTACGGTGTAATGGTCATTGAGTGATGAGCACAAGTGTGAGTGCAGTGCCCTTAGGCCATGACCTGGTGCACAAGCAGAGAGCCACTTTTCGAGCTTCTGAGGTGCAGTACAGCATTGTTGGCCATGGTGCCTGTCGCAAATAGCAACAGTGCTTTTGCATTTGTTACAGTTAACGTTCCTGTTTCACTTATTGGCTCAGCACAAAAGCTGAGCAACCCACAACGGAGCCTGACTCAGGTTGAGTCCCCTGAGCGGCTTACAGGGTACCAAGAAGGACACCATGCACGCCCAAGACAGCATCAACAGTGGGAATCGTATAACTCTTTGATCATGGTGGGTTCAACAGCACACAAAAGAAGAACCATGAGAACAACCCCAGCAAGACCGCACATGACCGTCATGTGACTTGATGCATGCAGTAGTGACAGCTGCAGGTGCGCTTGGCCACCAGCCAGTGGATGACTGTCGGAAAGCTGTGTCTGTCGACAGTCTACAGCACGCCATGTCGCCATGTCGCCATGTATCCACTTTGCACCACCACAGCCTCCAGCACGGTCTCACACAGCAACCAACAATGCTCAGCATCCAAGAATGCTCAGCATTGAGGCTCAATGCGCTCACCCTGCACTGCACTGAGGCTCACCCCAAAGGTACCCTGTCATGACCGATTACTCATCCAATCAAGGGTAGGATGCCGAAAGGTCACCAACGTAGGGGCATGTTCAAGCTTCGACACGCTTTCCAAGGAAGGCATTTGGAGGGTCCGACCCAATGAGTCACCATCTTGATGACCATCCAAACAGCTTGATCACCAGCCGCAAGTGCACAGGGAGTCAAACCAATGCGCTGAGATGTGCCCGGCAGTGCTTATCATTGATTTTGCGGGAGGAGTTATACTAGGACAGGCTGGGAGGCAGTGAGTGCTGCAGTAGCATTGTCGCCCACAAACATGGCCCCCATTGAGATTCGCCTTGCACCCATCTGTGGCTGCCTTGAGCAGCAGCTGCAGCCACTGCAGTGTGGCGTGCTGCAGCAGTATGGTGTGCCGCTCCGACATGGTGAGATCACAGCTTGTGTGTCTTGTTTTGAAGTGTCACCCATGATCAAGTCAGTTGGGAAACTAGCCTCCCAGAGTCAGCTGCAAAAAACCAGGAAGGGTCTGCATGCTAACTTCGTACACAGCTGAGGACTTGGGAACACAGCGCAAACATGGTAGATTGCTGATGGCACTTCTGACCTTTAAATGATGCAAGAGGGCACCCTGTCGGCCATACTATGGCTAGTAGCTTTGATGTGCCCGTGCAGCGGGTTATTTCCCTGTCTCTAGCTGTGTTGTCAATCGATGGATGGACGGACTGCAGGGTGCCCTGTGCCATTGTACACAGGCAGGTTGTGGTTTGTGCCACCGTCTATGCACATGATGTGATTATGCAGTACAGGCTCCGCCTCACTGCATGTCAACTGTTTTTTCCAATGTATGCAGTGATCAACTCCAACAACAACTATGGGCGGACAGTGCCACGCCACATACTATGCCGCACCATCTGGCCACAATTCCACTGGACTAGCACAACCTCCAGCATCCTTTTCAAGGGACAAACAACAGCAGCTGCAACCACGCAGACTGGCCAATGCCACATCAAACTGTGTTGAGTGCCTGCACAAGCGCACTTGGTGTACTACCCCTGACATGCACCACCTTGCTGTGCTGTGACAACAATTTGAGAGCTGTGGCTAGCGGCAGGAGCCACCTGATGATGCATCACGGCATGACAACTGTGCAGCACCACCAGGAATCAAATTAAAGTGCAGCACCAAGATCAAACAGGTAGGAAGGTGCAAGATGCATCTCATATGCATCACCCAGTTCTTTGCCATGCCTATGCATACTGCAGATGCATCTGAAGGTTCTCCGCCACAGCATGACATGATGCCTGTGCACAGCAGCCGGGGTAGTCCACAAGCACCATTGATCCCTCATCAGGTCCGCATGGTGGTGTGAACTGCAGCAGCAGAGCAGTACAGGGCAGCGCGCAGCAGTGATGAGCAGCAGGCATCGTCCCAAATGCGATAGGGCAACCGCTTGTTTTCACGCCCATGCAAAAGCGCTCCACCATGACTACCACTGCTAGGACAGATGGTAGGAAGACATGCTGAACACAACCTGTGCATGTGTTTTGAGCCGCTGCTGGTATGTCAGATCACACTGTAACTTGCATGATGCCATCCTTTGTGGCACTTGGGACCATATTGCCATGCACCCATAGCTCTGGCCGATGCATTGACGTGTTTTGACTGCGCCATGGCCGTGTAGTCCATACCAGCAGCAACTGAAAGCCCTGACGGTGTGTATGTATGGATACAGCAGTGTTGGTGCTGTAGGGTGCAAGGCGGGCTGAATTGCGTCGAACCCTATCCGTGCAACCAGACCGCGGCAAGCTGGCTATCATAGCCATGATGGCGCATATTTGAAATATGTCAAGTTTCTAACTAAAACTTCACCCGGTGGCACAGGCCGGCTATCTCACCTAGCAGTTTGCCACCACTCAGTGCAGTAGGACTTCTTGGCCCTGACAACGTAGTAGGCCTTGGTAGGGTGCTTGCAGTCGCACTGCGGAGGAGGGGCAAAAAACCACAAGCACCAGCAGCAAGCAACATGTTCAGTACCAGTACCAGGATGCCATCCACGCCAGGCCGTGCCTCAAGGCAAGCTGAATCTGCTGCTCACCATATGCATCATACGTACATGACCCCAGGAGGAAGGGTCTGGACTCCACAGCATCCTTGTTGCGCAACCGTGCTGAGCATCTGTAATCACTGTGCCAGCTGCGATTGCTGTGTTACAGCATATTGTAAGAACAGCTGCTGCGGCACAGCACCTGCCTGGAGGCTAGCCGGTGGCACACACAAGCGGTGACCGGCACTGGCCGCGGCCTTTGAGCAAAGCGCGCTTGTGCACATGCACACATCACCCACCTTGGAATCGTCGTCCTTGTAGTAGCAGGACTTGTAGTACTTCTTGCCGCAGTCATCGTTGTCGTAGTAGTCGCAGTCGTGGCAATCATCGTCATCATCGTCCTCGTGCTTGACGTACCTGGCAAGGTACAGTCCCATGTGCAGGAGGTAGGGTGAATATGGAGGTTGAGAAGGGCATTGAAGGTGAGCAAATATTTACTAGAAGGCAACTCCCTGTGTCTGCTTACGAGCAGCTTCAGAAGGTCTGAGCCCTGGACATGGTCGATGGATACATGATCGCTGCTGTGAATACGGTATGCTCAACTACATAAGACCATGGTGTGTCTTCAACCCCTGACAAGGTGTTCGCTGCATGTGCAACCTCACTATGCCAATTACATAAGCCCTGCCGACAGCCACTTACTTGGTGGAAATGACGTACTTCTTGGCATGACCATAACCATGACCATGACGTTTGTAGCCGTACTTGCCAGACACTGCAGGAGGGGTGGGGGGCGGCAGGGGCAGAGGGTGAGCCAAAGGCTGAGGTTGTCACAGAGGATGGGCTGCTGCCAACCACAATCCAAAATTTCTGCACACTGCCCACACCTGCACCGGAATGGCACACAATGCTGTGCAAAGTGAACACGAACACCAGAAGAACAACATGTATGTGCACCAAGTGACTCGCAACGCTGCTAATCGCGTGCTGCATTGGTGCTTACGCAGGGCGCGAGAGCCGGAGGGCGCAACGCCAGCATCGCCAACAGCCACAGACTCGTCGCTGCAAAGCAGCGACAGCGCAGTCAGGACGGCCAGCAGAGCGATGCGTGACAATGCGCGGCCAGCTGGTTTCGTGCTGGAAAGAATTCACCTGGCGGTTGCAACGGCCATCATTGCCAGCAAACCCAGCAGGAACAGGGCCTTGACTGCCATGGTGTCGGGCTTGACTTTGATGGAGCTTTGGAAAGGACTGTTGACGTTGCGTGGCAGTGGAAAGGGGCGGGGCGTTTATATAGCAGAGTGCAGGGTGAATCAACATTGGCTGACACAAGTGAGTAGTGACAAAACCCCTAGTGCCGCCAAGGGTGATTCAACGTTGTGCAGGGTTTAGTTTTCGGCGCTCCAATGTACGTACATGTGCGTACAAGCGAGGGGTTCCTGACGAGGCGTGAGGCCGCAGCACATGCGTATGGATGAACGAGCGGGTTTCACTTTCATCACGATGCGATCGTCATGTGTCGCGCCAAGCGGGTTGATTGGAGCGTGTGCTTGGGGGACCACCCTTCCACCAACATATTCCCTGAATGCCTTATGTCGCTCGCCGCTGACATGGCTTCCTGCCAGCAACTGGGGGGCCCACCAAGCCTGCATGCCTTACTGATCAGGACTGTCTGTCCATTGCAACAATCTCGAGTGCACCCCAGGGCTTGGTTTGCCCAGCTTGACTGTCGGCACCTGTTGTCGCATGCAGCTCAACCTGAGTGCTGCAACAGCTGTTCAATCAGCATTACCAACTAGATGCGCAACACAACCTTGCTGGCATGGCGGCCAGCTGCCAAGCACTAGGTTGGCACAAAGGCTGGCTCGCACAAAAGACAGTCGCAAGCACAGCCAGCAGCGCACACAACAACCCACTGTGCGCCTGCAGGGGAAATGCTAGGGCATACAACTACAGCAGCAGCACACCACAAGTTTTGGGGACAACGCCCCATCCTCAACACTAGCAGCGACCCAGCGGATGTTGAGGGCCTTGCACTTGCACACGCGGTAAAACGGGGTTTGCTGGCCATCCTTATGACGCTTGAGCCAGCCATCAAGTATCTAGAGAACCACTCAGCGCAACCTCAAACAATTTAGCTCTCCAACAGCGGACCAGGGCATCACACCAGAACCACAGCAAAAAGCCCTCCTAAACCTTGACAGCAGCTGCCACACAATGCAGGCGCGGTTTCAGCCTCAGCATCTCACACAATGACAGCCCCCCTGGACCGCAAGCATGCTGCGCACGCCCCAGGCCACACACCATCATTCACCCCTGCTGCATCTCCTGGTCGACCTGCCCCACAACCAGCTGACCCCACAAGGTTTCCCGGATGCAGTCGTGGCACATGGGGCCTGCATGAGCTGGGCCATCGCCCAGGTCCTCAACCCTCAGCGGCCTCAGCACCAGGTGCCCTAGCGTGCCTGCCTTGGCTTGAGTCAGGTCAAACCTGATGTAGCACTTGCCACAGACCACCTGCTGCTCCTGCGGTTCCTCATCAGCAGGGAGAGCAGGGGGTACCTGCATGGTGGAATCCCCCAAGTTGAAGGGGTGGGAGGTGGCCGTAGCATGTATGAGCCGACTGACTGTTGTAAGCCGTAGCCAGCCACTGCAGGGAGGTGCTGAAGTTGCTGATGGGTCCCTTCAGCGTTGTCTGAGAGATGTCACAACATGCACAAGCACCGACGGTGCAAGCATGTTGCAGGAATTGCAGGGGGTGCAACCGAACACCAAGTGCTGACTTGCTGATGACTGGAGCCGCACCAGCTTGCTTTCAAGGCTGCCAGCAGCTGAACACCTCACTGACAAGCAACGTAACAAAGTACAGGCACTGTACCACCTCCGAAAACTGGATTGCAGCCAGGCCGTCCGCTTGTCCACATGCTATCCTGCTCCCTTGACATGCAGTCCTCCCTCACCTCCACCGCAATCTCCTTCCTTGACTGTGCCATCACAAGCTTTGTCAGGTCCCGGTTGCACACGAGGCCCAGCATTGCACGTGAGAGAGCTACGTACACCAGGTTTGGCTCGTCTGGCTCCCCACGAGCTCCAATGGCCTTCGTCAACTCGGCAAAGTCGTCAGCCACCTGCAGACAACCGGCGGTAGCAATGCGTGCAACATGAAATCCTGTCAACTCCAGGCAGCGCAAGCATCAGCCCTCAATGTTCAGAGGCCGGCAAGGCACTTGCTGGTACTCACAGCACCGCTACAACAGCTTTTGTGCCACTCAGCTGACAGCTTCAATACAACATCCAACACAACGGACCTGGCCAGCTGCGCACGGCTGAAATTGACACATATCACCAGCACTCCAGCCACAGGTTGACCCCTCCCACTCCAGTTGCCCTCCTTCCGCGGCATGCCCACTTGCTGCCCCGCGCCCACCTGTGCATACATCTCCTCCTGCCCCTTGCCCCTGTGGCAGGTCCCCAGGATGAAATCAGCCTCACTACGCCTGTCGACCTGCATAGTGAGCAAGTACAGCACAAACCAGGTGAACGCCATTGTTGCAGTCCGTCAGCACCAACGGCACATAATGCACAGCTGAAGCTGTGGTGCCCAACTGCCCAGCAACTTCCTCACACTGCCTTATCACAATCAGCCTCGCAGCGCCCCACGTTCTGGTGCTTGTTCGCAGAATCCTACAACTCTGTGGCACCCTCCTCCTTCCCAAAAGACATAGCAGCTGTAGAACAGCCCTCAACACGCCTCAGTGCCAACCATTGACTGGCATAAACATGGGATCCCAGCTATGCGCCTTTTTGCAACCAACAGGAGTCCTCACACCCACCTTGGTGGCGTTGATGGCATCCAACATATCCTCCGTTTGCCGGCCGTACATCTCACACAGGGCAATTGGCGCCTTCAGGTCAACCTCGTCGCTCTTGGCCAGGATTGTCTGTTTCATCTCGTTGTAGCTGTCGTAACCTGACCGACCGTGCCTCCTCAGGGGGTTTGCAGCATCTTCTGCTCGGTCCATGTATCTGCCCAGCACAGCACACACGCAGTGCATTGTGTGGGCCTAGCAGGCTATGGGGCTGTGCAGGACAGCACGTATGTCAGGTGACGGACCAGACTGCCAAAATCAGGCTTCAGAATCAGGTGCAATGACCCATATGAGTGCTGCCTGCCGTTGATGATGCACAGCAAATAAATTTCGGCAGCCACCCCAGCTTGATTTGCCTACAAATGATGGGAGCAGCACAGGTCCCAGCCTCTACACTATGCGTGGGGGCATCTACACAATGGTCACAGATAGCGCCTTCTCGCACCTGAAGTTGGCCACATTACGGACCTTGGTGAGAAACTGAACGGCCATACCCTGCTGCTGACCATTACCGTTAGCCCATCCAGGGTTGGCTGCTGCCATCAAGAATAGCCTGGGGGCCCTACCCAAGATTGCCCTGATGGCGGCACCAGCAGGCCGTGTCTCCAATGCCAGCGCTGCAGCAACCTGCAGTGAGGGGCACAGATTTTGCTGAAATTGTGCAAGGGCAGACAATATCCTGCGCGAGTAGCTGTTGTCAACGCCTAGAAGATTGGGCTATACATGCAGGACGCAGCCCTCCAAGGGAGTTTGGGAAGTCCGGATTCGGATGTCCTGTTACTTGCAAGACTGAGTGGGCGGAGGCGGAAGGACGCCACTGCCTTGCACAACTGGTATGTAGACGACAACTCGTGAGGAGAGCTCCTGCGTCTCACCTGGAACCACACTGCGTTGGTCCTTGACAGGAACATCAGTGGGTAGCGCCTGCCTGACCCAGGCTTCAGAGGCGGCACCGCTAGGAACAGCGGCGCCTCTGGCTCAACCCGAGGAAGCGCATCCTGATCAATCCCCAGCTGCCCATTAGGGCCAATAGTGACCGGCTTCTTTAGAGCCATCAGAGGCACGCGGACGGCTGTGAGCTGCGGTGGGGTGTCTGGTGTAGGTGGCACAGGTTCATCAAGCAGCTGCAGCTGCTGGTGGGGCGGGTGGTCTTGCAGCCACTGCTGGAAGGCGTCTGTGTCATCAGGGTCGTGCGCGTCTGCCTCCCTCGCTGCTGCTGCTGCTGCTGCTGCTGCATTGCCGCCAGCTGCAACACCTGCCTGTGCTGCGTTGGCATGTGCGCCGTTGCCGTTCGCAGCTGCTGCGCCGTTGCCGTCAGCAGCGGCGACACCATCTGCACCTGCAGCAACCGCTGGTGGTTGTGGGACCACTGGCTCCTCCAGCATAGCGTAGACAGCAGCGCACCCCCTGCCAGCAGCGATCATCGTCTGCCGGTGCTCGCCTAACTGGTGTAGCACCCTGCAGTCAAAGCAAGCGTGTCAGCACACTGCATGAGCAGTGCAACAGAAGTATATGTGCATGCAGGCCATCTAAAACAAACACCACCACCTGACGTATTTCTGACAGCTGCCCCTGAGGACAGAATGCATCTGCTTCCAAGGCCGCACTGCAAGGAATCACAGCATGCAGGCAGGCCCACGTGAGGCATATGCGGCTGCATGTCACATGTGGCTCATTGATAAGTCAGCATGATGAAAGTGGGTAACTGTCCGAGGATCCGCTCACATGTTTGCCACTTCCGCCACCATGGGCCCAAGCCTGCAGCCACACCACAACAATTGTGCATGATGTACAGGCACCTCTTGGCAGCAGTTTCCTTGGGTTGTTTTGGGTGCGAGGTGTGCAATCAGACGGGACTGACATCAGATGGGCGTGCCGTGTGACGTGGCTTCACAGTCCTTGTACTTGCTGCTGCCTGAAAGTGAAGAGGCACTAAAACAGCAGCAGCGATGCATCCGAGAGGATTCTGTGCTGACCAATTTCTAATCCAGCATGGTGGCAAATGTACGTACTGCTCACCTGAAGCTATGACTCAGCAGGAAGGACCGCTTGCGTCTGTTAGGCTCGGCTGCTGCAGCTGCCAGTGCATCCGTGGCATAGTTGAAGCTGTAGATGTGCTGATGCTTGTCCCCGACGAGCATGACGGTGCACCTCTGTGACACCAGCAGCTGGTATGTGACAGGGTTCACATCCTGCATAAGGCAACGCCAGGAGAGCAGGTGTGGCTGCAACTTTCCTGGTGAGGCCAGGCAGATGCGGTGGTTGAGTCGTTGCAAGCCTCATGTGCTGGCATCGTGTTGAAAGTACTGCCTGAACGAACTCCTTCTCAGCTGCAACCCCTAACTATAGCCATGTGCACATCTGTGCATATGTTATGTCAGGGTGCTGGACAACAGCAAGACTAGTGAAGTGGGCAGGGCGTAATGCTCGACTTAGCAACAGCGTCACAGGCAGGAGCACTGGGCATGCCCGTGCAGACCTGGGCCTCATCTATGAGGATGATGTCATAGGGCCTGCCATTGCCGGCCAGCAGCTGCCTGCCTTCGCGCACCACCTGTAGCGGTGAAACCACGGCAGCAGTGCACACAATCTCACAGAGCGCATAGCATCAGGCAGTTTGTTTGTTTGCGCACCAGCCAGTGTACCGGCATTGTCACAAGCCGGCTGCTGGTGCATGCACGCACTGACATAACAAGCAATGGATGATGCCTGCAGCAAGTTTGATCCCAGCTTCCTTAGTACGTCAAAACTACCACTGCACCACAAGCCGGCCAACACAAAGCTCTGCGCTGGAACGTGTTGCAGGTTCCATATAGGCAGCATCTTGCTGTGGACTGTGCCTAAAACCAGCACATAGAGTGACTATGCCGGGGTCAGCACGGCCGACTGTGAGCCGCTCGTTGTCCTGTTGCACACAGCCCGCGCCAACTGCCACACTCCTGCAAACCAGACATGTTGGACGCCGCACTACTGACCTCCATAACAAACTCCTTCAGGTACCAGTTGTGCTCGAATATACACGGGTAGCCAGGGCGCAAGGACCTGGCTCTGAAAGCATCCCAGAACTGCTGGCCCATCGTGACCGCCTCAACAGGTGTCAGCCCTTCATACTTGCCGGTCTTTCTGTTGTACCTGCACCCAACAACATGCGAATGACAGGTCTCGCTAAAGGATCCTTCAGCTTCAACAAACACACTGCACACACTGATTTCATGCTGCGCAGAATGCCGCTCAGCTTTGCTTGGGCGTTTGCAGGTGCAATGGACAGACCTGCAGCACGACAGGCGTGCTCATTGTAGTTGAGGGTCCACCACAGTGACTGCCCAATGCTCTGCAGCCCTTCCCATACCCACTTTTCTGACTTTTCTGATGGCAGGTGCTTTGGCCTGACGTTGTCATCGTCGCTGGTACAAAAAGCCGCCATCATGTCCTTCAGCAGCCAGCCCATGCTCCTGCTTGCACCACCACCTTCGGCCCCTCCATGCTGAGCGGCATACAGCTGCCTCCTCTGCAGGAAGAAGGGTAGCTCGTTGAGCAACTGCCGCAGGTGCTCACCGCCTGGTGACCCTCTGCGGTTCAAAGCACCCAAGCAGGACAACAACAGGTTGGTGACTCAGTGGCAGCACGAAGCATGATGACTCGTAGGATGTGAGGACAAGTGCACACGGAGGCCTGATGCCTGACATGGCAAGGAATGCACCTGTAGAGCGCCATGAGCAATGCCTTGCTGTATGCCTCAAACACACACTGGCATAGTCAAACACCGCCAGCCGCACTGCAACAGTCACAAGCACACAATGACTGCACAGACATACTGCAGGCTCCGCTGTTGGCCACCGGTTTCACGTCTCCTGCGCGTGTGTCTGCGTGTGCTCAAATTCAGAAGTGATCACCACTTACAGCTCCCAGCCCGGGATGTTCCGGTAAACCTGGCGCATTTCACCATACGCCAGTTGGTGCGTTGTCCTGCGCAAGCCAGCGTGGGGGCAGCACAACATATGACAACTGCAGGCACGCCAGGGTGGACTGAATGCATGTATGCACAATGCCCCTCGACATCAAGGCGAGGCAACAGTGACCGAACTGGATCTCAGCCTGCAAAAGGCACGTGTGCTGCTGCCGCAGCTCGGAGGCACGAAAATCTGGCAGTGATGATCACCACTGACGTTTCTTTGGATCAAGCCTGCTAAGCATCCACGATCCATCGCTTGCGACACATGATCTCACCTGCAGTCTATGTTGATAGGCTGACCGCCATTTGTGAGGGGCCAGCCCAGGGCAATGTAGGCCTGCTTCAGACTATTTGTCATGTCATCTGCCACAGCTCTGTTGAAAGCCGCATACCTGCAACACCAACAAGCAAGGGCAACACAGTTGGTCTGAAAATGCTCAGAGTGTGTTGCAGGCCATGTCCCTGTCAACAAGCAAGCGAGCATGTTGCAAGCTCGTGCAAGGCATGTCAAGATGCCCTGGACGGGACATGGTGAGGTGCAGCTGCGTCAAACCACTCCGACTGATGGACCTTGCCAGCAGCCGCCTGACTGCTGCTTCTGGTGCAGCATGCCGTGCAGGAAAGCCTGCAGAGCCTTGGCGTCCAGTACTCACAGGATTGTCTTGTCTGAGTGGATCAGCTGTAGCAGCCTCAAGGTGAAAGACCTCCCTGAGCCAGCTAGCGCATTGACCCTGTGACACACAGTACATGGGCACCTCTGGTGGCCTCAGGGTGGTGAGCATGCTGAGACCTGCCACAGCTCCTTGTGAATTTGACGACACACCACACAACCAGCTGGCATGTGATGTAGGAGCACTTCCTGCATGCGCAGCTGCTGCTTTGGCTGTAGATGTGCAAACATGTACAGCATGGCAAGCTTGTTAGTGCTTGTGGATGCTGCACAACACTCACATGACCAGTGCCTGCTCCGTCCTGGGTTGGGGCCCAATAGCGCTCTTGCAGATTCGGAACTGCAAGCAGGATCAAGCACCGTAACAGTCTCAGCTGACGCCAAAACAGGGCAGCACAGCTACAAGTCTGGCAGGCCAGCAGTGAGGCCCATCATCAACAGGACCTGGCCAGCAAGCAGGGGTTGGGCTGGTGCTGCAATGTTGAGGTGCCACCCCACTGCCACCACAACAAGCTCAATTTGGTCACTTGCTCAAGTGTAGCAATGCCTCAAGGTTCTTCCAACAGCTGGCGTCTTAGATAACTTCACATGCCTGCACGTGAGTGCACCACGCGTCAATGGGCATTCAAGCTCCTGCTGCAACGCACCTGCTCTGAGGTCAGCACAGTGCCCTGTGGCATCCCAGCTGCTGGCAGGAGATTTCCTGGCATGGGCAGCTGCCAGACATCCTCGCCAGGGACCCCCTGGGCCACCAGGACAGCTGCCTGCTGCTCGTCGTTGTGCAGCTTGATCAAGATCTGCAGACACACAGGGTTACTTCCTTGGAATGGCAGCCACTGCCACCATTGTCCTTCAAGCACCCAGCTAGTCGGGTGCTTGAGGGTGCTTGCCTGCCAGTAACAAGAGGAGGAGGCCCCAATGCTCCTGCCACGACAATATAAGCATGCCACTGAGACTGCAGCTGCTGGATGCAGGAATCACAACACACAGCATGTGTGCAGGCAGCATCTTTCAATTTGCTGCTACCATCCAGGTTCTGTCCTGCTCACCGTCTGGAGATCAAGATGCAGCTGCCTCATGCTTGCTTTGACATCCTCAGAGCCCACATTCTGCTGCACCAAGTACCGCACCAGCACTACAGCTGCGCTCACGAACTGCTTGGCATGGTATTGCACGTAGTGAGGTAGCGCTGCCTGCTGCCAGAAGCACTCCAGCTGTCCGGGGTCCTTGGCAGTGCCTGCTGCCGTCAGGGGGCAGATCACTGGGATGGCGCTGGCATCTGGGAAGAGGCTGCCAGGCTGGCCTATGCAGAGCAGGTTGCGCACCAGCCGGGCGGCTGCCTTGTTGGGCACCTGCCGACATCAACATAAAATGTCTGGTGAGTTTGACGGTTGGCATGCTTGCGGACTCAGGAGGCTTGCAGAACACAAGTGTGCCGCCACGCATTGCATAAAGCGACTGCGGTGCTGCAACGCGCCATTAGTAAGACCTGAGTGAGGGCTGTGGCTCAGCAAAGGCAGGTGAGCAGCTGCCGTTGCTATCTCTTCACACCCACCTCCACGCAGACAGACATCATGAGGCCCAGGACAATGCAGCCCCAAAAGCCCCTGGCAGCTGCAGGACAACGCTCATCCCTGTCATGCGACAGGCAGCACAAGGCAACTTGCTGAGCATGTGTGTGCCGGGCCTGAAGGGAGCTTGTCAACACGTGCCATGACTGCATGCAGTCATACATGTGAGCGCAGGAACCCATCATCACACAACCAGCATGTCTTGCTGCGCTGCCCTCATGCCCCCCTTGCCGCCCAGTACGTCTGCCCCGTGCTGCAAGCTTCAATCAGAACTAGCAGTGCCAACATGACACTGTGCTAAGAAGCGGACCTTGCTCACCTAACCAATGCTGCAACAGCATCTGCTGGGCCCTGGCCAAGACATTGCTGCAGTGCCTGCAACGCCAGCTGCTGTGCTTCACCACCGCCAGGCTGTGCTGTGGGCTGCCACCAGCCACCCAGCAGGGCAGCAGCTGACACAACAAGCAGTTGCTGCACTGGGCCTTGTCCTTGCTGCTGCTGGTTGCCCTGCTGTTGGCCTGCCTGCTGCTGCTGCAGGGCCAGTGCTGCTGCTGGTTGCACCGCATGCTGGAGTCTGAAGCATCCTTGGAAGTAGGGTGCTACCTCTGCCAAAGCCTGCTTGTTGTTGCGTGTCTGCTGATCTTTTATGCCCCAAAAGTGCAAAGAGTACAGCTTCCTCGTGTTGCCTGCTGCCTCCTGCACACGTCAGCACATGTTGGGCAAGGAACGGGGTTGGGCACAGTGGGTACTTGCAGCCACCCCTGCCACGGTTTGCTCCCTCTGTTGCAACGTCCTGAGACTCACCAGGACCAACCTTGCGTCCCTGAATGCCTCATAGACGACCCTGCAGGCACGAAGCTTTCATTGTATCAGAAGGATGGCTCAAGCCGCTTGCTGCTGGTGTTGGGTGTGCTGGCAATGCCCCACAACCTTGACGAGGCTATGAATCGGCAGAAGTCTGCCCCATTGAGATAGGTTGCCAGTACGGTGAGGCAGTCAGCATCCAAGGACGTCAGCTGCATAGCTGAGCTATTGTTGATTGTGGCACAGATCAGCCTTTGGATCTTCGATACAGAACAGAACGAATGAAAATCGTGACGGGTGACAGTAGCGATTGGGGTGACAGCATTCGATGTTATGATGCTTTTTTTCGGTTTCCAGCTGAGCTCGGTGTGCTGTGTGTGCTGAGGGTTCAAATGCAGCAGCTGGGCACACACTCAGTCTTACTTGACTTCCCTGAAAATTAGGCCTCCACCCTACACCCCTTGCCTTCTCGTGGTATGCTGGCACGATAACAGCCTGACGTGACACATGAACAGCACCAACAAGAGTATCTCGTATTACGCAGCTGCTGGGGCTGCAGCTGCTACTTAACCCCAAGGGCGCAGCGAAGTCGCACATGCACAAGGATGGCTGTTTCAAATCAGTAGACCACACCATTGTTGCTGTGCTGTGCATTGCACCTGGTAAGTGCTTGGATGGTGACCGGCGCAGAATCAACAGTGGCAGCTCTATGTGCCTACAACAACATGTCCCTCCCAAGTTTCCTCACTCAACTGGCTGCATTGTGGAAGGCACTGACACTCTGCATACAACCACGGTGGCCAATTGAGTTGGTTGCCAATCGCCCCACTTGCGCAGTGTGCATTCAACAACGCACACAAAAACAGGACAACCAGACGTTACATGCCAGCGCCCACATATAGCCCCACACATGTGCTGGCAGCCACCACCACCCCTATGCAGGCCTGTGCAGGCTCCTGCGAGCGGTTGCTATCAAGTGCTGCCGCTCTTTGACCCAAGGCGTGTTTGGTGCGCCCTTTGCCCACTGGCTACTGTACAAGTTCTGTGCATTCTGTGCCGTCGTGTTGTACGGGAAAGGGGCGCCCCAGAATGTGGGTGCCATTATGCACAGCTTCATCTGCCGTGCACGCTGATAGACTGTCGCATTCGTCCACGCCGCAACCGATATCGCATGCGCTGAGGTGTCACGGTCAAGGCCCAGCACGTCTGCAATGGCCTGCGTCCAAACTGCTGGCCCAGTATGCGCGTGAACCATGTGCTCATACGTGCAGTCAAAGCCGTCTTTGACACTCTCAAGCGCTATCTGCATGGCAGACCTCAGCACAGGATGGCCTGCAGCAGCAGCGATGGTCCACTGGCAGACGTGTGCATCATTCTCAAGGGCAGCCACCAGGCTGCAGTCATCCCATGTCAGATTGAAGTACTGCAGTGGGCCTGCTGCTTGCCAGGTTGAGGCGTTGATCACAAACCTTGGGTCTTGAGGACTGGTGACTCGCGGTGGGAGCCAGTCTTGCACTGGGGTCAGGCACTTGGTGTCGACGTCTGCGTAAATGCCGCCATGCGCGTACAGCACTGCTAGGCGCCAGAAGTCTGCCCGCATCACAGCCAGGGGGTATGCTGCATATGTGGCATACACATGCTGGCCATAGAAGCTGCTGATGAAGGCTGCTGCTTCTGCATCGTCTGTGATTGTGACGTTCATGCTGGGGTTCAGGTCCGCCCAGGACTTGTGCAGCTCTGCAGCCCGCCTGCTGAGGTGCTTGGAGCGGCTGGTTTGGTACAGACGAGACAGCGGAATGGACGCTGTCGACGTGTTGAAACCATCGGCAAGCTGGACCCAATCTGCTGCTAGTGCGGCCCTGCGGTTCACACCCCAAAACGCAAGGCAGGTGACGTGACATGAGGTGTGCAGAAAGCAGGGATCAAAGCTGTCAGTACCATACATCTGCATGGGCAGTGCCGAAGCGCCTGTGACAACAGACACAGCTGACTTGACAGGCTGTTGGGCTCCAGTGGTCGACCCACCTGGCATGCGCACCAAGCTCTTGTTGCATGCGTTCCCGACATTGTGGAAGCGGTCTGTGATGGTGTCCTCGGAGAAGGATTCCGAAGGATCCTTCGGAGTGACTGGGGTGGCTGAAAAGAGTAACAAAACCAATGACCAGATTTGTCATCAGGCAACGGCCAACAACTGCTGGATCAAAACGTCCTAGGAACGGGTCGAAGTAAGTTCAGGCATCCAGTCAACGCCTGGGAACCTGTGGAGACGCAAACGAGGGACGCTACGGGCACAGGGCTGTGTCATGTTCGACCCAACGAGGGACGATACGACATTTCTGCTATGTCACGAGTGCCTCAGTTATGCTAGAATATCTATTGCTCCGTCAAATACACATGTAATGCCTTTGCCTCGGCTGAACTCAGGGCTGTAGCTAAGGGAGACGCGGGCCTATACAAAAAGTACTGTACACCAAGCAAGGACAGTAAAACGAATTAACCACAATCCACGATACCGAAGTAATTACTCCACAAGTTGCAGTGCCGACTGACGCCAGGAAAGAGTGCACAGGTGCGGCAATGCTGCAATTGAACTGAACTGATCAGAAACCCCTGGACTCCAAGATACCCATGGGGGGGAGCGTGAGGGGGTTCACCCCCTCATAGTAGCAACAATCCAAATAATAGCAGCTGCATCGGCATCAAAGCAACGCCAGGGGGAGGGGGACACCCCCCTCCCCCCTGCAAGGGGATCCCTCAGGGGAGCAAACACCTCTGCTCGAAGCATTACCTGCACCACTTCGACGGGGTCACCGCGGACGGGCACGGTAGCGCCGATTTAAAAGAGCGCTGTGGAAGCTGACAACGCTGGCAACGGCAACAGCAGCAAGCAGAACTACCACCCTCCTGTCCCAACGAGCAGGGGAGAGCCAGGGCTGCGTGGATGCCTTTTTTCTATACTTCATGCCAGCACAGCTTGAGCATCAGCCGCGTGGTGATGGATCATAGATTCACAAGGGCATGTAGCAGGGTCGATGGGTACAGTGCCGACCCACATGCAGCGACAGCGCATGCCAAGCCTATGAGAGTAATCCAGACCACCTTGAAACTTATTTTGAGCATGTCTGTAGCGAGCCCCCACCCAGCAGAAGAACCCTAACTTGGGGTGCACACGTAGTGGTTTTTTGCGATTCACACTCCTGCGTTTTGCTTCTCAGCGCGTCATCGTCTGCGCAACGTCCTTCTTGTTATCGTCTCGTAAATCTATTCTTCCTCGGCACCGCTGGTGGCAAACTTGCTTGTTGCTGATCCACCTTGCACTGCATCACCCTCCACCCCGCGGGGGCTATGAAGCAGCTAAAGGCTCCGGTCCCCCAGTTTGGGCAGTGGGTCGCCTGGTGACGCTTTTGGTGCCATCGACTCTGCTACATGCCCAAGCTGAGATTCAAGCTTGGAGGGAACGGAGAAAGGGCAGTTCGGCAGATAGACTGATATGCGGCCAACGTTGCAACGGGAATATTTATTGGCAAATTAAAACCTGGCAAAGCCTATGATATGATTACTTCAAAAGCATTCAAACCTGTCACGTTCAAGTTTCACTGCACTGAGGGGAAGAGGGGATTTACGGGGACTTGCCATTGCCCTTGTCCAGTTGAAAGTCCTTCTGATGGTTTCAAAAGGCTACAGCAAAGCTTTGCTTGCTTCCATGCTTGGCATGCCCCCCCCCGTGATCACTGATCCAGTCATGACAATCCGCTTGTAATTGGTCCTGGTACCCCTTTCTTGACTGTGTATATGTACTGCTCAATCACAAAAACACCCTTCAGCAACGACAAACAGCCATGAACATTCCTCCAAGAAAACTGGCCTCAGACTCTGCCTCTCCTTGCAGTGTTTACACCCTGGCAGCACAAGCAGAGTGGTGTCAGGCTGCATCGCATTCAATCTAGTCATTGTCACTGCTCCTGCTCTGAAACTCTCGTACGCCGCGTGCTGCCCAAGCGTGCCGGCGAGCCTGTGCTGTCGCCAGCTTGGCTGCGCCCACCTGCGGCTGCAACTGGGTTGCCAGTCGCATCAGCCAGACCTGCTGCTGGACCCGCTGCGGCTGCATCTGGTCCCATGCTGGACCGTGGACTGCTGCTGACTGGCTCCTCAAACCAGCCGCCTGATACCCGGCGGCTGCTGCTGCCAACACCCTGGCTCGGGCCTGCCACTGCCTCTATACTATCCCTAGCAGCACCCTCAGTCTCTGCTGCTGCACGGCCACTGGCACCTGCAGCGTCTGCAGCTGGTGCGGTGGACGGCCGACTGCTGGCTGCAAAGCGCCTCAATGGCAGGTTGAGCCCCGTCCTGCCCGGACTGCCGTCAGCACCACCACCAGTGCTTGCACCTACAGTGCTGCTGGGCCTGGCTGCTGCTGCTGCTGACATGGGCCTGCCTCCTAGGGCCAGTGAGGTCCTCAGGGGAGACAGGGTCCCACCTCGCCCAGCAGCGCTGCTGGCCTCGACAGTGCCGGTGTCGGTGCCTGCTGTGCTGGCCAACCTGGAGGTGAACGGCAGGCTGGGGCTACCGCCAACCGGGATGGTGCGGGGTATGGTAGTGCGCCTGGCCAGTGTGCTGGCCAGCGATGCCTGCAAAGAAGCAGCCACATGCAGGCCACGGGTAGCAAGCATGAGCAATCGTCATCCTGCCTGGACAACATGTGTAGCCAATGTCCATGTTTGGGCCAAAGCTGCAAGCCAGCTCGAGTGTAAGCCTTGCCTGTCGTGGAAGGGGTGCTGATGCCTCTGCCAACCTGATGTAATGCATCCTGATATATACACTCTTGTGTTTGGCAGAGCAGATAGCTGGTTGGCCCAACGATAAGGCTGTGTTGATTCAACGACACGCGCTCTACTCACCCCTTGTGGTAATCCGCTGCTGCTGGGCTCAGGCGATCCGGCAGCGGCAGCCCCGCCCGCCATGGATGCTGTGACTGCCTGCAGCCGCCCCACCCTGTTGACTGTCAGCAGTGCCTTGCTGCTGCTGACAGACCCGTCCTTGTTTGACACCTGGCAGTGGTACACTCCGCTGTCTGCTGCTGCCACATCCACCAGCACCAGCAGTGGTGTGTTGCTGGTGGCAACTGTCAGCCGCTTCGCATCACGGAACCACTGGTAGCGTATGGGTGCCAACCCCTGTCGGCATCAGTAGGACACAGCATCACGGTAAGCCAGCTGGTAACCTAGTGTTGCAAGTTGCACTGTGCATGGTTGCGCCCAAACAGTCATGATCTATCTGCCTTTGGGCATCTTGGCCTCATCAATTTTGCCCACTGGACCAGCCCATGCCAGCCAATGCAAAGATGTTGTGCCCGCCTGCTATGTTGTCAAGCCAGCAGGTGTGCATGCCCTTGTGGCCTCACCACTGCAGTGACCTTGAGCTGCACTGTGGCTCCCTCGGTGATAGTTGCATCTGCCGGCTGTGCTGTGATGGTTGGGGGCTGCACCAGCAGGCCCTCGCGCACCACCACCTCGCCACCACGTGCCTCCTGTGAAGCAGCAGTCAGAGCGCCCAGAGTGGCTTCACAGCGTGAGAGGTGTCAGGTATGCAGGCTAGTCCGTGCATGTGACGCACATGTTTGATCAACCACAGCTTGTGCGCTCGGCCGGTCCTGCGCGCAGTCCTTAACAGCGCTGCTGCGCTGTGCGATGAAGCAGCACGTGGCGGTGCGGTGTAATCACCTGTTGTGATACGCCGCTCAGATCGCACAAGCTTTTTGAAACCCAACAGCACAGGTTGCTGACGCATCCAGCACCTCTCAAACCTCATCATGACTGCACTGTCCAGCCTCACCTGCAGGCGGGAGCGTGCTCGCTCCAGCACAACTGCCAGGCTGAGCGAGCGCCGCTGACGTGCTGCTGCAGCTGCAGCAGCCGCCTGCTTGCTTGCTGCTTTGCTGGGAGAGCTGCCGCCTGCTGCGCCTGACTGCAGCACCATGTGGGCACGCACCTGCGAGGCACAGGCAGCAGCACAGGTCAAAACAAGCCAGCACAGTCAAAAGCATATGCATGTCATAGATTAAATGCTTCACTGAAGTGCATGCTGCTGGGGTGGTTTGATAAGCTGCAGTCTCCACGTGCCGCAGCTTAGGCCTGCCACCCCTGTCAGCCTGCTGTGACTGAAGTGTTAAAACAGCAAGGTCGCGGCAGTGTGTCAGACTGGAAAGAGCAGCGCTCAGGCGCCCTGGGCAACTCCTGCAGGGTATGCCCCGCACCTTGACGTTGCCGGATATTTGTGTCTTGTAGCCGTACTTGTTGAGGACGCTGCCCTTGTGGCCGCTGGGGACAGCCATGTAGGCCATGTCCTGCAGCTCCTCACTGCCGCCTATGAAGTACGCCTGCTGCTGGTCACGCCGGCTGCCTGCAGGGACACCACCAGCAGGGGTCTTGTCAGCCCATATCAGTCCAACAGGCCCTACACAGATCACAGGACACAGCCTGGCAGCAACTGCGTTCATTCCGGCATCCATAGCGACATGCATGTGCACAGGACACTGCACAGTAAGCCCTGGCCCTCACCCAGTGGCTTCCAGGTGTCCACATAGTGTGTGCAGCTGCCTGAGCTGCTGGCTGGCCCCAGCTGCAGCCAGCCATAGCCCTCAGTCGTCATGCGGTCCCACAAGTCATACGTGGACACCTGCAGCTCATGTACCACGGCAACATATCAATCTCACAGGCAGCAGGCACAAGGCGGGGGCCAGGAAGATAGCCATGTCATACACAGCTGCCCCAGCATGCTTCTGGCCGCAGGTTGAGGTGTCGGACACCGCAGCTGTGCTGACAACACTCAGGTACATTGACTGACTGCCTCCTGCTGTGAGCGTCAGTTGGAAAATGAGAGCAAAGCATGCTGTGTGGCTGCCTCACCTGCAGCAGCAGCCGTGGCCAGTCCTTGGGTGCAGGTGCAGCCCGCGCCACCCACTCCACCTCTATGGGGTGGGCAAAGTGCGCCACCCAGACAGGCGGTGTGTCTATAGAGGGGTCTGGAGGGTACTGCACCATCTGTGAGACATGGGTGACGCCCTGCATGGCCATACGGACAAATTGTCTGCCACCCTATGCCACCACATTATTGCTGCTGTTTGTTGTTGGTTCGCGGAGTTTGTTATTGGCTCCAGGTGACAGCAGTACGCCCGTGAACAACAAATTGTCACCAAGCATGATGTTTGCAAGCTGCGCACTGGTTGCTTTGTTGATGCGTCATACATATTGACAATGGTCAGCATGCATACAGCAGCCCTTCCTGCATAAATATGCTGCCAGCTCACCTGGATGAGTCCTGGCTGCACCACCTCCTGCTCACTATGCTGCAGGATCCACTGCTCCGGGTCAAAGTGCAGCTGCCACTCGATGTACAGCCTGTCCCGCTCAAACCCTGCTGCTGACACCAGCTCAGCCAGCAACAGCAGTCGCAGGGCGTTGGCATCCGGGCCTGCAGGTAAGCACACCAATGCACTTGTACCACATGATTTCTAGCACTCTGTTGATGTGCTGACGGGCAAGTGTTGTCGATAAAATTGTATCAGTACCTGGAAGTGGCAGCCTGTCCTTGTTATGCTGCCGCCGCAGCTCCTCTGCCTGCGCTGCCACTACACCCGCAAGCTTGGCAGTGTGCTTTCAAGGCTGGGTGCTGACGTCTGTGAGGCCAGCTCAAGCGTGTACTCGTAGATACTGCCTGCAGCACAGAGGGCACAGCACAGCATGAACATGTGCAGGGGAGCCGCCTGCAGCAGGAGCGCAGCAGCATGCTGTCACAGTGCAAACCAGGCCCTGTGCATCTGCAACACTGGGTGTCATGCGAGCCTAGAGCAGTTTGTAACTGCAGGCGTACCATGGTCATCTTCAAAGCGGTAGCGCTGTGTCGGCGAGTTGAAGCCTGGTGTCATGTCAAAGCTGCCATCATGGTGTGCCCTCAGCACGCATAGCAGCTTCTCGTTTGTGCCGGCAACCGTGGCCTCGTCTCCCAAGTCTGCCATGATGCACATAGACTGAAAGTTGAGCATCTGCAGGCATGTATCAGCCAGTCAAGAGCAGGTGGTGGGTGAGGATGTGCATGTGCGCGGTTGTTGCCAATGTCAAGTTGACGCATGACCCACCCATGACAGCCCCTGTAGTGTTGCATCAACTGCTTGTGCGGGTAGGTTGATGCGACAAGGACAGCCTGGCCTTGCGGCGGCTAAACGATCACACCTTCTGCCTGATACTGTCAGGCAGTGACACACCTTCTGCCTGTTGCGCGCATCTGTTGCCAGCTTGCGTGCCAGGTGGTTCTGCCCCTCCCACTTGCTGGTGGTGATGCAGCGGCTGGCTTCAAAACGCTCACAGAACTCGTCAGTCTGCACGTAGCTGAAGAGTATGGAGCCCTCCGGGGGTGACGACTGCGCCAGCAAGCGCAACAGCAGCAACAACATTGTGCTGCCATGTGGCGAACAAGCAGCTGCCGACAGCTGCGCCAAGCCACTGCTGCGTGCGGCTGCATGCCTCGGAGCCTGCTGCTGTGTTTGCAGCTGGTGTCTGACCAGGTCATGCTCGGCTACGCTGCTCATGGCCTGACTGCTTGTGGCTGCTGCGAAACAGCTCAAAGAAGCTAGGCTTGATAACACTGCTTGCTCTATGAACTGCATGCTGTTGAACCAGGGCACTTACCAGCATGCGATCTGTACCTATGTGTGTTTGTGAGCCAAAGTGAGCTGCCCGCCTTGGAGAGCTGGCAGGCCGCCCTTGCTGCTTGCTGGCCTGCATGTGTGCCTGCACAAGACAGCAGCAACAGCACCACATATGCGGTGCTGTGTCGAAGGTGTAATGCATCACCATGCAGAACTGTGCAAAGAGTTGCAGGTAGTGCTGGGCTCATGGCATTGACTTATCACACGCACCTGTGCAGCCACCAGCTCTGCTTTGCTGTACACCTTTTCTTGCCAGCTGAAGATCCTGCTGACTTTGAAAGCTTCAGCACGACCAGAAGTGCTGGCCCTTGGAGCTGCTGCTGCTGCATCTGCGGTCTCCTCCGCTGCTGCTGTGGTGCCTGGCCCAGCGCTGCTGCTCGTGGCCTGCTGCAAACACGTCGATTATCATGGTGTATGGATGTGTAGCGACATATATGTCCCTTCAGCATGATGTGATCAGTAGCACACCTGATCAGCAGCTACAAGAGGTTTGGACCTGGCTGCGCTGAGCAGCGTGAGTGTCACACGCAGTTTGAGGTTGGGCATCGCATCCTGGGTGACATAGTGGACAGTCTGCTGATCTTGCTCCATCTTGTATGCTGTGAAGGTGGCAGGACTGCCTCGGTTTCGTTGCTGAGCTGGCAGCAGTATGATGGCCAGAGACAACTGCAATCCCGCCCTTCCTCCAATAAGGACGCTCAGCAAAGCCTGGCTTGCAGTGGAAACTGTAGATGTTACCTAGTAACGTTGAATTACAAGGGAACATCGTGTTGCACACCTGTCGAGGTTCAAATCACCCATGACTAATGATCCCAGCTGGATCGCGCACAAGAGCAGTTGAGCGTACGTTCTTCACTTCTTTGAAGACGTTTACCACTGGTTTCTCTGCCTCTGGTGCACTGTTTCACACAAACACAATGCAGCGATCACTGAAACTGCAGTGCCAAGCAGCAAGCCAGCAGAGCCGCTGTGTCAAGTTCAGACCATGCATTGACATTCATCAGGTGCGGATCTTCAGCCTGTGGAGGCTTGTCCCAGTGAGAGCTCCTGTCTGGCAGCTTTTGCTGATGCTGCCCCCGCTGGCTGGCGTGTCACCAGGGCCGGGTCAAGCAGATTGTGGGCTCAACGCTGAAAGACTTACCCTCATCAAACGGGTAAGTTGAACTTCCAATCAGTGTAGTTGGTGTCCTGTACGTGCCAATGTGCACAGCCCCGCAGGCTGTGTCCTTGCAGGTGATGCTGCCGTCAACTGCTATGACCACCCACGATTGGGACGCTGCGAGAGCAACACCGACTACAATGTATGCTGCTGTCATGTGCATGCGTTGTGCAGGCCCAGCACCAGTGATGCTGGTGCTGCAGAGCTCAAAACAAACTTTGTTTCAGACAAGCCATCGTCCTGGTTTGCGGAGCTGTATCACAAGGACCAGCTGACAGGGGGTCATGTGATCATGCTGGGTGCAGATGACGGCAGCAGGTGCGGCAGCAGCTGCAAACAAAGCGTCCTGACAACAAGCCTACAGGGCAGGTGACAGGCTGGTGCACCCAGCAGCAGCAGCAGCAAGTTGGTTCGATTGTCAGTGTCCCTTTTTCAACTGCAGCAGTGCCAGACAGTGATGCTGACGGCCGAAAGCACAGATGCAGACAGCCAGTCAGCAAAACGCCTGTCGTGACGGAGGTGTGCTGCCTGCATGAGAAGGAGCATTGCATTGCACTGGCTGCATCAATGACTGCTGACATGTCTCACCTCGGCTGTGTGTCATCCTGACTGCATGTTTCATTACTGTCAGGCAAGCAGCCACAGGTGCTCTACAAGCGTGGCCAGATGGTTTGCAGCTGGGTGGCGGCGTCAACTTAGACAATGCCAAGCAGTGGTTGGATGCAGGGGCCAGCCACGTCATCGTCACGTCATTTGTGTTCAGGGAGGGCCGATTGGAAGAGGACAGGCTCAAGGCACTGGTGAGCAGGCCTGCTGCTGTACACATCCTGCATGCGCTCATTGCATACACACATCCTTTGTATTGCTTGGGCATGCCTGCGCATGTTTGGACAGCATCCACCCATGCACCTTGCTGCTGAGCACCACTTGTCTGCTGCTGTTTGTTGGGCCGCCTGGTGTTCAGGTGAAGCTTGTTGGCAAGCAGCGGCTAGTGCTGGACCTCAGCTGCCGGCAGCGGGACGGGCAGTACTATGTCGTCACGGACCGCTGGCAGCGCTTCAGCAGCCTCAGCCTCAGTGCTGCCTCACTAGCCACACTGGCAGACAGCTGCGACGAGTTCCTGGTGCATGGCGTGGATGTGGAGGGCATGCAGCTGGGTATTGATGACAAGCTGGTGGAGCTGCTGGGGGAGTGGTCACCCATACCTGTCACGTATGCTGGTGGAGCACGCACGCTGGTGAGGGAGTGCGAGGGAGGGGAGCCCGTGTGTTTGCGTGGATGGGTGGGTGGGGAGGGGAACAATGGGCTTCAACCAGTGGGATCGTGTCCAGGCGTTGACTGGGCAGCGTCGACACACGGTCACAGCTGGTTGTTGCCCGAGGGAGGTGGTTGTCGTGCCCAAATCCTCCCTGCTGGCACCCAGCAGCTGCCTGCAAGCCGTACAGCTATGGTGGTTCGACAGTCCTGGCGTGCAGTGAAGCTGTTGTATGGGTACTGCAGTGCGTGAAGGCGTTACGTTTCTCGTGTGGTCAGGGCATGTAGCACTGCTGGTGACTGCAGACCCAGCCCTTGGCCATATGCTACCCTTACTGCTGTGCAGGCGGACCTGGAGCGTGTGGCAGCTGCGGGCAAGGGCCGCGTCGACATCACTGTTGGCAGCGCACTCGACATCTTTGGCGGCAAGCTGCCTTACACAGATGTGGTCCAGTGGCACAAGCAGCAGCAGCAGGCGGTGCCTGTGTAACAAGCCTGCTGGTTGCCGATGTTGTTCATGCGACCCCATGGTTGTTGGTATCCTGATTGACCACAGCACTACCGTTCAATGCCAGCGTCACACAGCACAACACATACAGGTCTGCACAACTGTAGGTTGTTGTGCATGCAACGGGCAGACAACCTCAGTAGTTGTGTTTGAGGTTGAGCAGCGGGTAGCGGGTTGTGGCGGCATAGTGTTGTGCCAAATTAAGTCACAAGGATGCACTGACAAACACTTCAAAACACGTATGCACTGATCGGAGTGGCGAATACACCCCTTTCTATGGCAGCTGCTGGCAGGCGGCTGCAGCCCAACAATCATGCATGGCCATGACAACAATTATTGAAGCTGTCATGCCGCCAGGCGTGCCACACATTTATAGTGCACCTAGCCCCATAGTACCCACTGTACAGATCACAAAGAAAACCGCACAGGAAGGTCACTGTCCAAACCCCTGAATATGCAACTGTGATCACATTGTGAGCTCCGACCCACTGACTCAGTTCGTCCACCCAGAACAATCACGCAGTGTCTGTTTGTCCACCCAAGCCAATCACGAGAACTACTACTACGTAGTATGCACACTGCCCCAGGTGCCCATGGATGATGGTATGCGCTCAGTTCCAGACTTGATGCTCCCTGACCCGGATCCACCTGTGTGGCACAGGGCAACAGCGTGCAGGGCATACGCAGGACAGGATGATACTGTATCATGTCTGTACAACCGCAGCAAAGGGGTGTTGGCACCAGCAAGTGACAATGTGCCCTGGCCTGCTGATCACAAAGAATGTATTGCCAGTACAGTGACACACCACACTACCTGCTCAAACCCTGCCAGAAAGGACACAGAGCAGGTGCAACTCACTTGGTTGCACTCCACTTGTCGCCCTTTATCACAGGACACCCTCCATGCAGTGATGTCATGTCCTTTGTCTTGTAGTCAGGAGCAAGCGACCAGAACAGCAGTGCATCCCCTTTCCTGGGCTTGACCGCGATGCCCTTGCGCCCGCACTCTGCGTCAAACATCAAGCACCACACATGTCGGCATTTGCTCTACACAAATGCTGCGGCTAGCGTCAGTAGCAGATCGAAGCAAGGCATGTCATGCCATGCTGTTTGACGGGCACTAAACGTGCTGCAATCCCACCGTACACCAGCAGAAACTGCACAGTAAGGGGACCGCCATGCTTGTGTCAGCTCATGGGCTCACCGCTGAACTTAGCTGCCTCGTCCGCTGTTGGCTTGACTTTGCTGTCTGGGAACACCGTCTCACCGCCTGCAGCACCACAACACAAACAGGCAACAGCATGTTGCATCTTCCAGACAGCAGATTGAGCTATCACAAGCAGGCATCTGATTGTTGGTGGGATGACTGTGATGCAGCTGCTGCCACCCTCAATCACAGGCTTTCTCACCCTCCTCAACATCAGAGAGATACATCAGCACCGTGGCCACACGCTGCCCTCCGTTGACTTGATTAGCTGCAGCAGCAATGGAGCACCACGTTCGAGTATGTAGCAGCCGCAAAACTGTCAGCACATGGAATACAAGCCGCACCCTGCAGCTGAAGGGCTGTGGTAATGTCAGTGAGGCAACGAAATCATGTGTGCATGCAGAAGACAGCTGCGCCCGAGGCCAAACTGATGAGCCCGCCTCCGGCTGGCAGTTGACGTCTCTTGCATGCATGTCAGTCCAAACATGTGCCTGCAGGCCTGACCCGCTCACGTTCGTCGTAAAAGGCATCCATGTGGGCATCGTACTTCTCTCCAGGCTGCAGGCAGTAACAGGGCAGGGTCACCAGTGCTGCAGCAACTTGAGGAGGCCTTGGGAAGAATGGCATCCAACACAACACTACCACCGCGCCGAGCCACAGTGTGCAGCACATCGACCAACAGCGGGCTTTCCTGAGCTGCCTCTCAAAGCAGTTGCAGAACACGTGGCTAGCAGCTGAATGAGTTGACATGTCATCGATTGGTCAGGCGGACAGCACTGAGTGACATGCTGCGTACCTGATACTTTAGTACATGGAGTGGCTCCCCGTTGACTACTGGTAGCCTGGTCCATTCAGCAATGCGGTGCTCCAGCCGCTTAATGATGTCTGTCTGCCCGCGCTTGAGGAAATACCCTGAAGAGGTCCGCACTTTGTCGATTTTGAACTCGCCTGTCTTGGTGTCCACCACCTGCACAACAGGCACAGCACCAGCGCTGGACCCTTCAAAGCCACCACACAAAGGAAACTGCTGCAACTGAAAGCGCTTATGAACACGGAGGCAAGCTCAAGTGGAACCTGCATATCACCCACTGGTTCAGCTTGAAGTGTGTGTTGCTCAGCTGCTGGCAATGCTTTGGTCCTACAACACCAGTCTCACGCGCAGTGATTGCTTGGCGCAGCTACAATGACAACATGCATCCTGCCGTACTCTGCACCTGTGACTTGGCCATGTGGGGTCTAGCCTGCAGGCACGAAACAACAGGATACACAGGCTCAGCCTCTACAGCAGGTGCTGGTGCTCAGCTGCGGCGATCAACTGGCCAGGCGCCCGTCAGGCGGCCAGGCACCTCAGCACAAGTGTGAACGGGATTGGTGTTTCTGCAGCAGACGCACCAGCTCAATAAGGTGGTCCGCTTCTGCTTCTGTCATGAAGTGGTGGTACCTGCATGTACACGAAACAGTCGGTGAGCATCAGTTGCTGACAGGGATGCTTGTATCTTGATACTCTTGTGCAGCTGCTGACAACTATGCATGACCAGAGAGAAGCTGCAGCACTTACAAGTAGGCACGGGGCTGCCAGCTCAAAAGCTCAATCCATGGTCCGGTTTCTGTTCCAGCTTCACCAGCATCCCAACTGCACAACACAGCACAGCTGTCACAGCAGTGCAGCAACACGTCTGACATGGGGTTCATCAGCGTAGTCCTGCTCACGTCTCCCCGTCCCATCCGATGAAGGCATCTTTGAGATGATTGTTGTCAACTGCTTGGCTGCCACACCTCAGCTGACAGAGCAACAGCAGCAGGAGGGCCAGTACAGCTCCTGGGAAGCTGCTGGCTGCTGGTAACATTGTCATCACGAAAACTATTTGTAATCAGAACACAGCCATGCAGTGTTTTGCTGTCGGTCAGCAGGGGAAAGCTGATCGAGATCTGCCGGTTGTGATTTCTATTTGATCACCAGAACACAAGCCACACAGCAGGACACCTCTGCTCTGCAAATTAATTTATTTGGCACTGTTGCTAAACATGCAGCAGCCGATGTTTGACAACCATGTCACTCCATTTGTCATGCAGCCAAAGCTTTGAGTTATGGGGCTTCATCGCAACTCATGTGTTCTTATAGGCAGAGGAAAATGCGCCACAAAACTGTCTGCTTGTGATAGGATACTTTGGAGGTGTCCAGTTCTGGCAGCAATTGCTGCAGATCACCATGGCTGATTCTGTCCAAGCGCAGTGTGAAAAGTGTGTTGACGTTTGGTTGAGGGGAGATAGGTGCGTGGCTGCTGAGCCCTCTGCTGAGGCTGCGCCCCTCAGTGCACCCCCATCTAAACACCGCAGACTTTGTTTCTGCGTGCAGGAATGATGCCGGCCCCACCAAACAAGCGCTTTTACAACTCATCCAGCAGCACCCCAAAAACAGCCTGCCTCGGCGATACCTGGTGAGCACAGCTTGCTGGCAGCATTAGAGGGGTGTGCATGCTGCTGCTGACCACAAGCCACCAGGCTGTCCCCTGCAATGGCTCGGATGAGCCACACCGCCACGTACTTTCCCTCCATACAGGCACGTTTGATGTTTCATGAGGCTGCTGGAGCGATCAGCCCAGGCACTGTGGGCTCAAACTCGTCGCTGCAGCGGATACAGCTGCTTACAGATGCCTACGAGCATGCAGCTGTGGCAACTGCCCTGTCTCCCAACAGCTTGTCATGTGCGGCTCTGAGGGCCACACTGGCCATTAATCTGTTGGTGGAGGAGTCAGCACTGCTGACACCCACCCCACCCTCCACCAGCAGCGCTGGCAGCAAAGCTGGGCCAGAGCAGCAGTCACAACAGCAGCAGCAGGCCAGCAGCTGCACCATGCTTGACCGCAAGTGCCAGGAGCTGCTGCAGCGCTTCTTGGGCAGCATCGACGCTTGCAAGACAGCACTGGAGCACCCGAATCCTGTGCTGAGGGAGCCCCTGATCACCTTCACCACTGCAACGCACACCACGTGCGACCCATGCAGCCTGGTAAGTGGCCACCATGATGCTCAACTGAGAGGCATGCATGGGGGTTGAATGCATGGCAACAGCGAATATTCTTGCATGGCCCCGTTCGGCCAGCTCTTCAGCTGTCAGTAGTCAACAGCGCAGTTGGAACATGCTGTGATCGCCTGTGCTTGCATGCCTTGCTGGAGCCAGACAACCAGCAGCTGCCCTGCACACCAAGCAGAGATATCACCAGCACCCCATGTTGACCCCCATACCCTGCATTTTGGCAGGTCATGCACCAGTCCTGTCCTGTCCTGTGTATCTTGTCTGTCAGTAACATGAGCGAGGTGTGTGCTGTGTGTGCTTGCAGCTGGTGGAGAAGATCATGGACTGCTCCCGGGCTGGCAAGCTGCAGGAGGTTGTTGCAGAGAAGCGCAGCGTGCTGACCAGCATGCAGCAGGTGCTGCAGAGCTGCTATGCACTGCTGGACAGCACGCAGGTGCCGCTGCACAGCATCATACGCCTGCTGCAGCACATCCTACGGTGGGTGACAGGACTGCTTGCTGCATGTGCTGGCGACCCGCAGTTGTGGCAGCTTCTGGCCTGCAGCAATCGAGTGTCACACTTGTGGTTACAACATGCGTACCTGCAAAGACACGGTTGGATGGGTTGGTTAGCATGCATTCAAAGCGGCTGTTGGTGCTGTTCCCCTCTCTTGATGCCTACGGCAGGCTGCACCACAAGGTGCTTTTGCGCTTCCCCAGCATTCCATTGCTCAGCCGCTACCCCTAATTACTTTTGCAGAGCTTTGACATGATTGTTTGCCTTTGCTGCATGTCTGTGCTGCTCTAGGCCGTATGGTGCAGAACAGCAGATGCTGGCGAGCAGCCGCGTGAACAGCAGCAGCCCACCGGGCACAGCAGCCGGCAGCAGCAACCCAGTAGCCCAGCTCCCCGCCTCTCAGCTGCACCATGCTGCGATCGGTGAGCTGCTGCGCCTGCTGCGCCCAGGCAGCAACCAAGCCTGCAGCAACGCAGCCATTGCTGCCACGACCGCTGCTGCCGCTGCAGCCGCCACTGCTGCGGGCAACGCAGCAGCAGCCATGGCGGGGGCAGCAGCAGCGGTGGTGGCTCCAGCAGCAGCAATCTGTGAGGCAGCTGGCTCAGGCCCTGTAACAGATGACGGCCTGGCACCTCTGCCGCTGTCCGTTGAGAAGCCGTGGGACCCTCCCAGCACAACACCAGCCTCTACAGGCAGTAAGGCAGCTGCAGGAAATGCGCGCGGTGCAGGCAAGGGCAGGAATGGGCGCAGCAGGGCAGGCGGTGCTGCTGCTGGTCCTGGCAAGAAGCGTGAGCGCAGCAGGAGGGAGCGGTTCATGGATGTGGAGAGCTTCTGGCGCAGCTGCAGCCCACAGCAGCGACTGCAGCTGCTGCGTGTGCCTCTGGCACCCCTGCTGGCAGGTGGGTCTTGTTGAGGGGCTGGGGCATGCAGTCACCGCAGTGATGGTGTTCTGTAGGCAGCATGCTGTCTGCATCTGGCTTATTGCCTCTTGCCCCCTGTCCTGCCCTGCATGTGCTCTGCAGGTGTGAAGCAGGAGTCTGGTGCTCCCGCTGCAGAGGTGTTGATGGAGGGGCTGGTGCTGCTGCGTGAGCAGGAGCACAGCAGCTGCTACTGGCTGTGTGCGGCATGCGACCGCAAGTTCCACACAGCACGGGACTTCAACACGCACCTCGAGACCTGCCACGAACAGCTCGTGCTCGCCAAGCAGCAGCAGCAGCTGCCCCTCAAGGCACCCCTACTGCCTCCTGGGCCCCCAGCAGCAGGCAAGGCTCTGGCCGCACCCCAGCAGCAGCAGCTGCCTGTGTCGCTGAACAGCAGCAGCCTGCCGCCCCCGGTAAAGTACATATCCTGTGGCAAGTGCCAGGCCCCAGTGGTGGGTATGTACTACATCCGCACGCCACCTGCTAAGCCCGCCGCACCACAGGCGCAGCCACAGATGCAGACGCAGCAGCCGGCTGCAGCAGCAGCAGCAGCATCTACCGGGGAGGATGCAGCAGCAGAGCGCATGCGCACTATCTGCATCAAGTGCTATCGGGAGCTGACCACGCTCATGGGCGCAGCGGGTGCCGAGCGCAGCTACTGCATGGTGACCCCCCATGCACCTCTCACCCCCAGCTCGTCCTGGTCTGGCAGCGGGAGTGAGTTCATCAGCACGCGCGGCAGCTTCAGCAGCTGTGGGGACGATGACGGGGCCTCGTCAGGGTCCCTCACGGACTCGGACGACCCTGTCACAGCAACAGCCGCTGCTGCCACAGCACGCAGCATGCAGCTGCGGCCGTATGATAACAGCACGCGGGGTGCTGGCCGTGGGGGCCAGGGTGCAGCAGCCGGGGTGCCGGAAGGCAAGCAGAGGGGCCAGCCGTGGCCTGCTTGGAGGCTGCAGCAGCAGCGGGCCCTGGCTTGGAGGACACACATGCCTGACACGCTGCGCTGCAGCAGCTCACAGGGCTGCGGCAGGGCTTGTGGGCCGAGTGTGAATGGCCCACAGTCGCAGCAGCAGCCCGGGCAGCGGCAGCAACAGCAGCAGGCGTCTGCGCCGGCACCTGGCCCGGGGATCTTTGTGTTCGGCAGCAGCAGCAACTCTGGGGCTGGTGCTGGCGCTGGCAGCAGCTGCACAGCCAGCGGTAGCAATGCAGCTGGCAGCTTTGTACCTACAAGCCCAGTGCCTGCTACTGCTGCTAGTGTTGGTGCCGGTGCTGGGGCTGCTGCCGCGCCTGCTGGACCGTCTGAGGGCGTTGCAGCAGTGCAGTCAGGCCTTCTGTCACCAAGCAGCTGCAACAGCAGTCCTGTCAGGCCACGGCTGCCGCCGCCGCAGCAGCAGCAGCATCTTGGCGGTGCTAGTGGCAGCAGTGGCTTGGCGGCCTACTGGCAGCAGCAGCAGCTGCTGCTGTGCAGTGCAGATGCTGCAGCAGTGGAGCTCCTGGATGGGCTAGATATCGTCCAACGGGCGAAGCAGTTGAACAGCCATCAGCGCAGGGCCTCTGCTGCAGCAGCACACACCTCACAGAGGCTCTCTGGGCCTATGGCCGGCACCAAGCGTCCTGCAGCCGCTGCTGACGGGGACCCAGCAACAGCAGCAGGGGTTGTTGTCACCAGCCAACATGACTTGATGCTGCCCCCAAGTGTGCCTGCCTTCCAAGCCCCAGGTGCGGTCCACACTGGGCTGTCAGCAGAGGGTGAGGCAGCAGCAGGGGAGTTTGGGGCTGGGGTGGGGCCTGACACGGGGACCCCCTCGGCCTCCAACAGGACTTGGCGGGACTGGCTGCTGCCTAAGAAGCTCCTGCAGTGGAACGATGGGGATGACGAGGGTGGGGATGGGTCGGAGCTGTACCGTAGCCGCAGGTCCTCATTCAGTTCTGACGATACTTTGGATGACGTCATTTCCCGGGGTCTGGGGCACGCTTGCAGTGGTGGGCCAGGTGTGAGCCATATCACCCCAGCAGCAGCAGCAGGAGGGCTCCCTGACGGCAGCAGTGGCAGCAATGGCGGCTGCAGCAGCGGCCAGCAGCAGGGCCGGCGGGGTACCGTGCCCACTGTGGTGATTTCAGAGTTGAGCGATGAGCCAGCAGCGGGTGGTGAGGGGCCAGAGCAGTGTGCTGGTAGTGCTCCATGCTCCCCTCGCACACCGTCAGCACAGGACAGCTGCCGTGGCGGGGCTGACACTGGCGGCACCTCGTCAGGTGCTGTAGTAGTCCTGCCAGTCCCTTCCAGCGGCGCAGGGGATGCGGGTAGTGTCTCCCCTGCCACAGCAGCTGCTGCCGCGGCTGCCAATATTGACAGCCTGGGGGCGTGCCTTGCAGCAGCTGCGCCCGCTGTACTCGTGGATGAGTTGATCCGCTGCATGCAGCACCTGTACAGTACAGATGCCGACGTGGCAGATGAGGCACTCCATTGCCTGGTTGACTTCCTGCAGCGGAAGCTCAACCCCAAGGGGTACCGCCGCGTGAACTGCGACACAGCTGTCGCAGCAATGGTGGGCGCCAGCAGGCGCTGCAGCAGCGGCAGCACGCTCTCACTCGAGCAGCTGTCGCCAGCAGCAGCAGCCGCTGCAGAGGCTGCCGGGCTTTCTGAAGACGAGGCTGCTTTGGCAGCTGAGCTGCTAGCTGCACCTGAGCTTGCATTCATGTGCCCCAGGGCCATGCGTGCAGCCATGTGCTGCCTCAGCAGCAGCGACCTGCACATGGCGCTGGCATACATCGTGCGCCAGTCCGGCGCCCCGCTGGCCGGCGCTACCTGCGTGGATGTGGACAGCACCTGCGGCAGCAGCGGCGGCCGCAGCACCTTGGCCAGCAGCAGCGGGGCGGGCTCTGTGACAGGGGAGGAGGACCTGGGTGACACAGCCAGTCAGACAGACAGTCAGGAGTCAGACGAGGAATCTGGCTGCATGGCCCTGTTCCAGCTCTACCTGGATGAGGTTGCTTTTGAGGAGTTGGTGACTCATCTGTGGCCTGGGGAGTTCCGCCTGCGCGGGGAAGCGCCAGCCGGCGACGCAGCAGCAGCGGTAGCGACAGCAGGGAAGGGCAGCGCGCCACCCGCAACGGCGAAGAACCTGCACGGTGGGGCGCAGCAGGGCCGGCCTGCCGGCAAGGCAGCTGCCGGCAGTGCGGCAAGCGCTCAGGGCGGCAGCCAGGCTCAGAAGGACCGGTTGGAGCCTGTGCTGCTAGTGGCGCCCTGGTGGCTCGAGCACCTGCGGCAGTCCAGCAAGGCTAAGGACCAGACAGGGGATGCCGAGGCAGACATGCGTGTGCTGCGCTGGGTGTATGGCAATATTGAGAGTGCGCAGGCGGAGGAGCTAGCTGGGCGGCAGGCTGCTCTAAGGGGTGGGCTGGACAGGACGTCTGCCCTGTGGGAGTTGTATGAGGGGCTGGCTGAGGCCTGGAGGCGCATGCAGCGGGTGGCAGACAGGCAGCGGCGCCTGGAGCAGCTCAGGAGTAGGGTCAAGGTAGGTGCAGCGGCTGCTCCGGTGGTATACGTGTACACCCACAGGTTGTGTTGTTGACAAGTGGCGTGTGTGCTTTCGGGGACAAGTGTGCAGGACTGGCTTATGTTCCAGTGGGACTTTGCAGGTTGACTCAACTGCATGCCTCTTTCTGTCAGACAGCAATGTGTGCGAGCTTGGTGCTGCCAGCAAGCAGGCCAACCATGGTCAGTGATTGGATAAATGTATGGTTTTCAATGCACAGGATTGGCTTAGCGGTCCCTTTCCTCCGCCCTGGAAATATTCACGGCGAACCGATTTACAGTCCTACATGGTGTGTCATGCTGTACTGCTATGTCACCGCAGGCCAAGTTTGCTGAGGTGAAGGCTTTGGAGGATGCAGCCCAGCACGGCACCAGCCAACAGGCAGCAGCATTCCTGGAGTCACTGAGCAGCAGCTTAGCCTAGCACCAGCACCAGCACCAGCACCTGCGCTGCTAGCTTGCTCCGCATCCGGCAGCACCCCAGCAGCACTACCGGAGACAGCGCTCGTTCCTGCAACTGCCGCTGACTCAGCCCCCGCTGCTGCCGTGCCGCCGCAGCAGCAGCCTCCTGCAGCATGCGCGGCTGCGGCAGCTGCTGTCTCGCTGTCTCCCCTGATGCAGCTGACGACATACATGACAAAGCTCGCACCGCTGTACCTCTGCGAGCCTGCTGTTGCAGCAGTGCGCACGGCTCCGCTGCTCGCCAGCGAGGCCTCCCAGCACTTTGCCTGCACCCTACTGGAGCGCGAGCTCGCTGTGCTGGCCCTCATGGAAGCAAAGCTTGAGCACGATGTAGCTCTTGCTCGGCAGCGCCTGCAGGCAGCGAACGACCGGCTGCTGGCAAAGCGCGGTACGGAGCTCTCAGCAGCAGAAGCCGAGCAGTCGAAGCTTATCGCAGAGGGCCCAGCCAGCCACAGGAAGAAAGACCTGCTTGATAAGGCCACGAAGGAGACAGAGCACAGGCAGAAGCTGGCTGATGTGAAGGCCCGCATCGAAGCTGCTAAGGCAGCCATTGCTGAGGATGAGGCCCTAGCAGCATCTGCAGAGCTAGCCGCTGCAGAGGGTACGGCAGCTCTCCTGCACGTGCAGGACCTCGCCCGGCAGATGAACATGCGGCTGAAGACACTGCAGGACTTCAATGCTCAGCTGGCTGCGCTGCTGCCACCCCTGCACGCACCTGCACCAGCAGCAGCGCCGCCCCAGCAGCAGTGCGCTGCAGCAGTCCCCGGCAGCTGCGCCAGCAGCAACGGCAGCGCAGCGTACGGGTCCCCAAACAGCAACAGCGTAGACAGCAGCGCATGCAGCAGCAGCCCTCAGGTGGACGCCGAGCCGGCGCCCCCTGCTGCGGCTGCGCCTGCCGCCCCCAGCGCCTTTGCAGATGCACATGCGGAGTGGACGCTGCGGGCCCGCAGGCTGGAGTGCCTGATGTGTCGCGTGCTGTGGGTAGCGGAAACGATCCGGCTGTTTGACGGACAGTATGACACCCACAGCGTTGCCGCAGGCAGCACCAGCACCAGCACAGCCGGCGGGTCCTCAGCACCAGCACCAGCAGCACAGGGCGCGGCAGCAGGTGGAGCAGCACAGGGCTTGGTTGGTCCGCAGGGCTACAGTCAGGCGCGCACCACACCCACCGACATGCTGTCTGCCAGCAGATGGGTGAAGGCACAGGGAGAGGAGCTGGACGCCAACTTCCATGCTGCTGCAGAGGAGTTGGGGCTGCTGAGGTCACGCATTCAGCAGCTTGCCTGGTGAGCGGGGATCTGAATTTTGGAATTTGAATATGAATGGGGACAATCTGGAGAGGACAGCGATCTGTGTTGGCATATGGGCTGAAGCCAGTCTCTAGACGTTGAGCAGCTGCGGTGGGGTCATGTGAGTGCATGCAGGCAATCTCTGTCGTGAGGGTCATATGCATGATTTCCATGCGGGCCAGATGCAGCTGATGGGAGTCAGGCGGCGTCAAGCATGCAGTGTTGGGCACCACTGGTGCGCAGGGCTTTTCTTGCTGCTTGATGCAAGAACCTTGCATTTTGACACTACTGCTGTCCATGTGGGTTTGCACCACTGGCAGCAACTGATCGCCTTGCCACACAGCTCTTGTACAGTTACGCCAGCTGAACCCCTTGCGCTGCCTTTGTCCCTGCTGTCTGTGTCCACACTGTGTCTCATCCTGCAGTGTCGACCTGACCTTTGAGCTGCATGAGGCCGCCCTCAATTACGTGCGCCGCCGGATTGAGGCAGCATCCACAGCTGCTCAGGAGATGCGCTCGCAGCAGCTGTTGCTAGAGCTTGCCGCGGAAGAGGAAGCCGCCAAGAAGGCTGCTGCAGCACCCACCAAGCAGCAGCAGCACTCTCAGCACACACAGGCAGCCGCCGCAGCGACAGCAGCAGCTGCCGCCGAGGTCAACGACAAAGGTGGCAGCTCTGTTGCAGCCGGTGGGCATCCTGTTTCCTCACAAGGGGCAGGGTCCACAGCAGCAGGAGCTGCTGCTGCCCAGCAGCAGCCCTCTGGCAAGGCTGGCAAGGGGAAGAAGGGCAAGCAGCAAGAGCAGAGCAAGCCTGCGGCCAGCAAGCCAACCCCCAAGGCCACAAGCAAGCAGCAGATCCAGCAGGTTGCTGCAGCAGCAGAGGAGACAGCGAAGCGGGAGGCAGCTGAGCGGCTGCAGGCCCGGGAGGCAGCTAGGGCTGCACGGGAGGCAGCGATAGAAGCCGAGCTTGAGAAGCGCAGGCAGGAGCTGCTGGCTATGGAGGAGGCAGCAGAAGCAGAGCTGATCCGGTTAGCTGAGGAAGCAAGCCTCAGGGAGCAGCAGGCACTGAAAGAGGCTGCCGAGACAGAGTGCCAGAAAAAGGAGCAGCAAGCAAGGGAGGCGGCTGCAGCGGCAGCAGCAGCGGCCGCGGCACCAGCTGCGGCGCAACCTGTCGGGCAGAGCCCGCGCAAGCAGCAGCAGCACCCGGGCAGCGGCAGCCCCGTGCCTGCCCAGGCAGGCAGCGGCAGGGCACAGCAGGGCACAGCAGGAGCTGCTGGGAGGGTCCCTCAGGGCAAGCAGCAGGGAGCTGCTGCTGTTGCAAGAGGAGCACCCGGGTCTGCTGGTAGTGCTGATCAGGGTCAGGGTCCTGTTGGAGTGACATCGCCTGTGAGGCCTGCTGCTGCACACCGTGCATCCAGGGTCCAACTTACAGGACCAGGAGCAGCACAGGCTGTCAGTAGGGATGTGGGCAAGCAGGCTGCTGTTAAGCCACCTGGCAGCATGGCTGCAGCCCCTCCTGCTGCTGCCACCCCAGCAGCTCTCAGCAAACGCCAGCAGCAGGCTGCAGGTGCTGCAGCAGCCACAGCTGGGACAGGACTTGCCGGCAAGAAGGGTGGGCGGGTGGTGGTCAGGCTGCAGCGGCCGGGGGCCGTGGCGGCAAGGGTCAGCCAGGGTCTGCAGGATCCACACCATCTAAGCAGCAGCGCTCGCAGCACAAGCAGCAGGAGCGTGGGCAGTTGCCGCCGCCACCACCGCCGCCGCAGCCGGTACCTGTGATGCTGGATTTTGGCCCCACACCTGCTGAGGCGTATGCTGCAAAGCAGGCCCAGGGCGTAACTGCTGCTGCTGCTGCGGCTGGTGCCGCGCAGCCAGCCTCACAGGAGGAAAGTGCCCAGCAGCACTCAGTGCAACAGCAGCAGCAGGAGATGCCATTCGTACCACAGCAGCAGCAGATGCAGGGCGTAGTGGGAGATGTCCAACAGGGCTCTTCCCCCGTAGCTGCCGTTGCTGCTGGCACAGCAGGACCAGCATCCCCAGCAGCAGCACCGGGCTTAGAGGCTTTCGGGCTGACAGCCGCCGATGCGGTGGTGCACATGCCCTCCAGCACCGCCAGCAGCAGCAGCCACTTGGCTCTGCTGTCACAGGGCCACCCAGATGGCTCAGTGCAGCCGCTGAGCATCCCATCCAACGAGCCCAGGAGCAGGTTCGACAGCAGCAGCGCACCATTATCAGCCGCACCTGGGAGTGCCTTTGCCGCTGCTGCATCTATCGCACAGCCTGGCGCAGCAGCAGCAGGGGTAGTAGGGCCGGTAGGGTCCTCGGCAGGTCTGTGTGCACCATCACTAGGCCACAGCCATGGCAGTCAGGCCTTCACTGCAGATGCACCCCTTACAGGGTTCAGTCCAGCACCCGGCGGCCCGCTGCTGTCTTCTGTAGGCAGTGGGCACCTGCAGTACCCTGGTCCTGCTGGTGGTGCCGGTGCTGCGCACCCCGACAGCAGCATGCGCACCCTATCCGGTTCCAGCAGCTTACTGCCGGGTCTATCGGGGACTGGTCAGGGCTTTGGCTCGCAGGATGTGTTGCTGGGCTTTGGGTTGGGTGCAATGGGCGCAGTGGGTGGGTTCTCTGCCTCCCGGCAGGGCTCTGCAGGGCTGCAAGGCCCTGGGAGCTCAGACCTCACTCTGACCTCAGAAGGGCCTTCAAGCATGTCCGGTGGTGGCTCTAAGGGCGTTGCTGCAGTGATGGGCGTTGGCGCTGCTGTATCAGCACCCCTGACAGTAGGATCCGGACCCCCCTCTGTCCACCTGCGGCCCCCTAGGCCGGCATTGGGAGCTGTTGGTGGTGCTGGGGATAGCTTGCTGGGTGGTGGAGGTGTCAGTGGGGGGCTTGATACCCAGAGGGGCATGTTTGGCCAAGCAGGTGGTGCACCAGGCCTGGGTGTGCAGCTGCAGTCTGCTGGTGGGAGGTACAGTGGGTTGGACAGTGTGCTGCAGGACCCGGAGTCCCCACAGCTGGGCTGCTCTCCTGCAGGAGATGCCCTACACATCCAAAGTATCATGTCTTTACTTGATGACACAGGGTCCAGCAGCAGCACACATGCACAGCCTGCGGCTGCAGCAGCGAACGCCGCTGGCGGCAGTGGCGGTGGTGGTCGCGGCAGGCAGGGCAAGAAGCAGCAGCAGCAGCACGACCAGCAGAAGCAGCCTCAGCGGCAGCAGCAGCGCCAACGGGGACAGAAGGGCCAGCACATGCAGCAACAACAGCAGCAGAGGCCAGGTAGCCGCGGCCGCAACAGTCCTGCTCCCGACAGTAAGGGTGCAATGCAACCAGGCCGTGGAGCCGATGGGTTGGCACCGACAGGCGTCCCTTCTGGCAGTATCAGCAGTGGCTCGGAGTCTTTCGGTCAGGCTGTCAACCCCAGCGCTAGCAGCAGTCTCAACAGCGTCATGTCCCCGATGCGGCCACCTGGTTTGTCTGGCACCACAGGCAGCTTGTCCTCCCGCCCCAGTAGTGCTGGCAGCACCTCAACTGCACCTGGTGAGGGTCTGGGTGGTGTTGGTGCAGTGGGGTCCAGTCAGCGCCAACAGCAGATGAAGCAAGGTGGAAGCGCAGCAGCAGCGCCAAGCAGCGGGCAGCTCTGGGGCGGTTCTTTGGCCGCCTATGGTAGCGCCATGCAAGCTGGTGGTGCAGGACAGGCCTACAGCAGCAGCAGCTGGGCAGGTGCCGGGGCCATGGGCTTGGATACCAGCGGGCCCAGCAGCGGTGACATGACAGGGAGCAGGGGTGCTGCTGGGCAAGGGGCGTATGCTGCTGCTGGTACACGGGACGGTACAGCAGCGGCGGCCGCAGCCATGGCTGCAGGTGGGGGTGTCTGGTCAGGCCCCCGCCCTCAGCTGCCGTCCCTACCCAAGGGTGATCTTGCTGCAGGGAGGGATCAGCAGCGGCCTGGCTCTGCAGGCATGGGTGGCTACCCTACTGCAGCACAGGCCAACCAGCATGCACAGGCACATGCGCACATGGCCGCGGCCACTGCTGCCGCAGCCGCCGCCGCTGCTGCCACTGCCGCCGTGAAGCAGGCGCAGCAGCAGGCAGCTGCTGTTGCTGCAGTTGCCGGGCACCAGGCTGGCGGTGGGCTTCGGTCTCACAGTCCTGGCTTGGCGGGGTTGTACTCGCAGGGGCAGCAAGATATGGCTGCCCTTTTTGGTGGCAGCTCCAACAGCCTTCTGGGGGCTGGGCCTACGGGTGGGCTGTCAGTTGGGCAGGGGTACCTCGATGCTTCAGGAGGGTTTGGGGGTTTGACAAGTGGGGCACTGTCGGGTGGCTTCGGGGCACCACATGGTGGCATGAGCTCTGGGCTGGCAGATGTTGCGGGGCTGTGGCAGCAGCAGCAGCAGCAGCAGGCGGCGGCGGCGCTACGGTACCCTGGGGGTCTGGGTGGCCTGCAGCAGTCCCTGCAGCAGCAGCAGCAACAGCAGCAGCAGCAGATGTGGTCTAGGCCACCCAGTGCAGGGGGCGGGCAGGGTGTTCAGTGGTAGTGAAGGTGACATGGGATGAGGCCAAGGGAAGGAGGGTTGCTGGGTGGTTTGTGGTCAGCAGGTTTGGGGGTTGTGGTACTTATGCAGATGGTTCGGACATGTATCTATTTGAAGTGGTTCACAGCAGGGTGCTCAGTGTTTGTTGGTGTTGCAATAGAAAGAATCAAATATGTCACACGGATTGTCTTGAGTTCTTGGCCTGCTAGGCAGGACTTTTCATGCTTTGCAGGCAGGCTGCTGCTGTTATCGGCAGACATATGCACATGTTTCTGGTGTCCTGGTTGTGGTTGTTTAGAGCTGTGTCGAGCAGTGGTGGTGTCACCCTACAGTCCTACAGCAATCTACAGCACAGTGGTGCATGAAGCAGGCACTTATGCCACCAGCTGGGGGTCTTTAGGCAGGTTGCAGGGCACTGTCCAACTGCTATGCTTGGTTGCAGCTATGCATGGTACTCAGTCAGTTTTTTTCACGTTGTGGCCGGCGTTACATTGGTGGCCAGCAGTATCTCTTGGCGTGCAGGGCGCTGTTAGCGGGCTGCGTGCGGGAGTGCATGGAATGGTTGTGAGCGGGTCCAATGCTGCTTGCTGATGAGCTGCATTTGGTTAGAGGCAGGTGTGTACCATGGCAGTTGGTGTATGCTTACACAATGTTGTGCTGCTTGCGTTCTTGCTTGCTTGCGCAAGAAGTGCAGGAAACCCCCCTGTGGGTTGCTGAGCGTGCTGTCTCAGCCGTTCTGTGTGCCATGTGCACTTAGCTTTCCAGCTGGAGCGCCATGCACACCCTTACATTTTCATTTTTGGTGGGTGCTGCAGTGTGTTGTGTGAAGCTCTAGAGCAAAATGCCCCCTTGTCGGCAGGCAAGCCGGCAATGTGGTCATGTGCGGTGGAGCGCTCAAATGGAACAGGGTTGTCACAGCAGGGTGCAACAGAAGCTAGATGTCGTCCTTGCTGTGGAGCCTTCTTGGAGCCCTGCTGCCAGCAGTGGGGGGCACCTGCTCTGTTGTTGAGACCAACAGGGGCTGGAGGCACAGCTACCTCCAGTCAGGCTTAGTCGTGTGGATGTCATGTTGCTGTCACTGCAGCCCAGAAGGGTGTGTGCAGTCATGACAGACTGGGTGTGTCGCAATGGGTGAACACATGTGTGTGTGGGGTGGGTGTGACGGAGTGCTGACAGCAGCCCACCTGGTAATAGAAAGAAGCACAGGTGGAACGTGTGGGGTGCTGCTGTGTCGGCCTGTTGCTTGGTGTGTGGTGCACGTGTGTGCTGCAGCTCAGGCTTTGGTGGTGTCGTGCTGGTTTCAGCTGGCGCATGCGTCCTCGTGTTGTCGATGCTGAGTGGGCATGTGCTGACCGAGGTCCTTGGTTCTGGTAACAGCCCAAGTATCAACTTGAGACATGCAGTGGCACAGCGCAAAATCGACGTGATGGCAGCCCGCAACCATGATGGTGTGCATCGACAACATCCTGCAGGATGAGCTCATGCAGAACATCCCATGCACAAGGGTAAGGGGTGGGGTAGAGCTTGGAGGCATGAACACAAATGCTCCCAGCGAAAGGGGCAGGAATCCCCCAATGGGTTGACAGCATGCTCACATGGCGGCCGCAAAGGGTGATCACAGCGTGTGGGTTCAGGGGCTTGGGTTGGATCCTTGCTTTGGATGTATAATTAGGCGTGAAAGGTTCTGTGACTCGTCCGGGTGCCGAAGCTGTACAGTGTAGTGCCAAGGCACTGTTACGGTTGAACGGTTCCGGTTGTGCTTCGCACGGTCGGACAAAATGGTTGAAACACAGCTGTATGATCGTTCCTTTTGTCTTTCTCGCAGTTGTCCAGGGCTCTCAGCTGATCACCGCTTCACATACTACTGTACATCGAACCAGTTGACTGCTGAGGGCCTTGATAAGCTATCACACGTATCACAAAGTGATTATTGTGGGTTCTAAAGACAGGCACTGCGATCGGCAGTCGTGCACAGTGGTGCCAGCATGGTGGCAGCACCTGCTTCTGGTCAAGACAAGGCAAAGTGCGTACAGTACTCATGTGTATACATGTCCACTTGAAGTCAGCGATACAGTGTGATAAGATACATGCCACCCTGACACAGGCAGCGTATCAGGGCCTTGGACTTGATCCAGAGGCTCACGGCCCCAGCAAACACAGTGAGTGGGATCCCGAGCTGATGTGGTGTGCCACCCTCAACACTACATATTGTGCATCATGCAGATGCACATGTACAAATTGCTGCAGAGGGAGGCCCAGAAGACGAAATGGATCATCGACTTGGTGATGAAGGTGGATGAGCAGTACAAGCAGGATGTGGCTGCACAGCAGCAGCAAATTGTGAGCGGCCCAGACATCACATAGCACCTGCGTGCAGCACTTGCCCAGCTTGTGGGAAAGTGCTGTTATGGCAGTCAGGGTCTTACCCCATATTACACCATACTGAAAGCCAGCAGTGCTTGCTGTGTCGCAACAGGCACGGGCAATCAAGTGCATCATCGCTCTCTCTGTTGCTGCCATCTTGCTGTCACAGGCCGACCTGCAGCAGCAGCTTGCGGCGTTGCAGGAGCAGAGCAGCAGCAATATACAGCAGCTAAGCAGCCAGGTGAGACCCAACACAGCCGTTGTACTGGCCGTCAGCACGGCCTGCTATCACTGTAAAAAGAAGCAGTGTTGATGAGCAGGGACATGCTGTTGTATGTTGCAGCAGTTCTTCACGCCACAAAACAGCAGACAGCCAGTGGGCTGACCTGTTGAAACTGTACTGGGCTCACAAGCAGCACTACGGCATGCAGTTGCTGCTGATGGAGGCATCAGAAACCGTGACCCTGCACTCTCCTGCCAGGAGTGTGCAGCGTCACGGTCCGACCATGGCATGAAGGGCTGTTGACACAGTGTGTCAGCAGCCTTCATGCGCCATTTACCAAGGACAGTACCCGGCTACTAGCCAGGCTCTACCTGACAAGGTGTGAACACTGTCATGCATACAATAAGCTTTCTGAGCTTGGCAGCAGCAGTTCTTTATTGAAGCAGCAGCTGCTGTGTTGTGTGCTGCCCACACACTTGCAGGTGCAGTCGCTGCGGTCCATGGTGAGGGACCAGCAGCTTGCACTGGACAGCACGTCCTATGCGCTGCAGACAGCAGAGGTATGTGGGAGCCCAATGGCACTTGTTGATGCCTGTACTGAATACAGTGCCTTGAGTGTCCGGCTCAGCAGCAGTAAAGCCGTGCAACATGTGAATATCTCAGTTTAATCACGGAAGCCACAGCAGACAGCTGCATCTGCCCACTACAGCAATACTTATCAGCACGCGTCAGAAAGAATATGCCCTGCATATTGCAGGCTGGTGTCAGACATGGTGGAAGCCTTTCCTTTGCCCCTTGTGTCAGTCATGTCCTTGTTGTTTTCTCCCCTAAAGTTTCATGGTCATGCTGTCTTGCAGGTGCAGTACACCAACATGCAGGAGTCACTCCGCTGTGCTGAGGACGCAGCAGCAGTAGCTACGTCAGAGTGTGCTGGGCTGGTCCAGGTAGTGCAGACGTTGATCAACCAGGAGGCCCGGGTGCGCAGCTCACAGGCACACAGGGCACATGAGCTGCGCGAGGCACTGCAGCAGACGCATGCTGCACTCAGGAGGGCTGCTGACAAGGATAGAGGCAAGCAGGATGAGGTGGGTGGGACTGCCTGGCAGTGGCATTGAGCCTGGTATGCTGGTCGTCCGTGTGCGTGCTGCGGAAGATGTGGTGGGGCTGTGGTAGCATGATGTTGTCATGGTGTTGTGGGGTGTTCGAGGCCTAATTGGGCTGATGCGCAACAGATGCCATCAACTCTTGCCTGAAAGATGCAGCCGTTGACCTGTTCAAGCAGCACAAGAGTGTTGACCCCAGCAGCTGCGGGCAACCGCTGCCTGTTGTGCAAACCAAAACAGTACAACCACAACAAGCCGATGATGAATCAGCTAGGCTTTCAAACAACGTGCAGCTGTGTGCCGTATCGTCTCAGCCGACACACTGAGCGGGAAAGTGTTGGCATGTGCTGTGCCTTGCAGCGTGAGGTTCGCCTGCATGAGCGTGAGCAGTCCCTGATGGCTGAGCGCACTGCGCTGCTGGAGCAGCAGTCCATCCATGCAGCACGTGATGAGGCACTGGAGACCCTGCAGCTCAAGTACCACCTGGCTGTGTGCAAGCTCAAGGAGTGAGTGACTCACTCACTTAGTGACTGAACCCCTTGTGGCTAGCAATGTGACTGTGAAGGTGGTTTGTGACAAGGTGCGCAGTGCCAATCAAAATACATGGGGTGGGTCTATTGCACTTGCAGTGCTGCCCAATCACTGGCTGAGACGGCTGTGTTCTGTTGGTTGCTCTCCTGCAGGATGTTGAGGAGTGCCTCTCAACAGGCAGACTGTGCAGCTGCTGCACTTGCTTCGGGGACAAGCCACTTGCCAGACAGGGATGCAGGGCACCCAGCAAAACCCCAGGCGTAGCAGCGACATCATCTTGTGTATCTTGGTGGCACTTGCGCACGACCCGTGGTGCTGCACTGTCAGTGGAGTTTTGTCAAGGCTGCCAGCACACGGCTGGTGCTCACAGGGTGCGGCACGTGTAAAATCGAATTGCTGCCAGGTGGCACTGATGCAGAGTTGCTCTGCTGATTGCAAGAGTTGCTGGTCGGTGATTGCTTGACAACATTGAAACCAATGGCCCAGGTCACCTAGTAACATGGCCATGTGCACACAGCACTGAACAAACAGCTGTGCACGATGCGTCAAAGCTTGCTCAGCAAAGCTAGGGACCAAAAGTCACATACTGCCATCTACTGGCGATCAAACACACTACTGAATGGTGTGACCAAAGCCACTGACCACCACTGCAGCACACACTTCAACTGCTGCCAAACTGACATCAACGTGTTTCGATGCGCACGCTCTCAAGCAAGTGCCACCACACCAAGTCTGCCACCACACCTGCTGTATCCAGCCAGTGCAATCGCCAGCGACTCTCGTCGCGGCTTGCAGCTACATCTGCCCTTCAGCTCTGATGCTGATGCTGAGACAACTTGCTGCTGGCACGGTCATGCTTTGATGCACATAGGGTGTGCCAGGATGTCAGGACTTTACCCATGACAGCTGCACTGTGTGAAGAGTGCCTGCTGTGCCACCTGCTGCTTTGCTGAACAGCTGCCTACCAGACCAGGCTCTAGTGGTGCTTGGGCTCTGCCTTAGCTGCCGCCTCCTGCTTTTTTGCCTCAGCTGCAATCTGCAGCTGCCTCTCATACTGCAAGGCAGGGAAACCAGCAGCACAGGTTGGGCAAAATTGTCACTATCAGCCAGACTGTCTGAGACAGCAGCCAAACCTCAGTCAGGCTCCACGTGCGCTGCAGTCAACTGACTCATGCGATCATCTGACCTGACCATCTGTGCTATCATGTTCCATAGGGCACAAATTGGGGTCACTGATACTCACATATTTGCGGTGGTGCAAGCACTCCATGTAATCTTCTACCAGCGCCTGGCATGTAGAAGGGGTCTCAAAGTTCTCGTGCATGCACTGCAAGCCCACCGACACAAGGGAAGGCAGACACACACGCTGTGGGTGAGCAGCAGCAGCTACAGCAGCAGCGACGCGCCACCTGCAGAACGCACATGAATGCACCTTTCAGCCATACAGGGGCCTAACATGCTTGCAGACGCACTCATTGAGATGACATACCTCTTGGAAATCCATCCAGAAGTTGTAACATCTGCAATCACCCACAGTAGCCCTGTCAGATCACTGTTGGAGCTCCCTGCTGGAAAGCAGCAGCTGGACTTCCCACCTCACCTGGAGGGACCGCCACGAATTCCCATAAACACCATTTTGTCTTCGATACGCTGTACACACTAGCGAACGCTGAACGAGGTGGATTGAGAGGGCGAAGCAGTGCCCTCTTCTCTACAGCTCTCTGACAGGCACAGGAAGAGATCTGCCCTTTTTTGTGTCGATTTCAGTAACCGCAACGACTGTGCTGCGGCGACACCGCGCCCCAATGCGATTGGGGTGCTACTGCTCCTGTTGTTGGACCAGCCTGGACAGCAACAACTGGCGTGGCTTCCTGGTGCAACGGCAGAAGTGAGGGTGATGCTGTTGAAAGTAGTACATCATTGGCTTGTCCAAGTTGCAGTTGGCTGCTGGATCTATTAAACACTTTCAGAGTGACAGGTTTGACTGCAGTACCTGCACCTGCCAATGTGGCACCCAACAAACCGCCAGTGTGGCACCCAACACACCGTCAGTTACACACGTTGCACCAGGCCACATTCACTCCTGACTGTGCCATCCAAAAGTACTGATTGCATGCTGCTAACGCCTCATTGAGTTTCCAGTGCAGCTGCAGCTGCCTTGACGACCTGTTCAAACACATCAAGCTGGTGAGCATCCTGCACCTGACTCTGCAGCTGGTTGACAACCGCCTCCAACTCGTCTCGCGGAACCACAGCTGCCTGCACAGCATGGACAGCAGGGATACGCAGTTTTCAACAACCAGGTGTAGACTCTTGCAAAAGGCACACTGCCAAATGCAAGCCCAAGTAAAACCCCATGTCACATTTTCTGCGTAACACAAACTGCTGTTAGTACAAATGCTTGTGTTTGCATCTGCGCCCCCTTCCCTCTCTCCATCCCCGCCCCCACCTCCTGGTGAGGAGACAGCAGCGGCACGTGAGCAGCAGGCCATCCCACAGCATGCACAATCATGCCTACAGACTGAATGAAGCATGACTACACACTGAATGACGATGACGAAGTATCTGACGAGTGCAGATCATGTGTCAACACTCACCGACACTGCCGCAGCAATGCGCAGGGCGCTCCCTGCAGCCAGGAACGCTTGGAACAGCGCACAGTTCTTGATAGCTGCCTCATATGCGTCCGACTGCCAGCCCCCCTGAGCCACTGCCGCCCTCTCCTGGGCCAACTCCTGCAGGGGTGTCCGCCGCAGCACTGCAAGCCAGCTGCTCTGCCACAGCTCCCTGTGCAGTAATGGGGGAAGAACATGTTACACGCAGACACATTCATCACACATCAATGGCACTGCCTGCCAGGGTTGAACCGGATGAAAATGGTACCCGGTATATGTGCAGTGTTGCATGAGCAACAACAACAACACAACTCGTTCACACCATCGTGATGTACGTGTTCAACACATTTTTGGAGACTAGCCTGTCACCATCATGGGTGGTCAGCATGATACCTGCTGGATGCTTCTCATGGGTCAGCACACCATAACCCTGCACGCTGTCAAGGGCGGCATATGCAAATGCAACACGACCTGCCATGCGCTCAGGTGCTGCTAGATGCAAGCATGTACGGCTGGGCAGTGCTTCAAGCACCATGCCTGGTTGATACAATCAACCAGACCTACCCAACTCCAGCCCCTGAGCGAGCACCCACCTATAGCTGTCTGTCTGCTTGTTGCTGGCCTCCAACGCCAGCGCCTCCACAGCAGCAACAGCAGCCCCCGCACCCCGCAGGCCCCCAAAGCCCTGGTCTGCACCCGCTGCCACAGCCTCGGCCTGTGCTGCCGCCTTGAGCGCCCTAGCCGCAAGCTCCTCAGCCAGCATGGGCTGTGTGCTGAGCCTCCCAGGCATCAGATCCTCCTGCAGCTCCAGCTGCCGCAGCTTGGCACTGGCCACAGCAAGGGCCTGCTGACTACCTCCCTGTGCTGACCCCGCCGCCTTCACAGACAGCTTGCTGAGGGCCCAGAAGCGCTGAGCGCTGCCTGATGTTGCTGCGGCAGCTGCTTTGCTGAGGCTGCTGGTGGCGGCTGCATATTGCCGAGCCTGTACTTGGCTCATCCACAGCAGGTGGGGGCAGTCTGCGAGGTAGGTCTGCAGCTGGAGGGTGAAGCCCTCACGCCCAAGCTGCAGCAGCTCAACCACACGGTTGTCCTGGTGCCACCTGTGCAAAATTATGATACAGCAGCCAGACCATGTCGGTCACCATATGCACGGACAGGTAGGTGACCCCAGGTGAAGCTGGGGGCTGTGTTGGTCTACTCGTTTGTGAAAAAGTGGCTAGAAAAGCCATGTTTGGACCCAGGCCTCGCAGCCAGGGTGGCATTGGCGGCTGATGCTGCAGGGATGCTTTGTGTGACAAGAAGGTCCCTTCCTGCTTCAACCGAGAGCAGCAAGACTCCAACAACTTCACAAAAAGCAATGTCAGGCCTGCCATAAACCACCCGTGCAAACTGCAGCAAGCTGCCTTCAGTGCATCTGCTGGTGCCAGAACATATGCTGGGGAAGTTGCCAGACTTGCTGTGTGTTACACCCTTGCATGCAGGCAGCTTGTCAACGCTTGTTGTGTACATATCCACATACCTCTCCATGACGAATCGTGTGAAGCTGTCAGATGGCAGTGGTGGTCCAGATGCTGCACACTCCCAGCGCATCTGCTGCTGCAGTTGGTCTTCCAGCACAGGGTTTATGTCTTGCATCACCTCACATGCAGCAAACAGCAGCTCCCAACACCTGCAGCAGCAGCAGAGGTGGCCAACCGCCATGAAGCTTGCAGCGGATAGACTGATGTAGCATGCACACGGCATGTCGCTGTCTTGCAGGCACGGCATGCAGTGTGTGCTGAACCTCCAGCTTCCCTCTCATGCAGGCAGGGCTGGCACCGCAGCAGTGACACTCAACACGTTGGTGGACGTCAGCTCCATCACAGCTGCAGGACCACTGGCAGTTCAGGGGGCGGAAGGGGGTACTCGCTTGAATACATCCCTTCTAGCCACCCACACGGTGCAGATATCAAACCCTACTCCAGACCCAGCCACCCACCTGTGTGTCTGTGCCAGTGCCTGCAGGCGCCACACGAGAGTCTCCTTGAGGCCTGGCAGCAGTGTCAGCACGTCATTGTCACTGCTTGGCAGGGCGTCTGAAGACACGTCCAGCACACCCCTGGACCTGCAGGCAGCACAAGTCACCTTGGTCAACATGACAGACTCACCACAAAGATTGGATGCTGCCTGTTCGTCAGCCTCCATAAGCGATAGCATGTGTGGGACAGGAAGAAGACTTGGGCCTATGCAGAAGAGTGCAAGACTGCTGTATGTCTATGTAGATGAGTCTGGTCAGCAGGTGAAAGGCTGACTCAGCCCTGAGGGATGCACGGTCCATGCTGCCATGCATACCAATTGAGTTGGCAGATACATGCTGCTGCGCTGGTTGCAGGACATTGCTGCTTGGGCTCCTCAGGAGTGTATGATACACCACAGGCCACTAGTAGTACTACACTAGATCTCAAACTGGTTTGAGGTTCTCCCCCCAGACCTCAGCCAACATCAGTGCTACCCCAGCAGCAGCACACAGCCCCCTCACCTCAGCACAGGCAGCTCCACCTTGGCCAGGTGTAGCAGCTGCTGTCCATGCCTCCAGGGAAGCTCCTGGTAGGCCACCACCATGTCTGCTGCAGGGTCACTGGCATCATTCAGTGTGGCCTGCAGGGCCTCCAGCAGGTGTGACAGGGCTGGCAGGTGCGCCTGGTGCGCCAGCTGCTGCTGCTGAGACAGCTCAGACAGGTTGGGCAGCACTAGCAGGCAGGCCTGGAACAAGGCGCACATGCAGGCAGGCAGGCGGGCGGGCGGGTAGGCAGGCAGCACAGCAAAGATGGGCCAGAGCTTGTGACGCCAGGCTTGCAGCATGTCTTGATGTCTGATACCTCATGTACAAAGCAAACCTGACACAGCTTTGTTATGTAGGTGCTGGCAAAACCCACACTTGGTGGGCCCACCCACCCCAACATTATCCAGGACCACAACAGGGGCCACATGGCCTGCCCACCCAACCAGTTGACTGATAATTGAAAGCCCTCAGAACTTTCGAAAGTGTCGAAGGATATCATTCGTCAGTTAAGTGGTTGGGTGGGCAGGCCGTGTGGCACCTGTTTGGACAGCTGTTGTAAAAATTTGAAAGGCTGTGCAGGTAGGCATGCATTTTTTACATATGTCCCAACTCACCTCAGCTAGCTCAGCCCAGGCAGCCCGTGGCCCCTCCCCAGCAAGCCACCCGGGGCCTGCTGCCTCCGCTGCTGTGACCTCGTTGTATGCTGTCTGCTTCAGCTCTTGGTGCATGCGCTCAGCAGCATCCGCTGCAGCCACCAGCAGCCCACACAGGCCCAGCAGCTGGTGCAGCAGGTCCTGCAGGCCAGCAGACTGACCGCCCCCAGCTGCATGTTGCCTGTGAGAGTGGCACCAACAAAGCACGAGACACACAAGTCCCGGACGTTGAATTTTGATAGCACTCATGTCGAGGATCAATACGCGAGTGTAGCGATACATGCCGTTGCTACGCGCAAAGTGGCACGACCTTGTCACAACAGCCGCCAAAACAGGGTCCGCAGCCAGGTGGGTTGCTGTGCGGCTTGGCTGCATCAGCCGCACTGTTGATGCAAAAGCCACTGAACTGCTGCCAGCACAACTCTTCTCACACCAAAGATGATCTCACACCAACGCAAGCCATCTATCAGGGTGGGGCTAGCATGCAGTGCGGCCATGTTTGGCCACGCCCACCTGATGCCGCCTGCATGAGCACTGACAGCTTGGAACAGTGCTGGCAAGCTGACTGTGGGCCGGCCGAAAAAGACTTCAGGCAGCTGCTCTGCTGCTGCTGGAGCTCCTGCTCCTGCAGCGGCAAGGCTGCCAGCCGCCTCGATTGCTCGCTGGGATGCTTGCCGCTGCAGCCGCTCCCTCATCACTGCAAACAGCCGCACACACACGGAATTTCCAGGACTGCATGTACCCCAAGCATTACTTCAAGCACCACGCTCAGTTGTCCTGCTGACCTGCCAAGATTTCAACCCAGACGCACCTCACAAAGTCAGCCCTCTGCTACAAGAGGAAGCTTTCAAAGGGTGCAGGCAGCAGCATTCAATAGATGCAGGCAGCAAACTGACCAAACCATCTGGACTGCACTGCCACTACACCAGGCCAGATCTGATGTGTGCAGGAATGACCGCTAGGGCCCTAGCAAAACCCAGCAGGAAGTAGCCAATCACCTTGCGATGCGCCTTCTTGGTCAGGTGGCGCTGCTTCAGTCGTGCACTGGTACTCCAGCACCCGCGCAGCTGCAGCCAGCATCTGAGCATGCTCAAACAGAGTTGCCAGCACGCTTGGAGGCAGCCGCTGTAGCACGCCACCGTAATGCAGGGCTGTGAGGTACAGGCTGTGGCGGGCCTGCTTGCCTGACAGCATGGCTTGGAGGGAGGCCATGCCCACAGCACCTGAAGCAAACCCGGGAACATGTGAGATGAGGAGTGGACAGCAGCAGTGGTGATGTCGGTGCTGGATGCTGCACTGTGCTATGCAGGCAGCTACATATGCGGGAGAAAGCACAACACAATGACAACAGCAAGATGAGCTATTGGCTTCTTGGGTATGCACACATGCCAAACTCCCATGGTGTTCCCTCTGTGGCGGCGAAGCTTGGCATCGGGAACCGACACCACAATGTGCATGCAGGTTCAGCAGGAATTTGTGTCAATTTGAAGACAATGGCTTCAAAAGCTTACCAGCCCGTGGCAGGCTGTCCACAATGCTGCTGCTTGTGTGCATCAGCACAGCCCTGCCCTCAGCAGAGTCCAACATGCCTAGATCTGACAGGCATGAGGCAAGTCCAGTGGCAAGTTCCCTGGGGTTGCAGGACAAACACACGGCATGTAAGAGGAGCAACCTATGATTTCAGCAAGCCGCCCAACTTAGCGGCAGCTCAGAAAACAAATGAGAGGTTGGCACTGCTGCAGGCGACAGCCCTAAGGCAGCAAGAGGTTTTGTAAGCAGCTATCGCCCGCCCTGTTACTCATCACTGGCTGTTCGATGGGGTCAGATGTCACTCCAGAGGGGGGGCTACTGTAACCAAGTGACCAAAAGCAAGCGCGGAAAAACATATGCACAAGTGTTGATAGGACTTCGCTTCCCTGGCTTACTGGCCAGCCCAGTGCCAAGTCTCGAACATATGTTTGCCTACAGCCGAACCGTACTGTACTGCACCACGGCATCACAGCCTGACCTCACCTGTACTGGCAACCTGCTGAGTACTCCTGCTGCATCATGCCCACCACCCTTTCAAGCAGTGCCTTGGCGGCATCTGCATAGGGCACACAACAGCACCAACACAACAGCATGTTGAGCAGCACAAGGGGGTAGACGTGTCCACAGCATGACCCACACTCCCTCGACAGCTTCAGAGAGTGCTCCAGTCCTTTCTCCTCCAAAGGCAACAAAGGAATTACGACTGGTGCACCGGGTTATCTACCTCAACAACTACTCTACATCCAAGAAGTGCCCCAAGGTAAATATCTGCCCTGCAAGCGCGCCCAGCTGCCTCCCTGGTGTGTGCACCCCCCTTACCGATGGGGTGCTGCGGCTCCAGGTGCCTGCAGCTCTGTGCAGTGAACTCCAGCACGCCAAACACCTTGTTCAGCACCTGCCAGTTGCTGCTGTAGCCACTGCAGGAGATGGTCAGGTTGTCATCGCTGCTGCTGAGCACCTTGGGCAGCCCCTCCTGCGTGCGCAGCCACTCCACCATCACCCCGTTAGGTGCCAGCAGCAGGCAGCTCGGCTCCCCAGCATGTGCCAGCAGCTGCCAGCCACACATTGCCTTCTTAGGAGAGGGCATGGCTGCTGCTGTAGGGATGGCTTGGCTGAGCAGCAGTCGAGGCCCTTTGTGAGGGCCATCCTCTAGGGTGAAGGCAGAGCAGGTGTGCTGGAACATCGTGGCTGAATCAGCTGCCAGGCTGGCGCTCCACACATATATAACCTCTTTTGAGGGGCGTGCTGAGGCGCTGCTGCTGCTGTCCTGCCCTGCATGGGATGTGCTGGGGTGCTGCTGCTGTGCTGGGGCTGCGCTGGCAGCAAAGCTGAGCACCCTGTGGTCCACAGCCCGCAGCCTTCCCAGCACAGCTGCGTAGACATCCAGAGACCACAGCAGCTGCTCTGTGCTCTGCTTGCCGCTCAGCGTACCCAGCAGCCAGCAGTCCAGTGCATCTGCTGTCAGCACCAGAAGCTTCCAACGGCTGCTGTCCACCTGCATGAGCTGTAACTGCACAGCCGCTGCTGTGCTGGGGCTGGTGCGCAAGTGTGGGGTGCCTTCAAGCAGCTGATAGTCCACTGCTACTTTCTTGGCAGTGCCCATAGCAGCACCTAGCATCTGCCACATGCTGCCCTGAGAGCTGCTGCCGCCGCCTGGCTGGTAGAACTGCCGGGGGAAGATGCCGCTCTGGCTGCCGTGGTACAGGTGCAGGGACCCATCCGAGGTTGCTATGACCGCCAGGAACCCTGGACTGGCTGTTGCTGCTGCTGGGGTGGCTGCCAAGGCCCGAATGACGCTGCTGCTGTCTGTGTCGCTGGTGGCAACTTGCTGCATGTAGGGGTCGCCACCAAAAGTGGCGTCCAGCCAGACGTACAGCAGGCCGCCGCCTGTGCACATGACCACTGTCAATGCTGAAGACTGCTGCTGTGAGACCACCTCCACGAATGCTGTGCCTGTTGGGGGCTCAGGGAGGCTCAGGCGGCGCACTGTGGCAGCACCACCGTCCTCTGCCTTCCAGACCAGCAGGCTCTGGCGGTGCAGCACCCAGGCATGGCTTGGCTGCCCCCTGCTGGGCGCGCTGAAGCCACAGGCAGCTGCATCTGCTATGCTATCCCTCACAGAAACCGGCAGCAAGTGCAGCTGCTGCAACATATCTGCCCGCAGCATGTTTGCTGCTGTGTTGCTGCTGTTGTCTGTGTTGCTGTACTGCGACAGTGAATGGAGTCCTTCAGCAAAACAATCCAGTCATAGCTTTCTTCTTTCAAAGCATAGCATCAGCAGACGGCCACTCACTTCTCAAGAGGGTCGAAGTCAATCAGACGATCCAGACGAGATCAACATCCAGTCCAGCAGCCTTGAGCGGACGGACTAACACGATTCCAGCTTCTGCAGATCGTCAGTGCTTAGTATTACATTCTATCAATCTTTGAACCTTAGGCGGTCCGGCCTCAAATGCAAAGTTTGTCAGTCACATTGGTCATTGCTGTTGGTGCTGGTAGAAGTGGGGTTGAGTGTGTGCCACAGCATGAGTGGCACACCAACCCCAACCATGGCTCCTGAGCAGCAACAGCGTCCCTAGAACCCCTTCAGAACGCAGGTTGGCGATCATGCCAACAAAAAGCCATTGGAGCGTCGAATCCACAAAAGTACAGCAGCGCAGCTGCACATACGACAAGTAGGGCACACCTACACCCATTGCAACAACATTGCCACCCACGCACATCAGCAGGTACACACCACTTATCACACCCTTGACCACCCCCACACCTTTGACCACCACCAATGATTGCTCGAGGCCATTCCCAACCCTCCCAACCACAGTGCATTGCAGCACCCACGGGGCTCAGCAGCGTATCAACGTTGTGCACACCCGCGCCCACTAGCATGGAATGAGTTGTGCATCTATTGCCCAGGGCTGCCAGCTGAAGCACGCCCGCAAACCACCACATCATGTCGCGTCAGGGTTGTCAGTCGCCGGCCAATCCAGGCCAGGCACCTAAAGTGTGTATTCGGCCCGCTCCACCCGAAGTCACGTCACAGGGTCACGTCAAGTCCCAGCGCAGCCCATGCAAGCATATCTCCAGTGTCACAATCCCAAGCCAATGCAGCAAGCTGCTGTTCCCAAGCGCACCGCAACGCATGCACACATGCGTGCAGCAAAGGTACCTTGCACTGCTGCCTCACAGGCCGCAGGGTAGTGTGTGCAGTAACAGAAACAGCTAAGCAGTACCTATTGGCAGCGCAGGGTGTGGCAACAACATGAGCCCACCAGGCTGTATGTGGGTTGCGGTACAGACAATGTCATTGGCAACACCACTAACAGCCCAGCCCAGCGGCCAACAAATGCAGTCACCGGGCCAGGCTGCCACAGCTGCTGCAATGCACACTCTGTCAGAAGATCCCGCACAACAAACAAGGATGCACAAGCCCATTGCTGGACTCTGTATCATGCAGAAAGACAAAGAATCCACACTGGCGCTGAAAAAGTGCACGCCTGCGGAGCCCATTCCTTAACAGTCAACCGCATGTGAACAGTCCTTTGGGCCCAAACCGAACACCGTGACTGACAAGGCCAGGGGTTTGCATTGGCAGCTACCGCAGCACAGGCATGACAGCACACCAACAGGCAGCAGCAAGGGTGCTGCATGCAGCCCCATATGAGCAGTGGCTCACTGGCAGAAACACTTGGGTGAGCCGACTGTGAGCCATGCCCGTCGTCAGCCCGCATTGGACGCAACACATGTGCGCAGCATATCAGCCCCAGCACTGCTTTGTGGCAAAAGCCAACAAAAGGCTGACACCAAGCCCCGAGATAAGGGTGCACACATTGCTCTAAGATAAAGGTGCACACATTGCTCAGGCAGATAAGGGTGCACATATTGCAAAGGGTGCAGGCCCAGCATGGAGCCACTGCCCAAGTGACACGCAACTGCTCAGCTCAATGCTAGGCTGGGCTAGTACCAAGCCCTGAAAAGTCGGTGTGTGGTCGTGCACACCCAAACACACCCGACTTCAAACGCAGAATATGGTGGGCCCAACATCCTAGAGGTATAACTACAGACTAAAGCCCCGCCCAGTGCGCACCTGAAACGATGTTCATCACTGTTCAAGCAGGCTGCACGCGCGGCTGTAGATGCACTAGACAGCGTCTGCTTCATACAAGAACACCACGACAGGGGTTGTCCACAAGCAGCGATGCACGCGCTCTGTTGTGCTTCGCTGAGTCCACCACCCAAAAGGGTGGGTGGTGGACTCAGCACGTTCTATCGCCCACAGCTGACCAAACCACACCAATCCACTGTCAGACACCTGGCCGACAGCTCAGGGAGCACCTGACGTCACAGGGGAGAAAATTGTCACTGGGGATTGAACAACAGGCGACAACCCACTTGCAGGCAAGGGACCCCGTAACCCCGTCGCGGCTAATTGCCGCAACTGCACGGCGTGCAGCTGGCCTGGGTGAAAGGCTGGGCAATTTGGTTTGGTATCTACAACATGCTGGACCAGTAGCCAGTTCTGTTGGACCCTTGCCCGCAAGGGCTGCAATCCTTGACATCCCAAGGACCATGTCAGCTGAGACAACAAGAGCCAAAGACAACCTCCAGGCAGCACACCGCAGGCCCCAACATGCCCTGCCTGAAGATGTCTTACACCCCGGGGATGTCCTATGGCCTTCCAACACGTTGCGCACTGTGCCCGAAGGGCCTCGCTGGTAAGAGCATGCATCAAAGAAGGGTCACTCTCCAACATGGCAGTAAGGTAGGTGCACACAAGCTCAGCGCAATTGCACTGGTGCACTGCTCCCTGACACCCCACTGCTGCCAGTGCCCCTCACAAGCAGGGCAAAGGGCGCAATACCTACTGTGTCCCTGCAGTACCCATTGTGTCCATGCAGGGGCAACGGACACACCCACCTGAAACCTGAGCAGCGCAAGCTGCGCCCAGTAAAGAGCACAGCTGGCCAAGCACTGCACAGATCATGTACAGCAAGTATAAGCGCACATGCGCCAACATCGCATACCACCTTGCCTCTCCACAATCAACATCAACAGCTGCACACTGCCACAGCGGGCATTCTCACGGCTGCAGGATCCGCATACGTAGGGGCGTATTGCCGGAGACAGCAGTCTCAGAGCACCAACGTGTTGGCACGCACATAACAGCAGTGATAAAGTAATTTCAACCCCTACCTAGCAGTGACAAGCAGGCCGTGCCATGCCCATGGGCAGGAAGCCACGTCCAGACAGCCTGGGTTTAGGATGTTGCCCCCACAACAGCACCCATGAACATGAACAAGCAAAGCTCCACTGTCCGGTGATCGGTCAGGAGGTGGTCCATCGCCAAATTCCAAGTCAAGTTTGAAAACCAGGGACGTATTTGCAATGCGCTAGCAAGCAACAGAGGCAAGTGTCCGGAATGTCCCCACACCCATCATTCCCCACTCATAACCCCATTCTGCGCATCAGCAGAAGGTTGGAAACAGGACACAGACCCGACACGCCCCCTAAACATAGGCCAACTGCACAAGGCAACAAATGGCATCATTCCAACCCATTGCTGCACTACACACATGCGCTGCCATGGCAGAGCACACGCTGTCGCAAGCGACGCAGCATTCACGACAGCCACACCTGGCAACACACAGGAAGCATCAACCAGTTACACATGCTACAGCCTGTCTTACGCATGACAGGGTACTGCAGCAACATGCGCAAGGCACCCTGCCCCAACATCACGCTGTGTGCCCTCCACCGTACCCCAACAAATCCCGCCATTTCTACACCCATGCAACTGAAAAACACACCACCACACTACACCTCTCATGACGGCTTCACGCTGCCAGGCGTTCAGCCGCGCCGCCCTGCCAAGGGTGGCAGCAGCCCATAGTGCTGCAGCAGCTGCTCCGCCTTGTGCTGAACCACCCAGAACGCAAAGCCCTGGTCAAACCTGAACTCCGGGTCCTCAGGCACCTGCCACACAGCTGCCTTGCTCACAGTGACAGCACACACCGGGCGCGAGCTTCCCTCCTTCTTCACCCCCAACGGGCTGCCGGCACTGCTGCCGCTGCCACCGCCAGCAGCACCACCACCACTGCTGGCCCCATTGACTGCAGGACCGCTGCTGGTGTGGCCGCCTGTGCTGCCGCTGCTTGCACTGCTGCCGTGGCTGCGAATGCCTGCAGGCAGCAGCCGGTTGAGCCAGCTGAGCATGGGCTTGGGTTTCCAGCACACCCGCCCTGCCAGCTCCAGGCGCTCGATCCCACGTGGCTTCTTGTTGCGCGTTGCTTCATCAATGTAGCGAGGGTCTGAGACATAAGACCCTACCCCCTGGGAGAGGTCCAGGCAGAGCCGTGGCCTGCCGATGCTGCCTCCTGAGCTGCTGCTGGTAGTGCTGGTAGTGCCGTCTTTGAAGCTGGCACCCGACAGAGACGACACAGCAGAGCACAGCGCTGCGCTGTGCGCTATGCTCATGCCGCTGCTGGAGCTGCTTGCTGCAAAGCTGTAGTTATCCCAGTTCGAGTCCTGCGCAGTGCAGCCGCTGCTGCTCGCACAGCTGCTGCTGCTGGCAAGGCTGCCGCTGCTGCCTGCTGCAGGGAGCTTGGGTGCTGCAAGGGTGCAGGGGTGCAGGTACCAGGCTGCTACAGGAAAGAGGTAGCTGATCTCAAGCGCCAGCAGCTTGGGTTGGCCCGGCTCCAGCTTGATACAGCCCTGGTACCACTCGTGCTGGGGGGAGGTCACCCTGCGGCCAAGCATCAGCACACGTGTGTGAACAGGGCGGCTGATTAACGCGCTTCCTTGGGGCATAGATTGACAGGGAGCATGCACAGATATTATGTTTTGTAGGAGATTTTACAGATCTGCTGCAGTAGGATCTGTACCCAGGTTCTTGGGTTGCTGACCTGGCTGCTGCGAGGTAAACCCTGTAAGTATTGTGTGCTGCAAGCCTACTGGCAGCAGCGCACTTGCAGTGCAACTACTTGGGCAGCTACGACAACATCAGCGCAGTGCAAACTGGAACTGCAAGCACCCTGAGACACAGTCGGCTCAACTCCTTGAAAGCTGATCGGTTGTCGCCAACCATATGCAGCCTAACTTCTTTATGCTAGGCCAGTTGCTAGGTCAGCTGCTGTGCAGTCCAGACCAACAGATGCCGAAAAGATCCCAAAGACATGCAACAAACACATCAGCGCCCTCACCTGCCGCTTGCATCTACAGTGATCTCCACAGTCCTGCCGTCCAGTGTGAAGCTCAGCACAGTGACACAGTCATGCCAACCACCCGACTTCTGCTCACGCGCGCCCAGCTCGGTGGCGGGCGCAGGCTGTTGGAACAGCAGCTCAAAGGTGAGCAGCACCCCATGCGGGAAGGCTGCAGGTGTGAGGCGCCGAGCGTCCAACTGCCAGGGGCCTGCTTGGGCCCTTTCCAGGCAAGTCCACACCTGGCGCCAGTCAAACCTATGGGGGAGGGACGGTGGACAGGAAACAGTATGCATTTGATCAAGTGTGCATTGCCTTCTCTAGGTACTGTGCGCACACACAGTGCAGATGCTGGTGTTGGGTGTGTGATGATAGTGCGCTGGAGTGTGTATGGTATGGCAGAAGTCTGACACATCTGAGCGCACAAGGTGGGCCAAAAGATCTTGTAACCGACGGCTGCTGCACTGTTGAGGTTGGCAGAACCGCTCCCTACACTGCTGCAGGGCAGACCCCTTGCTGCAGCTGTTTTTGCGTGGTTTTTTTTGCTCACCTGTCCTTGACACCACCGGGAACCTTGTGGATGGTGGGCAGGGAACAGCTGCTGTTGTCTGCTGCAAGGATACCTGTCACCTGTGGTCCCCGCGCTGCGGGGATGCTGTCACCCTGCGAGACCTCACCCACGTCCAGACTGAGTGCTGCTGCCTGCTGCTTGAGTGCCAGGGTCTGGGAGCTGCTGCTGCTGTGCTGCTGGGGCGGCAGGCAAGTGCCGAGGGGCGAGGTGTCCTGCCGCAGGGCTGGCGGTTGCAACTGCCGGCCCCCTGCGCCCTGCAGTTGGTGCAGCAGGCGTGTGCTGCTTGGGTCTGCAGCCAGCCAGGACTCTACCTTGGGGGCCCAGTGCTGACAGGCCACCAGAATGTTGCACAGGAGGCGCCTGCTGCACATCTTGAGGTGTGCCACGTCCTGTTGCTGGCAGGCGCGCAGGACATGGTACAGCACATCAGGCTGCAGGTCCTCCAACGTTGCTGGTGCGTCCAAGGGGTCCCACTGAGAGTCAAGAGTGCTGCAGTCTGCTGCACTGCTGCTCAGGGTGGAACACTGGTGGGGGTGTTGACCAGCTCCTGGGCAGCAGCACCGGCCACGCCCAACCGCAGTGGGGCACACGCCGTCAGAGATGCCTGTGGTCGATGCGCATCCCGGAGACATCTCAGCTGCTGAAGCAGGTCAGGGAAGTTGCTCGTTCACGTCCTGGTGCAGTGGCAACGCGGCTGGTGTGGACGTTTGACAGCAACATCACGGCAAACATGGCTTAGAAACCATGGATGACTGTGCCCAGGGCTTCAAGGGCTGCCAAGCAGAGCAAGAGAGCAGAAGCGGAAGACTTGGCTTCCCTAGAAAGACGAGGAGGTCGACAAATGCGTCAAAGAAATAGACCAACGTCAAAACGCCAATGCGCTGGGGTTGATATGCTCTGGAGACGCTACGGGTTGAGCGAAGCACTGATCTCCCTTGTCTGTTGTTCCCCTGGAGCGCTGCCGTTGTCACGGCAGGTTACAGTGAAACAATAACCCACAATATCTGACTCAATATTATGTTTTCTGCGTTCAAAGAAAGAGAGTCCTGTGCTGACACATCAGGGACAGTACAACAGAAAGTATGGGTCACGATCCTTCACCCAACAAGGTCTTGGTGTTTGCTTCTGCTGCAGGTTCAGCTTGATTCGCAGCAGGCATCCCATTACAGAGCATCGACCCTGCTCAGGTGGTGTCCAGTGCTTGCCCTGCAGCACTCTGCATACCCAAGGTGTACAGCCTAATAACCATAACCAGTATTTCTGTGTCAGGTAAGCATCTTTATCAACCGAAATATGCAATGCATCCTATGACATCCGACCAAAGCCACTCCCCTGGTTAGACCACCGTGCCAGGCTGCCGCTCCAAGCTTGTTCGGCTATCAACTTTGATCTGACGGGCGCAGGTAAGCCACAGTATCGCAGATCTGCGAACTGGTCAAGGTCAACGGGCTGTAGCATTAGGTCCGTATTTTTGTGTTTGTGACAAGTGCGCGGAGACCTTCAACTTCATTCATTCAATGCTACACTGTTTTCAAATACTCAATGGAGCAATGTATCGCGGCTGATGATGCCATCTATGGAGACAGCAGTAGACCAGCCAGACAGGCGGTAGGTGGCATCCTGCCCTATCATGTGGCATCAATAACGGTTATGTAGCTCAATAAAGTGTTGTTGGTGTGTAGGCAGGGCCATGGCCGTCTGTCCTTTGCTGCTGCCCTCCAGCCCCTCGATGTTCCTGCTGACACTGCAACAACCGTATTCCGTACAAGGTAAGATGTATGAGCAACTCATCAACATAACTGTAAAGGGATGTTTGACAGCACGGAGGCAACATGTGGCACTGCTGGCCAGAAACCATGCAGGGTTGTGCTGTGTAAGGCCCCCATGAGCTTGCTGCTCCTACTGCTGATAAGCTGCCCCCAAATGCATTTCAGGGATCTCCCAAAGCACGACTAAATTCAAATCTGTTTGTGTGCCACTGCAGTGCCCTCATTGCAGCCACACCACACATCCCTGTAAACAGAAAGCTGGTGACAGACAGATGCAGGAGTCATGTCATCGCAAGACCCAGGAGCTCAGCAGCAGCAGCTGCAGCACAGCTAGACTTACAGGGACCCCAGCAAGTAGGCTGGCCAGATAGGTGAGCAGTGATGGGGGGCAAGGGGGGCACAATGCAGCTGACCTGGCCGACCCAGCACCAGGGCAATAGCCGCAGCAAAAAAAATAGCCGCAGCAGCAGCAGCAGCAGCAGCAGCAGCAGGGAGGTTGACTGCCTGCAGTAGTCCCTCCTGCACAGGGTGGCTCAGGGGTGTTAAACCAGGCACCATATCCAGCAGTGGGCATAGGTCATCAACCTCATTTGTGTCTGCCAGCCCTGGACTGTGTGTGATGCAATGGGCATGCCGACAAGCGGACGCAGTGAGCCAGCCATGGCATCTGCACTCGTGAACCCCATGTGCCACAGCCTGGCGACAGTAAGCTGCCCACTTGCCTCATTGGTTGAGGCTGGTGCTGCATCCTCAGCACATCATGTGAAAGCCTGCAAGTTGCACCCACCGCCTGCAATTGATGCGGAAACACTGTCTTTGTGGTCCTGGTCGCTGCTCTTGTTGCTGCTGCAGGTGTGCTACTGCTCCCCAGCCATTGCGGAGGGCAGCATCGCCACTCTTTGCGCGGGAGTACATCCCACTTGCAGCAGCAGCAGCCTCAGCACGCAGAACAGGGACGTCCCTGTCAGCATCTCTAGGTGCTGGAAGCCTACAGCTGCAGGCTGCAAGGCCGGGCAGCGCCTGTGCAGCTGCTGTGCCGCCTGTGCTGCAGTTTGAGGGTTGGTGGTTGCGGCTAGGGCCAGGCGGCAGCAGTCAGAAGTGCAGTGTGCACCTCTCCTACCATACGGACACAGAACCAGCAGCGTTCTTTGTCAGGTGGGTGTGGCCACATGTTGGTGTGGCGTTATCTGGACATGTTACCATTCTGGTTTACTAGGTTGGCACTGGGACTACGAAGTAGTTCTTCTTCGATGTCTATGCAATGTGGCCAAGCATGGTGTATGTTCAAAAGTGTGAGGTCACCGGTTGGGGTATGGTACAGATCGCCGCTGAGGCCCCACAGTGGGTGTGCTGTGCCTGCATTCTGCATAATTAAGGTGTTGTGGGTGCTTGCATCCTGCAGGGGAGAGCTGGACAACAGCAGCAGCAGAGAACCCTACTGCAGATGTACTGCATGTGCTGCGCAAGCCAGCAGCGCTGGTGGCACCAGCGACACAACCGCCCAGCGCACACACACAAGCAGCAGCAGCAGCAGCAGCAGGCTTCACACAACAATGCAGCCCAGCCGCAGCCGTTGCAGCACTGCTGTCCCAGCGTGCAGCAGAGGTGGCAGCAGTGGCAGCAGTGGCGGCTGCACTGCAGTGCTGCCACCGCAGGGTGCCTGGCTGTGTGTGACGGGGTCGTCAGGGCAGCCGTTGGACCAGTGGGATCTGCATGTGGGCGCTGAACTCAACTTGCTGGGAAGGAAGGTGGTGCTCAAGAGGGTGAGTGCAGGAGACGAGGCGGCAAACAACCGCCGGTCGCGGCGCAGCAGTGCATGCCTTGCGGACACTCAGTGTTGCGGCAACACCTGGTCGCTGCCCGGGGGCTGGTGCTTGATGAGTGGGTCAGCCATCACAGCCAGCCACTGCACGCTGGGCCGCGGCTCATCTGCAGCTTGGGGGCCAGCACAGCAATCATGTTGCTTGCAGCATACCCAACTGCCCTCAGAATTGTGCTGAGGCTGATGAAGGGCTCCTGCAGTGGGTGGACACTGAACTGCAGTCCTGTTGACAGGACCTGCACCTGATGGATGCGAGCACCATGGTAGAAGGACTATGTGGTACCAAACTCAAGGGCCTGGCCATTGCCAATGCGGTTGACATGGCCAGCGCACTATCCTCTTGTGTAGCTGTGCACTGAAGAGCGCTCTGCTGGTTATGAGGGCCTGACAGCAACCACTCCACAACCTTAGCAAGACACATATGGTATTGTGCTGCATTTGCAGGCGTCCTGTGCGACTATGGCATGGCTGGATGCGTGGGCCAAGCTGTTGCTGCAGCACCAAAGCGTCCTGGAACAGCAGCTGGCAAAGTTTGCCCCTGTGGTCCCTGGCCAAGGCCTGGTGTGGCACACACCGCAGCGTACGGACTGGAGCAGACCGGGAACACCCTTGAACCCTACTGGCGGCAGGGTGAGTGGACAGTGCCAGGTGTGCTCAGCACAGTGCCAGGCTGGCATTTAACAGCACTGCGTTCAGAGGATCATCCACTGAGAGATATAGCACTGAAGTGCCAGGCACTCAGCGTCAGAGTCACCTGCCACCTGCCACTGGCCTGTACAGATGTACTCCATGTGTCTGTGCACCTGCTTGACAGGTCAACCTGCGGCACCTGCGTGAGAGTGTGGCGCTACTGGCGGCACGCCTGCGCCAGCACAAGGCTGATGTGACGCTGCCCCCAGAGCTGCAGGAACTGACACCCCAGGTGAGGCTGCTGACAGCTTGGATTGCTGATGACGCTGAGGGCCACAAGGACCAGGGACCAGCACATTCAGACTCTGAATGTAGGGCAGCCCTAGCAGTGTGAGTCGGAGTGTAGTGCAGCCCTAGCAGTGTGTGCTATCGTGCCCGTGTTGCACAAGGCACGGCAGATGGCTTGCAAGCGCTTGTGGCAGAGTATAGTTGTGGCATGTAGAAACACACGTGATGCTTGTTTGGCCAATGCAACCGGGAACTTCCCAGTTGCATTGGCCAAGCAACCACTGGTTGGCACTGGTGTGGCACATGCCCTTTGCATGTGTGCCCATGTGTGCATGTGCTGCCGCAGCAGTTGGCAACTCTGCAGGAAGGTAGAAAACAACACTGTGTGTTGTTATGCAGGGGCCCCTGAACTGGTCCTCGGATGCAGAGCCACAAGTGCTGTTTGCTGAGCCCTTCACGCCAGCACCCAGGCACTCCTCAAGCACACAGCTGCTGCAACGGGACTTCTCGCGGCTTGGTCAACACGGTAAGCACACAGCTGGGTGAGCAGGCACTGGATGTCAGTCTAGGGCCCTGCTTTGGTGGTTGGTGACTCGTATGCATGTCCATGTGCAGAAGGAGACTGCTTGAAGTGTGCGTATCCAACCGAGAAGATCCGACCACCGTGACGTACTGCGTGTATTACACACACATGCGTACTGCACGTACACAGACATGCTGTGCCAAATATGTATGCTGCTGCTGCAGGTGCTTTGAAGCAGCAGCTGCCCAGTCTGGGCACCACGCCTGGTGCTGACCGGGTCCCCACCAATGGTACCAGCCTGTGGAACTGGCTGCAGAGCATACCCCTGGCCGCCAGCGCTGCAAAGGACGCCTACAGGGGTGGCGAACAGCTATACGCACCCAGGCTGCAGATTCAGCCACAGCTGTAATACAGTGCAGCCCATTTCCGCGTGATGCTGAGGGCGAAAATGCTGTAGCTGCCGCGATGCAGCATAAAGGCTGTGGAAGACTGTTTTTTGGGGAGATGAAAAGCTGGGTAGGTCATGTGGGGTGCAGCTTTTACAGACAGGCAGGCAGTGGGGTATTCGTGATGTGTATCTGTTTCGTTCGTGTTTGTGATGAAGTGGCACATGACCTCAGGCCCCTCAATTGTGTCCCATCACCGTTCACAGGCGTGAGAGCCAGTGACTTCGCAGCCCCACTGCACCCAAGCTCACTGTGCTTCCACTCCCCCTGCCATTTAGGACACACTCTTCAGGCGCAGTGTGACCTTTAGGCACCGAGAGGTCATGTGCTGGTGGCATGTGCGGCACTGTAACTGCAAGCAGAGTTGGAGTGGGGTGTGCTTTGCAGCACTGCTGGGTGTTTGGGAGAACCTGAGCGTCAGCAGCCGCACTAACATGTTTATTTTGTTCTGATTCATATAGTATCCAGGGCCATCGTGAAAGTCTCGTCTTAGCAAGTCAAACCTCAATTTTGCAAACCGCGGGTCTCATAGGGAACGCCTGGGGCGGACTTGGGCTGCTCAAGCAATGTGTTTCTCTACGCCGACGTCTATGCATGTGCGCGCTGTTATGAGTTGGTAGCCACGCAGGCACAGCAGCAGGCAGCAGCAGTAGCCAAATGTTCTCAAGCCAGCAACCAAGGCCGCAGGCGGAATTGAGCTCAAGCCCCAACTGGTAAGTCAGAACAATTGTCTTGCGGGTTTCAAATAGCTGGTGTGCCAGGACACAATCCAAACCATCCCACTTGCTGCCACCACCCAGGGGAGAGCTTGGCGAAAACATTACCAAGCTGCTGGAGGAAGTGCCTAGGTCTACATCAGCGCCGCCCCATCTGCAAGATCGTTGGGGAGCGGTGAGTTTCGGGCCTCTCGTTCTAGGCTGCCGTGCCGGTGTGCGCGATGCCCTGTTGCTGACCGACTTACTCGCTGTGCAGGCTTCCGCTGACCCTACCAACGCCAACAGGGGTTGGTCAGGCATTGAACATGGCGACATCCGCTTTGACGAGGACTATGCCCGCTTCTATGAGGCTTACTCGGGCCAACGCAAGCTGCCACCGCCAGTTGAGGGCAGGACACTGTACAGTGAACTGGGCTTGCTGCAGCAGAAGCAGCAGCTGCTGGCCCAGCATTCCAATATGCTGAATTCAGCAACGCCACCACCCAACCAGGCCCTGCTGATGGCGGGAGGGCTCACGCCCGGAGGTGAGCAGCAGCAGCAGCCGCTGCCAGGGGTCCCTGTCGGCTTGCCCCCCTGCTCAGCAGTCTTCAAGATGTATGGTGCTGGGGTGGAAGTTGTCAGCAGAGCTCCTGATGCGCTGAACTGCTGCTGATAACCAACTGACCATCACTGCTGTTGTGGTGCAGGCCTGGAGACAATTCAGGAGCAGGGACCAAACAGCGGTTTGGTGCAGGCCTTCCAGCAGCTGAGTGAGTATCGGATGGCTTGATGTTGGCAGCAACAGTTGCTCATCCTTGCCAGCTGCTTGCCGATGTCCACTTTTAGTGCAGATGGCAAAGATGCATCCAGTATGTGCAGTACCGTGCCACATGCAACTGTGCGAGAGCTGATGGCTCTGGAGTGTATGCTCAGAAGCACTCATGTTGAGCAAGCACAGCCTGTATGAAGCCAGCATGCAATTCCCAGGGCAATCACACTCAGTGCTTGCGGCGAACACAACCTCACATTATCCATAGTCGCTGCAATGTCATGGCGAAGTGGTGCGACCCTCATGGGGAGTGCCCCCTGGCCAGCATCTGCTGCATCATACGTAAGCCTGTTCATGTTTGTTTTGCTGGGCTTTCTGCTGCAGCTGTGCGTGGGAGCTCGCCAGCACCACGCCTGGGCAATGGCGACCTGGCAGCCGCAGCAGCAATGGCGCAGCTTGGCAGCAAACCTGGCACGCCATTTGAAGGTGAGCCCCTGCTGACGCAGCTATCAGCCAGCAGACATGCAATTGCAGCGGGGTGTTGGGCCATCTGTGGCAGGAGCAGCAGCAGCAACTGCAGCAGTGGCTCTGCTCAGTGCATGCAATTCGTGCATGTTGCTGTCCAGCCAATGCATACTTTGGCACGCTATCATGCTTGAAAGCAGCACCTCCAGCCATCACAGCCTCTCTTCTTCGCTTAGGCCTAACTACGTGTCGCGCCCCCCCCCCCCCCCCCCCCCCCGCTGTGTTCCTTGCTCGTGCAGCCGCACTGCAGCAGGCACTCAGCGCACCCAGCCCGGGTGGGTTGCAGCCAGGGCTAGGCGTGCCCACATCAGCCACCCCACCCCCACACCTGGGCCACCCAGGGCTAGGGCCGCTCAACGGCATTGCAGGTGCCAGCCCACCCCCACAGGCAGCAGCGGCGGCAGCAGCGGCAGCGCTACAGCAGCACCACCTAGCAGCAGCAGCAGGGGTCAACCCCCTCCTGGGCAACACGCTGGCGCAGTCGCCAGAGTACATGGCAGCATACACAGCAGCATACCAGGCGGCACTCATGTCGCAGCCCAGCGGGTTACCTGGCATGCCACCCATGCCGGGGGTGAACCCCCAGCTGGCAGCACTGCAAGCAGCACAGGCAGCAGCAATGGGGGCCTTTGGGGGCCCGGCAGCAGGCCTGCCGCAGCTGCAGCAGCAGGTGCTGGCCGCAGCCATGCAGCAGCAGCTCGCAGGCATGCCAGGGGCGTATAACTACCCTGGCAACGCAGCAGCTGCTGCCGCCGCCGCAGCTGCGGCAGCCGCCGCCGCCGCTGCAGCAGGTGCTGGCCGCATGCACCTGCCGCCAGGTGCAGGACACAGGGGGGACGTGCATGGGTTTGGCGACAGGGACGACCGCGACGGGCGTGGGGAGCTGGGTAAACGCAGCGGCAGCAAGGGTGGCGGCAAGGATGGGCGCCCCGGTGGCAGGCGGGGTGACAGAGATAAGGACGGCAGCAGTCACGATGAGGGCATTGCACACTTTGCGCAGCGCTTCCAGAACCTGGAGGAGGTTGCGGGGCAGCTGATGAGCATTGCGCAGGACCAGAATGGCTGCCGCTTCCTGCAGCGCAAGTTTGACGAGGGTGGGGCGGCAGCGGTCGCAGCGGTGTTCCCTGAGCTGCTGGAGCATGTGACGGAGCTGATGATGGACCCCTTCGGCAACTACCTGGTGCAGAAGCTGCTGGACCGCTGCAGGTGCGGTTGGGGTTCTAGAGGGGACGAGGTTACTGCTAGCTGGCTGTGTTTGACTGGACCAGCAGCTTGTGTGGGTTGCTGTGGTGTTGTGCCCAAATGCATTGTGGTGGTGTCTCTGGCCCCTTACCCCTTGACCTCTGCAGAACACAGAGGTGGGATGCTGCACCGGCTGGATGCGCTACTAATGACAGGGCCTGGTGCTCAGCTCTAACTGAACCTATTTGTGCTGTGCCTGCAGCTGCTGACAGCGCACCCCATATGCCTGACTCCTCCTCCTCCGTGCTTGCTGCTGCTGCCGCCGCCATGGCTGTGCTGTGTGCTTGTGTGCTGCTTGTGTCTCCTGCAGTGAGGAGCAGCGCTTGGAGGTGCTCAAGCACGTGTGTGACAAGGGTCAGATCGTCGAGGTCGCGCTCAACACACACGGCACGCGTGCAGTGCAGAAGCTGATTGAGACCCTCACCAGCCGCGAGCAGCGGGCGCTGGTGATCAGCGCGCTGGGCCCTGGGGTGGTGTCCCTCATCAAGGACCTGAATGGGAACCATGTGGTGCAGCGCTGTCTGCAGAGACTGGGGCCTGACGACAGCCAGTTTGTGTATGATGCGGCGCGCAACCACTGCGTGGAGATTGCGACACACAGGCACGGGTGCTGTGTGTTGCAGCGCTGCATCGACTTTGCCACACCCACGCAGAAGACGGATTTGGTGGCGGAGGTTGGAAGGAATGCACTGGCGCTCAGCCAGGTGGGTTCGTGTGTGGTTCAGGGTAGCTGCCAACAAGCTTGTTCAGCCTGTGTTTAGCATCTGCATGCGCAGCAGTGTTGAGCATCTGCATGCGCAGCAGTTGTGGCAAGAGTGCTGCTCACAGCTAATACTGATGCAAGACTGTCTTGAAGATTTTGTGTCACACTAGTTGGTATAGTGTGATTCTACCCCAAGTTCCATTGATGCTGATGTTGTGCTCTGCTGTGCTGCACTTGCTGCCTGCTGTGTTACTGTTGTGCTGCGCTGTGCTGTGTTCCTGCAGGACGCGTTTGGCAACTATGTGGTGCAGTACGTGCTGGAGCTGGGCCAGGCTGACAGCAGCAGGGCGGTCATGATGAGCATCAAGGGCCACTTTGCAGAGCTCAGCATGCAGAAGTTCAGCAGCAATGTGGTGGAGAAGTGCCTGAAGCTTGGCGGGCTGGATCCAGAGCGGGAGATCATCATCCAGGAGCTCGTGGCCTCTCCCCTGCTGCCGCGCCTGCTGCAGGACAGCTATGGGAACTACGTGGTGCAGAGTGCGCTGACCATCAGCAGTGGGGGGGTGCACCAGGACTTGGTGGACGCCATCAAGCCCTTCCTGCCCAGCCTGCGGGGCACCCCACATGGCAAGCGCATCCTGCAGAAGATCAATGGAAAGGTCTGAGCAGCTGTGAGAGGGCCTTGGGGGTTCAGCCGGTGGGTGGGCAACGGGTGCTGGGGCAGCATCTGTGCAGCAGGCGGTGGAGCAGCAGGGTTGACTGGTGTTGTGTGCTGCGCTGCTGCACAAGGCTTGGAGGGGCTGGGGCTGTGCGTGTGAGGAAGGTCGCGCGCCAAGTGTTGCGGCATGGCGTGCGGGTGACCCCTCCTGGGTGGGTTTTGCGTGTGTGACCATGCCCTTTGCATGGACGGGCATGGGGAGTGGGAAGTTGAGTGCACAGCAAGCAACACAGCACCAGCGTGAGGCGTGTGGGTTGCTCACAGTCAAGATGGCATTGCGGCCCCGCATGGTTGGCCAGGTGCTTGGCAGGGTGGGCGGGGCGCGATGGTAGCTGCCGTCCTGGCGTTGTAAGGGGGTTTGCTGTGGAGAAGCGCTGTACAGGTGTGAATGGTATGTGGTGCAGTGCAAGCAGTGCTTGTGTGGTTTGTGAGGGAGTGAGCGAGAGTGTGTACGTTGCTGAATGTCGTCCTTGGTTGTTATAGATGCTGTGTGCTGAGCTGGCACCAGCAGATGCTGTTTGTTGCCAGCACGGAGCACAGCAGGTGCTTGGATGAGACACACCCAGCTGGCAGGGCGTGCACTTGACTGCAGCCCCTGGTGCCCGAGCACTGGTGTGGTTGTGTATGCCTCTCTGTGTGTGGGCACATCCAGCCTGTCATGGTGCTGGATGTCACAAGCGATGAGGGAGGGAGGGGGTTGAGTACACAGCTTGTAGAGCACCAGGACAGCACACCTACTTGCCTTGCGGCTGGTGTGCGTACTGTCTGCACCCAGATCGCTTACATCTATCACGTCTGCAGCAGCACCTAGTGCTCACAGCAGGAGCCAGCACCTGAGGTTGTTGGTCAGGGTTGAGAAACCCAAACTCCAAAGCCCAACCAGATATACCATTAGGGGTATGGCTGGTGATGGTGATGTCGGGGGTGAGGGGTTGTGTCTGTTCTGGGGCCTGTCATGTGTACAACAGTGTAGTGGCCACTGATACAGAGGCCACCTGTGTATCACAACAAGCAGCCCCTCAATTGTTGCTGCTGCGTTTCCACAGCATCATCTCGCGGCGTGTTTGTTTATATAACGTCACAGAGATCCCGCCAGCGCACTCAAGCTGCAGGCAGACCCCAGCCGTGGCTCAGTGGGCACAGGCGCTGTGGCTACTGCTTGCATCTGCACCTGCATGCAGCACGATTATGCATGCTGGCAGATGCAGGGCTTGGTGTGCTGCAAAGTGCGGGACAATTGTACGAGGCTTCTGTCCCCGAAGCCTCCTTCTATGATTTTTTGTTGTACCTGACGGGGCAAGGATTAGTCTGGGTGTGTGACAGCGTGAGTCCCAGCTGGGCTTGAAGGCTGCAGTGGGTCTTCCTTCTGCAGCTGTGTGTGGGCGAGCAGCAGGTGCAGGACGTGACTGGTGTGTTCTGTTGACTGCGCACTTGTGCAGGATGAGTTTACGCAACAAAACTTGTAATCAATTTGTCAGTCCTTTGGGTGTTGCCTGGCATATACCCCTTTGGGTGTTGCCTGGCATATACCCCACAGAAGCTGGTTGGGAGGAGATGCTTAGCTTGCCTGCTACAGCTGTCAGATGGCGTGCATGCTGACCCAGCTGTCAGTTGATGAGCATCATAATGGCAGTGCTGGTACCTAGTAAGCTGTGCTTCTCCAATCTCACTTGAGAATGCCTTGCACAGGACTGCCTGTCCTAGACTCATGACTGCTTATCAGTGTCGCATCACATCATGATGCAGAGCTGGAACCCAATTTTGCTAACACTAGTACAGTCCCACTGTGCTCTACGACTTCATACACCCAGTTGATATCTTCACCACAACATGTTGACCAACAGGCTGTCACCAGCCTCAAAGGCCCCTATTCAACAACTTGATACACACACGCAGAGCTGTGGCGGCATGGCCACTCTACAGCCAACACAGCAGGAACCACGGGGTTTTCTCAGCTGCATCTGCTGTCAGCACCCTATCGATATGAATAGGCCCCCTGCACAGCAGGTAGTGGCCCTTCTTGGGTAACTGCACTCGCCGCCCTGGCCCATCCCCCTGCTGCACCTGCGTGTGCAGCACACCCTCTGCATACACGTGTGCCACATCCCATGCTGCTAGGTCTGCTGCTCCCTCTGCCACAGGGCTAGCTGCTGCTCCGTGGGCTGCAGAAGACGCTGCAGATGCTCCTGCATCCACTGTAGCACTCTCCTCATCATCTGCACCCACAGGTATCAGCGGCAGCGCTTCACCCGCCCTGTACTGATCCAAGGGACTAAGCTGATCTCGTAGGATGGCTGACGCTGACACCAGCTTCACACTAGCCAGGTCTATGACCAGCTCCACGTCTGTGACAGTAGCATCTGCTGCCTCCATCGCTGCCGCCTGCTGCTGCCGGGCTTGCCGCATGGACTCTAGCAGTCCTGCGGACACGAGGGGCTTGAGCGCTGTGAAGTCTGCTGCTGCGTAGAGCTGTGTGCTGTACTCCAGGGCCTGTTTGACCCCAGCCTTGAAGCTGTCGGCGTCCCAGTCTGCATGGGCCTGAGACAGCAGGAACTCTGAGATGAGGCTGTGCTGACGGTACATGTAGGACAGCGGCCACGTCAGGTTTGAGCCGCCATCCCCACACAACAGCCGGCGGAGGAGCCCTGCAGCAGACGCCCAGACAGCAGACGGCAGGGAGGCAGCAAGGGAGGCATGTGTTGAGGACAACTCACTCAAGCTTGCGAGAGTGTGCAGGCAGCAGAACGTGAGGCTGGGAACACACATAGAAATTTGAGGCTGCAGGGAACCGACACTCCACCCAGGACACTCCCGTTCAGGAGGGGTTGAGGGCCGATCAGTTTGGTGCAGGAGATGAGGGATGTGGTGTGACCGGGGCGCAAGTTGCACACTCTTATTTCTGGCTGCAAGTGCACATATAGAAGCCTCTTCATGGCTGTCGGCGCAGCTGCTTGAGCTGTAACACTTTGGCATGCCACGAACATTGCTGTGATTCAAGCGGATGCAGAGGAGCGCTCAAGGAGTGCGTGGTGTGCCGCCAAGCCTTGCTGCCTAGGCCTTGTGAGTAGCAGTTTCAACCCTCCCAAGTATCACTATTACCTGGCGGCTGGGGTTGATAATATTCAGCCCAGGTTATGAACTGAGGGTAGGTCAGGCTGGAGTTGACTAGCAAGCCAAAAGCTCTTGACCACCACATGCTGCTCTCCACACGCCACTCTGCTAGGAGACCGTTGGGACCCTCCAACGGGCCTTCCTCATCAGGCGACCCCTGCTTCTGCTTCTCCTGCTGCTGTTCGTCAGGAGGCTGTGGCTCCTGCTGCTGCTGCTTATTGTCAGCCGACGCCTGCTGCTGCTGTTGTTTGCTTGATGGCTGTTCCTGCTGCTGCTGCTCTTGCTGCTGCTCCTTCTCTGGGCTGCCAGGCTGTTGCTGTGCTGCATGCCATGCTGGCAGCAGGTGCATTTGAAGGGCAGGTACATGTTGCGCAGCTGCGTGCAGCTGCCCCTGCAGCTGCATGTGATGGATGGTTGCAGCATGATGGCAGGGTGGGAGGACCACTGCTGGGGCAAAGGGCAACAGCTGTGAGGCGATAGGCAGGCATGCACGATGCCATGCCGACAGTTGACGTAGAAGTAAGTGCATTCTTTGGAAGTTTAGAGCACTGGACATGCACAGGCGGTCTATCGGGACACTATATAAAGATCTGATCTGCAGAGAAGTTTTTTTTTCCAATTGCGTCACACTTGTGCATTGCAGCCAAACTGCCGCAGAATGTTTCATAGAAGAGGTTATAGTGAGGTATGTGCCTGCACCCTGTCTGTACTGTCACTTGCCACCCTGAACAGTTTTGCAGCTGCGAAGCGTTTGGCTCTCTGATCAACCTCTCTACTACAATAATGGTGTAATAAGGTTTATCATGTGGATGCTTGCTGGCGGGCAGTGCATAATGCAGAGATCAACAGCAACTGGACCAGCCATGCACATGAACAGCCTTCTGATGGGCGCCCAAGCTCAAGCCTGCGGCCTCTGCAATTCACAGCAAGTATTTATGCTCCTTAAATCAAAGCACGTGCCTCACAGCCCCAAAACCCATGTACCTGTAGGCCGTTATCACTGTCGGTCCCTGTCCCTCCAGCACCAAATTTCACGGCGATGCTGTCAAATGTTCATGCTGGATATGCATCTATAAAAAATTCATTCATTGAGCATGCCTCTTGTTGAGAGTGTCAAACTTCCCAACCAGCACCCGACGTGCTACCGCGCTTCACTCTCCACAACCTGGAACAGCGTGAAAGCAGCAGTGACCTCTCTACCACCATCCCAGAGAATGTCGCGCTTGAGGTCGCCAGAGTGTTGAAAAAAACAGCTTGGTTGCATGCAACTGGTTGCAGTAGTGGTGCTGGTGTTGCTGGCTGGCCTGCGGGGCACAACAGCAGCACGTAGACTACGACAAGATGATGGAAGTGGGGGTCAACTATCCTACAGGACCCTGTGGGATGCAGCAGCACGGTGAGTCAATGAAGGCCTCTGCAGCTGCCGCAACAGTTGTGTGACCTGCAGTTGGCCCACCCACGGCGTGTCTTTCAAGCCGAGTGCCTGCTCGTTGTGTGCTTGAGTAGGGACAGAGGGAGTGTCCGATGCACCAACTAATGAGAAAGTGTCCTGGTCAGCCCCCCCTGCCCTCAGTGGAGTTTGCTTGCCATTGTTTGCCACCTGCAGGGAGACCTGGTTTTTCCCTCAGCTGTCAGGAGGAGGTGCCTTGGCAAACGCAGACCTCACGGAATGGGCGGGCAACCAGGAGTTTGGTGCCATCACGAAGTATGCCAGGAACCCCAACTCAACAGGCACTGTCTTCCTGCCAGGCCCTGTGGAAGCATATGAGGAGCAGGCAGAAGCTCAATGCCTGTCAATCCAGGAAGCATACAACGTGTTAGCCCGTCAACCCAGGATGCCTGCAGACTACATCAGCAGCATGATCGTGATGGGGCAGACACTCAACAGCAGCAGCTTTGAGGACGGCAAAGTCCTGCGCACCTTCCACAGTGACGTGAGGCTGCAGTTGGGGAGGAGGCAGCGGTGAGTGACCGCAGGCAGGAGCATAGGATGCAGCACAGCAGCAGTTGCTTGTGTAGCCGTGGATCACATCAGCACAGGCCTGCTGCTTTGTCATCACACAGCAGCGCACATGATGCAACACCCCATGGCCAGTTGCGCCAAGGACGGCCTCCCATTACAGGCGGCTGTTGTGAACCCACAACAGGCAGTCTCGTAACATGCTACTATTGAATTTTTCCTGCATTAGAGGTCTTGCTAAACCAGCTTGTGCTGCCACGGGCAGCTATGCATCATGCCACATGTTGCATCCAGTTAGCATTCCCCCACCGCGCTGTGACAGCCATGACCGCCGTGTTCCTTCCGTTTGATTGCCCACAGCAACGGCATCATGCAATGGGTGCTTCGCAATGCAAGCACCATCAGGATCCCTGGCAGCAGCTTCCCCCCTCAGTACAAAGATGTGGGCCTCATCCCCGCTTTGATGGACATCAAAGCTGGTGCTGCATACGTGCACGTCACCGACTTACCGTGAGTGTATGCTTTACCCGTTGAAGTAATGAGAATTATGTTGCAGACGCTACAAGCAGCCAGCCGCCTCCTGCATGGGGGCCAGACTGCACTGCATCAGCATCACCAAGTCAGGCCCAAAGCAGTGCCCACGTATGATACGTGCCAATGTACGGCAGAGCACCAGTTCAGTCACGCCTTTCGTGGCCGCTACGCTCTTGCTGCTGCTGTTGCACTGTCACAACCCGCTGCCACCATCCCACTCTGTCGCTGTGCCATGCGCAGCATACGTGTTGACAAGTACGAGCCAATGTGGGCCGAGAAACGCGCAGAGGCTCTCCGGAGTGCCGGCCTCCCTACCGACAGCCTCACCTGCCCCCGCCCAGCAGGCAGCCCCCGCATGGCTCTGGCGCTCGGTATAGCAGTGCCAGTCGGCGCCATCCTGATTTGCGTGTGTGCCGCACTCCTTTGGTGGGCGCGCCGCCGCGCGCAGTCCCACCAACGCAGCCAGCATGTTGAGGAAGCCGACTTATCTGACGTGACCCAAAAGCAGGGCAGCAAAACAGAGAGTGTGGCAGATGCTACAATGGATGTCCACAGCTTCAGGGACCAACACGGTGTGTTGTGGTCAGCGCAGGTGGCACCTGCCTCTGGGTCAAACCCTCCTTCAATTGGCTCACAGACACAACAACTGCAGGGTTCAGACGTGCCAAGCACCTCAGGTTCCAACACCTCCAACATGGCTTCTGGAGGCATCGGGGTACGTCAGAGCACCTCGCAGGGATCCTTTGCGCCCAGCTTGGTGTGGAGCAGTCCCTTTGCCATGGGCACGTCTGTCTTTGCAGTGGGGGCGCCAGGTGCAGGCAGCAGTGCAGCTCAGGGCAGGGACATCAGGCGGGCAGTGTGGAGCAGAGGCATCAGCCGCAGCATGAGCCCTGCCGTACACGAGAGCCTTGGGGGTGCAGGGCCCGGCATGTACAACAACGGGTGAGCTTTGTGCGGACTTTTCTTGCAACCCAGCTGGTTGCATGCATAGGCGACATTTGGTTGATATGCGTGGCAGGCGTCTCGCTTTGTTGTATGCAACGCGTGGGCCGTGTGTGCATGCCGTGTGTAGCTGACCCATGTGTTACGTATGCATGTGCTGCTCTTGCTGCCCTTGTGTTACAATGCTGCCAACAGAGCAGCACAGCCACCTGATGCCCCAGGAGGTCAACAGGCTCTTTCTAACACCGTATGGTGGCTGCCGGCATGGCAGAACCTGCAGCAAGCATACACACGGCTGGCAGGACCGCGGAGAGCTGCTGCCAGCACAGTGTACAGGGGAGGCCTGTCGTTGACTGAGTCGATGCCCATGGGGAAGATCCCCTCAGGCCTGGTCCTGCAGCTGCAGGATCTTGTGCTGGAGCAGCAGCCGATAGGAGCAGGAGCAGAGGGCAAGGTGAGACACACTTGGTGTCAGCACAGAGGGAGGGGCCAAGCGGTGCTGCTTGATGGGCGGGACGGACCGGTACATGCCCGTACATGCAGCAGGCAGGGTACAGTTGCAGCAACTGCAGGAGCAGGGTAGTTTAAGACAGCGGCTGCCCCAGCTGTGCATGTCAAAGGTAGGGCAAGCAGCAGGGATGCCTGTATGCCAGCATCTGCACATCAGCACATCAACCGACCTGCCTTTGCTGTCCTGCGACGCAGGTTTTCCGTGGGACCTGGAAGCACAGTGACATCGCTGCCAAGGAGTATATGCCAGACCTGCCCACTGACTCACGTGCGAGACAGGTGCGGTGCAAATAGCAACCACCACCACACACAGATGGGTTGTCAATTCATGGTATGCGTCATTCCAGGGCACCTACAGAAAGTGCTGGCAGCTGCTGCCACACGCAAGCAGCTCAAGCAATGAGGCAACTGCAAGTTGCAATTGGAAGATCAATTCAGCAGACCCTTCTGCTGCTGCCAACAGCGTGTGACATCGTCTGTGCACTGTGTTTTTTGTCTTGCTGTGCTGTGCTTTGCAGGAGGCTCTTGCAAAGGAGGTTCACTTCCTGCAGAAGCTGAAGCACCCCAACCTGGTCACCTTCTATGGCGTGTGCCTGGAGCGGCCCATGGTGGTCATGGTGGGTGTAACGGGTGCTAAGCAGTGTGCAACACAGTGTTGACGTCTTGGAGTGATCCATACAATTGCTCATACCAGTAGGTCAAAAGCAGCACATGCAAGCTGACTTGACAAATGGACACAGCTACATCGGTGGTCACTGACACATCAACACAGCAACTGTCAGAACCGCGCAGCTGAGGCGGGGCCCCTCCGTTGCCGTTCTGCTGTGACTGCAGGAGTACTACAGGCGCGGGAGTGTGTATGACATCCTGCGCAAGGCTGAGAAAGAGCTGAGGGGGCCAACTGACCCAGCACAGCAGAGCACCATGCAGGTGAGACTGGGCGCAATGTTGCGGTCAACCCGCAGGGTGCTTTTCGAGCAGGCAATGGGTTGTGCTGACGCATGCAGGCTAGGGCAGCCGCCAAGAGCAGATGCCAGTGGCAGTTGTCATGTGTATCGATACTGCTGCTGTTGGAGACCACAGGCCAACCCTGCAGCAGCACTGGTGGTTGACTTGGCGTCCTGTGCTGTGACATGCCCTGGTGCTATGTCATGCTGTGCTGTGTTGTGTACTGCCATCGGTGCCTGCCATTCTTGGCGGTACATGGCATCATCCAAAATGTGTTGCTGGCTCAACGTGATGCACTGATGACATGGTCTTGTTGTGCTGTGTACTGCTGGACAGGAATTGACCTGGGACAAGCGCCTGACAATGCTGCACGATGTTGCAGCAGGCATGTGCTACCTGCATGGCGATGGTGACCAGCACATCCACGGGGACCTGCGCAGCCCTAACCTCTTTGTGGGGGCAGACGGCAAGGTGAGGCACTGACTTGATGGGAGCCAGCCTGATGAAGCGAGACCTGCCATCAGCACAACAGCGGCTCTGAGAGGGGCTTCTTGTGAGCCTCCCTGGGTGCTGCCGATCCATGCCCTATCAGCCTGATACGGGCAGCTAATGCAACAGCAGCGGCACAGAGCGTTTTCCCTCAATATACACATGATCACCACCTATCAGTGGGGTTGTCACTTGTCAGAGCAGAACCATAGCAAAGATGAGTATGTGTACAGGATATTGCTGTGTCTTGCATCTGCCCCATGCTTGCATTTGGCCCATGCTCGGAGCTGGACGGTCTGTCGTGCTGACTGGCCTGCATGCCGTGCCACACCTGTGCCAGCAGCTTCAATTAATGGTGTCGATCTGACTATCAGCCTGGCTGCTCCTGCAGGTGAAAATTGGTGACTTTGGCTTCACCAAGCGGCTGGCCTGCAATGAGCGGAGCCTCACAGTGGACCGCATCACACACCCACGCTGGGTGGCACCTGAGGTAAGGGGAAAAGGGGCGACACATATGTGTGCATGGCATGTAACATGCCGCATGTTTGTTACTCAACGACAACTCAGCATCTTTTTTGTCACTTCAAGAAGGGCCTTGCCTGCAGCTGCCCTGCATTGCTCACGGCATTTGGCCTGCAGGAGCATGTATGTATGGATTCCTAGCAGGCCCTGCTGACCGTCAAGACCTGGAGAACAAGCGCTTGCATGCCTTGTCCTGACTGCAGCTGCTGTACAACACGCTGAAGCTGGCCAGCGATGTGTACAGCTTTGGTGTGATCATGTACGAGCTGCTGACCTTCAAGATTCCCTTTGAGGGCTTGAACAAGGAGCAGGTGGGTGCAGCAGCAGACAGCAGCAGGGTGCATAGCACAAGAAAGGTAGACAGGCACAAATGCACAGGAAAAGTGCCTTACTTGGTCTCAAGTATGCAAGCACCAGCATGCAAAGGACAAGGAAGAAAAGGAGTGCACAGCTGCAAGCACTTGGCCTGATGTAAACAGTAACCATGGCCGGCTATGTGAAGCCTTATGAGTGGCAGCTTCACACGACCTACACGTCGCCCTCCTGCTCCAGCCTGGTGGTGACGGACCCTGACTGCTCCAATGTTGCTGATGTGTGCCCAGGTGTTCTTTGCGGTGCTGGAAGGCAAGCGTCCAGAGGTTCCATCTGGGGCTGAGCTGCCCCCTGGCACTGCCACTGGCCCATGTGAGTGCTGCGCAGGATGGTTTCAGTGCTGGGGGGCTCAGGACGAATATCTCTGCTGTGTTGACGCCGCACTGCTCACAACCCACAGGCATACAACTCTCCCATGCTGGCCGGTAGTTGTTATAAGTACGAGTGCGCTAAGCGGACAACAGCGCCCGACATGTTTGGTGTCTTAGAAAGCCATATGTTCCTTTCCCGCTGCTGCAGGCCTCGAGGAGTACGTTCAGCTCATGCAGGAGTGCTGGAGTCAGGAGGATGCAGCGCGGCCTAGCTTTGAGTCGATTGCGCATCGGTTGAGAGCCATGCAGCAGCAGACGACAACGATGCAACCCGCGCATGGCATGCCTGACATGCAGCCTGGGGTCGTCAACGCTGATGACGCGCGGCGGGTTGCCAGTGCACCCGCGGGTGCCAGCGCAGCACCACAGCAGCAGCAGCAGCAGCAACAGGCACAGCAGCAGCCTTCCTCGCGACCGGTCGTCCTGCCGGAAAGCGACAACACGTCGTCGTGTGTGTGCTCTGCGTTGGTGCACGGCACTCGGTTTGCCGTGATAGCAGCAGGTGTTGATGTGCGGGAGCAGGACGCACTGCGGCTCGCAAACCTCTCTGACCACGACCAGATCGCTGCAGCACAGCGCGTGCTGGTGATCGGCTCAGATTTGCCGTCGCGGTATACGTGAAGAAGGCTCCGTCGCTGTCACGTTGAAGTGCCGGTTTGGTGGGAGTGTGTATCGGGCGGTTGGCTAGGGGAAGAGCAAAAGCTGTTGTACAGTACTGCTTTGGGGTTGCCAGGGTCCACAAAGACCTTTGCATGGGGGTGTTGTTGACGTGCGTGGTGTGTTGGTTTCCTGAAGACCGTTGCATGGGGGTTTCGTTGTCGTGGGTGGGTGTGCGGGGGTCCTCTGGTGTGTGTTTGTTGGCTTGTTGCTGGGTTTAGGCTTTGGGCCCTTCACACACATAATTTGATCCGCTAATGTTGTCTTGGTTAGGCAATTTGGTGCCCAGCATTGGCGAAGCATGCATTGCCATCACATCTCTTTCAGCAATGCATGCCGCAGGGTCATTTAGTCAAGGCAGGGAGCTTGGAGCGCATAGCTGCTGTGATTTGGTTGTGGTAGCCTAGCCTGCACAACCACCACCACGCCATCAGGTGTGGTGAGTGAGTCTACAGGTTTGCTTGGTAGGTCTTGATGTGTCCTTTATCATATGGCACTTCCTGCATCCCAGGTGCTGCAGAAGCATAGCATGGTATACACTCACAGTGCCGGCTCTGTGTTGTTGCTGTGGGCGCAAGGTGTTTGTGCAGGCAAAGCACCGTCCTTGCAAGGGGCACCTGTACTACAAACTAGTAGTGCAGCACATGCAGCTACATGCACAAATTGCATGTTTCAACGGATTGCTGCCAGCAGCATGCACAATTGTGATCATATCATGCTGCCACTGCAGTACATGCAAAAGGTGTGGCGGCGTTCGTTTTGTGCCTTCTGCTTTTCCCAGGCAGTGCAAGCACCGACTTTGGCCTGAGTTGAGCTCTGAACACGTCATTGTTGGACTTGATTTGAAGTTCAAGCGATCAACATGCAGGCAGACAGCAGGGCTAGCCTAGCAAGTTGCTTGCCAGGTATGGCCCCATCAGCCAATGCTGCCGGTGTTCAATGTATACAATACGTATTCGCGGAGCACATGTGCTGTGGTTGCCATCTGCCAGCAAAGAATGCCATGAACATGGCATGCAGGTTCACTGTCCGTAGGAGGCTAAGTGCTGCACGCTTGTGCTGGTCTAAGTTGCTATCGTACTGTTGCATGGTGCAGGAGGTGCCCCTTTTCGCCTACAAAGGGCGCGTGCGCTTACACCTCATGCATGCATATCCACTGTCTTTGGTGTTGTGTGCGTCAGCTGTTGAAGTCTTGCCGCTGTCGTGACCCACTTGCTGCTGCTTTGCACCTGCTGAAGGTATGACGCTGCTTGGAGTGCACTGTTTGACATTGTACTTTGTGAACCCTGCATTCCAGCAGCAGAGAAGGCCTGCACTGCGCACTCGCGTGCAGACCCTCGGCTTTTTCCTGAGCTTGCTGCAAGCCCGCCGCGCTGCTAACAAGCAAGTACCAGTTTGGCCCCCGTCCGGTGTGCCGGATAGTTTTTGTGTGCCTGCAATGCTCAGGAGCCAAGGCTGCAGGCGTCACGCTCTGACTGAGGCAGGCTGTCTATCGCAGCACCGTCTGCAGATGTCTGGACCGGTCAGGTGTGCGTGGTTGGCTGTTGGATTTGCCAAGTGGCTTATGCTTTTATTGGGGCCGTAGTTTGGCGGCATACTGTACCTGTCAGATGACCTGCAATACTGCAGGTTGGCGCTCTGTGCCCCACTGACACCCATTTGACTCGCTTTTTTGCTCAGGGCTTTGCAGCAGCTGATACTTTCCTATTCTTATAGTGATGGTTTGCATACCTCAAATCCGGCCTTGTCCAATCCTTAGCAGCACCAACATGACCACACCAGATCATCTACTTGCAACAGCAGCAGCGAAATTTGCGTGTGCAGCACAGCAGCTGCTGCGCTTATTATCGATCACAACATAACTGGTCTGAAACACATTTCCGCTGTTAGCATCTCCACACACGACATGCACCGTGCAGTACGAGCTGCACAAGTACATCCTGTACTGGCGCTCTGCTACCCAACGTCGCCTGCACGCTTTACCCCGGCAAACATAGCTGAGAGACAATTATTGTGCTATCACAGCAACAAGGGCCATCCTTGCTCCTCACTGTCCTTTCTTTTGCACACATGTACACCTCTGCAACTGGACCAGGGGTCATGTCCAACTGAGTTGCTTGTATAGTATATGTACAACATGCTACCTATATTAGTTCTTTTTCTTGTGCTGTTGGCTTTGAGGGCCGTAACTGGCCTAGGCTTTCTAGTGTCCTAGGTCACTGGTCGCCTGGTGGTGTATTGCTTGTCTTGCACCAAGGTCGACTCGCTGCTAGCAGCATGCTGCGCGATGAACCTGGCTGGAAGCACGTGTAATGATGACATGTACACCACTGACTGTCACTGTCTTGACACGATGATACTACGATATGCTGAACCACACCTTTTGACAATCTGCAGACAGACATCTTTTGACGTTGTCAGCTTGGCATACCTTGACAGCTGTTGTGTTTCGGGTGCATGCCTTCACACAACACGTAATATACAAGCCCTTGCGCATGCCCTGTGCGTGATATGTCAATGGCTTTGCCACCTTACCATAAAGTTGGCATCTTTGTTTTGAGCTCTGCTGTTGGGGAATGGTGGCACAAGAATTGCCCCAGCCGCATACAACCAAATCCACTTGGTCGGACCAACGAACATGCACACACTACTTTCATCACGCTACATGGCAGCTGCCAGCCCCTAACAGCGCACCGCACAGCATGCAGGCAATGCATCTGTGCACACTGTGACAGTCCTGCAGTATGCATCATCAATGCAGCGTCACCCAGTTTGCAAGTTGCAACAGGCCCAGGTCGCAGCCCCCCAGCACACCATTCAGTGCACCTACACACCCACCCTTGCCATACACTGCAGTCCAGGCCACACTCCCCACACTATGGCTAAGGCTTAGTTGCCTGGTGCAGGACACAGCCTGCTACGCAACCCTGCAACTCACCCGGTGAGTTGCAGTGCTACACATCAACTCACAAGCACTTGGGTTTAACTGGTGCCCGGCACATGGCAGGTGCATTGCTGAGGAGACTACCAACACATCCGACACAGCCACAGCCGCACGCGCGAATTGTTACTGGCAATGGGTGAGGCCCTGCAGCACGGTCACGGTTATGCTGACACTTAGGGAAAGGGCGAGGGGGTCTGGGGGGGCGCAGCCCCCCCAGGAAAAGCGGGGGGGTTTAGGGGGGCGCAGCCCCCCCTAACACTCTGCCAAACTCAGTGGGGCATAGACCTTATGGGGAGTTAGACTGTGACATACACATGCGCCCTTGGGGTGGTGGTGGGCCACCAGTATGTCTGTATGTAGTCGTATGTAAAACAAGTCGTTTGATCGGAGTACATGACAGGACCCGGTACTCAGTTGCGTGTGCATGGCCATGGCTATACTGGTAGTACACAGGGGGGGTATGGGGTCAATTCCCCTGCAAGTTTGGTCCGGGCGCTGGTCACCTCCTTGATGAAGGCTTGTTAGGCGTCCCTCATCAGCGGGGCTTAGCCTCCGGCCCTGGCAGTCAGGGTAAATATCGACTGATCATGAGATGCTTGTGTGTGGCCAACCGGGTGGGAGTGCGTCCGCCTTTGGACAAAAACGGTACAGGACCGAAGGGCATAATACATCTCAAGATATCAAGGCATGGGTGCATGCAGCATGAGCATCGAATCTTGCAAACTTTACCACGTATGGACGATACATGTTTGTCTGTATGTGCATGCAGCATGTGCCACCCAATGCCACTTATGCTGATGCGGTGTTTATCCAGCACTCTTTACTTGTACAATTGACATGCCACTCAAGCAGCACCAAGACAGAGACTGCCAAGCAGTACTTTTATCATACACCACTGCCCTGCTGCATGCCCACCATATTGCCCGCATCCTGCGACACTTCACCAACAACCCGCCCAAACACAATGGCAGACTCAACTGTGCATATTCACCCACAGCAGCAGTTGCTGCGGAGCACATCAGCCAGCACTGGCACATGGCCGCTGGATCAAGTACAATCACCCGGTAGTACCACCAGCACACTCACAGCTTGCGACGACAAATTGGCTTTGCACAGCAGCCATTGCTCACGAGCTACAAACATCTTTTGCTCAAAAAGAAAAGAAGCAATTGCCAACAGAAAAGGAACACAAGCACACACGGAGGGGCGGGATTGGCCAACCATGACGGCCCAGAAGGTCACTTTGCTGCACAACATCCCACAACACAAAAAAACAAAGCCTGAGCAGAAGGGACTGATGCAGCAAGCCAGCAGTCTGATGCACAAGGTGACTCAAGTCGCAAACACAACCAAGGACCTAACATCTGTTGGCTCATCTCTAGCCCAGGCAAGCAACTCACTAAGCCCTAGCGGCTCAAACACAGAAAGCCAATAGTGGCACTAGTGAAGAGTACTCTTCGGCCTCACATCTTCTCCCAAGCTGCCACAGGCGGACATGCGCTGTTTCACTGTGAGTTGGGTATGTGTGGCAGGTCTTTCAGTGCCTCATCCACCCTGGTCCTGTCAAAGTCAAGGTCCTGTGGGCAGCAGCAGGCAGCAAAAGTAGACGAGACACAAAATCACAACACCACCCAACTAGCAAGCCCACTTTGATGTGATGCTGTGGCTGTTGACGGCTGTCATGGGTTCACTACATATCGCCAACAGCAACATATTGAGCATGCCTATCATGACACAGGCCTTCCTGCCAGTCCGGGACTGCGACAGGACAGCCACTCTCACCCTACTCTTGGGTTCATATTGCACAGCGCTGCTAGAATGCGTAACAATAGGCCATGTAAGACGACCCAATAGTCCATGCATGCCGCACGACCATGTGAACATGACGAGTGAATGTGATGCGGCTTACCTTCAGGCCTCCCTCCAGATACTTGGCATAGCTGCTCATGTCAAAGTGGCCGTGGCCACACAGCGTAGTCAGAATGACCTTGCTCTCACCAGTCTCCTTGCACCTGCAGCACACATCAACATTGCATGTTCATGTTCATGTTCATGGCATCATGGCATGTTCACGGCATCATGGCATGTTCACGGCATCAGTGAGGTGATTAGACGCGCGCAGCCGTGAGATGGATGGCGTGTGGCCATTGCTGACAATGATTGCAGGCCTCTTGAGGTATTGGTCTGGTGTCACCAGATCCCCTGTCAAGCAGCCGCATGTGTATTATGCCATGAAGCTTCCAGTGCAGCTGCATCACCGCCTGGGAAGTCTCATGTGGCATACACATGTGGCATTGCATGCGCACCACATGCACCTATGCATGCGCAAGCAACCTTCAAAGCAAAGCAGTACATGCCTTCGACTGGCCCCACATCTTTACAGCCCCCCCTCTCACATCTGCTACATGGCCTGAGCACTGCTCGACGGCAAGAAGCCTGTCACAGTGTGTACCACAGGACTCACTTGAGTGCCTCCGATATGACGTGAGCCAGGCAGTGAGTGGGCTCAGGTGCCGACACAATACCCTCCGTCTGTGCAAACTTGAGGGCAGCCTCGAAGCACTCCTTCTGTGGCACAGACACGGCCTCAATAAGGCCCAGCTCATACACATGGCTCACCTGCACAGCAGTCACACAGCAGCAGTGCAGCAGCAGCACCATGGCAGGGACACACCAGCAGCAACATAGCATTGAATCAGCTACATAGCGGCATGTTGGTAGCGAGCACAATGCAGTTGGCAGTGTGGTGCAGAAAAGCATCTTGGAAAGACTCAGACGAGGCGTGTGGTTAATTTGGAGGGTGGATGTGGCGGGAGCTGTAGTCAGTGGCGGCTAGCAACACAACAGGCTGCTCAATGCCGTGAAAGTGCGTGTGCGGCCACATGTGTTGATCCGCAGGGTCGGAAGAAGCTCTGCAAATCAACACATCCTGCCACACACACGCTCTCACAGCATCCGATAGCCTGTTGTGCAGCCTGTCACTAGCATGGGCTGCTGTTTGACAGCTACCAAGGATCAGATCCCTGCTACTAGCATAGTCAGTCACCACCAGCATCGTTTAGGACACATGCTGCATTAAAATGCATGATCGACAGCCGCCTTGGCTATGCCTATGCCCCTTAGCACCGAAATTCACAAAGTGCTAGCGCATGTGGCCAGTAGGCAGCCCCCCCCCCCCCCGTGACCCCCCCCCCCCAAAATATCCAGCTAGATACTTCCACGGTAACTCGACATGACACGCTGGCAGCCTCACCATGGGTGCCATTCCATGGTAGCGCAGGCCTCCAGCGTGAATGGGGTCTGGCACAAAGCCGTGACCTGGTGCAACCAACACAAAAGGGGTGTGGAGAGTCATGAGCAGAATCCGAACGCGAGGGAAGATGCAGGAGCTGATGGCTGAACACGTGAAACTGTCAGAAGTTCGAATGCAAGCAGGAAGAGCCACATCCCAGCTTACGTGCCGCACGCACAACACTCCACCCTTTGACGTGACATACAGCCGCCATTACCTAGGGTGTGCATCTTCACCAGAGGGGTTAGGCCTGCAAGCACACAACAAGAAACAAACAAACACAGACATGTCATGTCATGACATGCCAGACACGCTTGACATGTGCATATCAAGCATACAGACACCTGCATTCTGGTGTCATTCAGGAGACCACATGCTTTGCTTCAATCCCGCTGTCATCCCACACACCCTCTATATCTGCCTCCCAAAGCAGGCTCACTCGGCCCTGTCTGGCACTGGATGGTGTACCTCAAGTCCATCCTACACACACGCTGCTGCCCCTCTCAGGCGATGTGCGGCTGGTGGTACATCAACCTGAGCCCCTCCACGCACCTGCTGTGTCTCCATAGTCGTAGGTGTAGGTGCCCTTGGTGAGTGAGGGGCAGGCTGAAGGCTCAACAGCACGAATGATGGGGTTCATCTGCACAGCAGAGGCCACAGCTGTCGAGTGGACACCGTGTCAGGCAAGCCTGGGGACCTGTGCGTATGCTTTTGTGCACCACTGCCAACCAGCACATACATGCCATACTTTCGTATGCCGGCATTGTTGCAGGCTCTTCAAGGCATGGTCATGACCAGCAGCCAAACCGCATGCCGGCTGGACACAGGGACAGGGACGGAGGGAAAAGGAAGGACATAGGGAACAAGAGGAGAAGGAGCAGGGGGTACACATTTGGTGAGCTCACCTTTCCTGCCATCTTCTCCCGCAAGATGGGGAATGCCAGACCGCCAAAGTTGCTGCCGCCTCCTGTGCATGCCACCTACACAGCATCACACAATCATGTCGACTGTACTGCAGATACTGTATGTTCATGCACGTACTGTACCGTGCTTTGCGGTACAATGTACAGGACTGCACTGTACTGCAGGTGGCACCACAGCTACAACTTTCTTGCGTCATGCTGCATCGTGCAACACTCAATGTCAATGAGGAAAGATGTGCTGCTTGTCAAAACATCACAGCATTCCGCACCAAGCGAGCCGGTTGCACAGCACTGACAAGGAATGACTGCTCAACTCCTACTCCGCTTCTCTGACTGTAACCCACGCATAATGCATGTGTGCCGTGTTATACACAACACCAGCTGGTCACTTGGCCGACCAACAAGCAAAAACCCCACAATTCCACACAGCAAAGCAGCCATCAGTAGTCAGTTGCATCTCACCACCAGGTCTGGTGTCTCCCCAATCTTTGCCAGCTGCAGCAGTGCCTCCTCCCCTATGATGGTCTGGTGCATCAACACATGGTTCAGCACGGAACCCAGAGCATAGCGCGCATTGGGGTCAGCAGCGGCAACCTGCACCAGTCAGCAACACAGGAAGTGCTTCAGCAGCATACACATGATGAACATTCATTGGCGTACATTGTGTATATTGCCTCAATGAGCACTGGGGGCACCAGCAGCAACCTGACTCAGGCGGTTGGCAACCGCCACCACCTACACAAACACACTTGGGGTAGGGATTATTTGAAAGTGACACAGGGAGTTATTCTGTCAGGCTGCCAAAATGCCCCCACCCCTAGGGGCGTTGCCTGGGAGGCTCAGGCTGAGAAGTGCCCCATGCCCCCCCCCCTCCCCAGGCCCCAAACTGCCCTGTTTTCAAGGCATATTGCAGGCTTGGCAGCAGGCTCCCTGCAAGGCCCAATGCCCCCACCCCTGGGGGCATGCTCTTGAGCCGGAATGCCCCTAGCCCTCCCCCCTACCAGAAAAACTCCCTGTGTCACTTTCAACTAATCCCTACCCTTGTAGGACTACTTCAGTGTCAATGTCCATGCACTCTTTTTGCTGACATACAGGATGTAACACGCCACACACTCTGCCAGCTTAGTGGATCCAGGAAGCAAAAAGCAGGAAGGTGGCAGGAGCAAAGCTTGAACAGATGCACAGCAATTTGCTAGTATAAGAGGGCAAGCACTGTACATGCACAGGCGAAGAAGGACCATCCCACCCACCTCCACTGCTTCACTGATGGCCATCCCTAGTGATCCAGGTGAGTCAGGGTCCTGCTCCAGTATGGCCCTGCCTGATGCTGTCAGGGGCGAGGGGGAGGGGTGCAGCGTGGCACCCCTGCATGCAGACACAAACGGCAACAGCAGCAGCAGCAGTCGCAGCAGCAGTGGTTCAGTATGAGCCGTTTGTCAAGGAAGGGTGCAAGCATGCAGGCCATGCACGCGTGTGTGGGGAGGTGCATGTGGTGGGCTGTGCAGTAGTGGCAGCAGCACTGTCACAGCACTCAGTGTTGCCCTGCTCCCCCCCCCCTCCCCTCTCCCCCCCCCCCTCCCGCCCCTCCCCCCTCCCCCCTTCTCACCAGCACTGCATCATCGTCTTCCTGTAGGGCTTGGCATCATAGCTGGCTCGAACCTGCCACACCTGCAGCAGGAAAAGCAGTTTCAGAGGAAAGGAAAGGGATTTAGGAAGGCAGCATACCTGAACCTGCATGACGCAGGTACTGCACCACACTGTACTGTGTTGCATTAGTACACAGCAGCTGCAGCCTGCACACAATTTGCTAGCCTTGCTGCAGGAAGGCAAGCAACCAACTTGGGGCACTTGCCAAGGTACGGCCCCTTCCCCACACCTCACTCCCCTCACTCGTGTCACTCCCCTATCCCTGCACCTCACTTGGCTCACTCCCCACCAACCACTCCCCTACCTCTACCTACAGGTGACCTCATTCCCCACTCCAACCCTCTCACCCCACTCCTCACTCATTCCCCCCCCCCTCACCTCACACTCCATGTCCAGCAGGCATGTTGCAAAGGCCAGTGCACTGCCCCACTGGCCAGCACCCGTCTCTGTTGTCAGCTTCTTCACTCCTACAGCAGCAGCAGCAGCAGCAGCAACAGCAGCAGCGGCAACAGCAGCAGCGGCAGGATCAGCCACAATGGCCGCAGCAGTGTGGGTGTGTGGCCGAGCGGAGATTCTGTGCAGCACAAAAGACAGCAAGGTTGTTGGATGTGGCTTCCAGCTGACACTATCACAGCCTCATGCTAAGTGCGTGACCGCGTCAACCTGCACACAAGATGCGTTGTGTGCCGGCCACCCTGAGAAGTCCAAGAGTAAAAAACCTGTAAGATGCCAGTTTGCAGTGCGGGCTGCCTGCGTTTGTGCTGTGCTGTGTGCTGTGTGTCTCACCCTCTATCTTGTTGTAGTAGGCCTGTGGCACAGCCGTGTTGGGCTTGTGGCTGCCAGCTGGACTCTGGCCCTCATACCTGACAGCAGCAGCAGCAGCAGCAAAGTAAATGAGACGTTCACGAGGCACCTGCGTAGTGTAGCAGTGCTAGTCACTATGTTTCCATCACTGATTCTGCTGGTCAGGTGGCACTTACCAGCACGCTGGAAATGACATGACAAAAATTGCAGGTACCACACTGCAAACTGATGGCTACTCGACTACTCAGGCTGCCTTGCCTGCCAGCTTGCCCACCGTCCCCCTCACGGTGTAGCAAAGCAACAGCCGACATGAAGCTGAAGCCCTTGGCATGGCCCCTACTACATACTCTCGTGTCTGCAGGCAGCTATGTCACCCACTTGTAGTAGATACGTGCCGGTGTGCCTAGGGCCTTCTCCAAGCGCCGTGCACGGAACAGCGGTGAGGGCCTGCAGGCAGTAGGTCAACAACACGAGACACATGCAACCATAAAGCCCCTGGTCAGCGGCAGGCATTGGGCAGTTTAAGACGCTCGGCTGTGCTGTGCTGTACTGCGCTGTGCTGCGCTATGAGGTTTGTGTCAAGTACTGACAGGCCATGTGTGCTGTCCCGTGTTATTTGTTGGTGGCTAGCTAGGCTAAAGTCTCTACTTTATTCCCTATCCATTGTTCCTGCCTTTGGCCAACCAAAATCGCCAATCTTGGCAAGCACTCCCCACTTTTTGTCCCTATCCACTCTCCATCATGTGCTCCTACCTCCAGAGCTTGTAGATGTCCAGCACCTCATCAGGGATGTCAATGTACCTGCAGGACATACACAATGTGTGTGTGAGATAAGGCTTTAGAACTTCTAAAGCCTTATATATATACCGTTGCTGCTTGAAGCAGCAACGGTCCGTTGCGCCACTGGCAGTTCAGAGCTTCCCTGCAAGGCCTTGTGCTTGCTTTCCACTGCTTTGACAGCTGCGGATTCCACCCTTGGACCCGAGCCCCTCTCAGCGCACCTCTCTGTGCTGACCTCCTGCTGGATCAGACCCATGGGAAACAGCGGCATCAAGTCCTCCGCTGCACGGCACAGCACAGCATGGCACACCGCAGCACCAGCAGCTTGCCGGTGGAAATCTGTACAGACGAACCGTTTGGTCCCGCGGCTGTTGCCTGCAGGCTTGTATTGGAATGCCCAATGATACCTTTGAAAAGTTAAGCCCCACTTGGGGAGTGCCAGACCCCTTGCTTTGGAACCACACATACAGACAGCTGCTCCACTGCTGGCACCAACACAGGCTGTAGTATGATGCCCCGTTTGTGGCTGGCTGAGCCTGTGGGCCTCAAGAAGTCTGCCCTGCCTGAGCTGTATCAAGACCTCAGGCTAACTGATGATGCGTCTTCTGCTGAGAGCAATTGGCAAGGGTATGTGCTGCGTTATCTTGTGTGTTGGCACCAACACACAATGACTTTGCACTTGGATGTGAAGTAAGACAAACGCAAGCAGACTAGGACTGGGAACTGGCCGCTACACAAGTGATGCAAGCAGTTACGTGTGCACACTCACCAGTTATGGGCTGCAGCGTCTTGGGGTGCAGGGGAGGGGGACATGGCGAGGGGAGGTCTGCAGCGATGTTGTACCTGTGGCACCACCCCCACGCCTCCTCTGAGATTGGTGATTGACCTTCTGATGTTGAATACGATGTGCAATTTGTATGTGCTGTGAACACACTTTTATTCGCAGCCAGCACCCATTGCACCTTCCTGTAGTGCAGGGGCTGCAGCACCGATCAGCTGTACGGCACCCTGGCTAGAGCAGGAACCCTGGTGTGACTGCTGCACAACTCAAAACAGTGCCGGCTCACCATTTCGTTGGCATCTCGTCCTCAGTCAGGTAAACCTTGGTAGGTCCGTCCTTGCCCGCCATGGTGCTTTCAACTGTGGGGCTTGACACTGCAGCAACAGCATGAGGACCTACCTTGGAAAGGCAGTAGTATGCCTACCAACGAGCGTTGATCAAACCTAAGAGCGCCCAAAAAGGATTAATGGCAACAGTAGCATGAATACTGCACCTTTTTGTGGTCCCTGTGTCTGCTGTGGATGTCGCGGGGTGTCGGAGATGTTTCTGGGGAGCACCAACTTTCCTCCCATCAACAGTTGCCGGGATCTGATAACGATGAACCGCTGTAGCGAACATCGTTCTGTGATGACTGACTGATCACGAGATGTTACGGTGAGCTGTAGCAGCCGGGATATCTTCTGCTCATATCCTCGTAGCCACTCGGCTTTTTATTGAACTAACAGCACCGTTGATATGATCGTGGTGAAACGGAGCATGTACAAGCTTGTACTTGTGACGATTGTGCTGGGAGGGGTTGGCACCCAAGGAGGTCTTGCAGCACATGTGCTGCACAGCAGGTGTAGGCCTGCTGGAGGTAGGGAGCACAATTACTCAATGCTTGACTCATCCTGTTAATTCACCTTGTTGTTGGCGACAAACCGACAAAGCGAGTGGGCGTCAGTGCTGGGTGCCAGTGTGGCCCGTCGAGACGACAACAGGCCCTGAGGGGCAACAGCCAGCCACGCGGAGTTCACGTTGACCTACCCTCTTACTCAAAAAGAGCGGCAACGAATCGTCCCCTGTCTTTTGGGAACCCAGCAGACACAAACCAGCCAGCCAAGCTTGGCTGCACTCAAGCCTTGCAATAGTAGGGCACCCAAGTGTGAGGCCAACGCCCTGTCCTAGGGTGCTTCAGCATAGCCTGGCTACATGATCATATAGCTTGCACAAACGCTGAGGAGAAAGGGGGTCCCAAACAGAGGGGGCATGTGCCGTCATCGCTTCTGGTGGTGCTCCGGCATGGAGTACTGGCAGGGGCGGTAAGCTGGTAGTAAGGGCCTTCCTGTTACCGCTGGTGCTCTCAGAATTTCAGTGAGCTGGGCTGGCCTACAGAACCAGACAGAAATTATTTTCGGAGGGCCCATCCTTTCAAACTGGCTCTGACTGGCAGGACAGGGTTCCACCACAAACCCAAGCCGCTGCCAACGGGGAAACACAAAGGCAAACCAAGCTGCTTATGCCATGTGAGGTGTCGATGCGAGGCTTCAGTTGAGAAGCAAGAAGTAGAAATTTCATTGAATCCGATCTAGATCAGTCAGTGTTTTCTTAGTTTCTTTTCTAGCCCTTTCACACTGTGCACACGAACGTGGCATCAACTTGTTTTGTACTCGTTGTGGGCCGAGATCGGCCAGCCACCTAGCACAGCAGCAGGGAGGCCCAGGAGCAGCAGCAGAAGGCCCTAACCTAGGCACACCCGCAGCGCCACAGCCGCAGCAGCTGCAGCAGCATGGCCGGCGGCAACGAGGACACAGAGATGTCTGGCATCTCTCCCGCAGAGCGCTGGGCGGACCTCGACAAGCTGCTGACGAGGCCAGGCAACCTTGTGGGGCCTGGGTTTGAACCAGGCCCTGAGATGCGGGAGTTCCTGCAGGTACGGCCACAAGCTGTCTGCTGCCCAAGATCGCGAAAACAAATGTATAACACCGTCCACAACGGTCACAGGTCGTTGAGGATGGAGCTTAGTTCATGTGTGAGTGCACAAGGGTATGTTGTGACAGTAGGCCACAGACCTCATGTCAATCATGCTGTGCTGCAGGGGGACTGTAAGGTGCTGTGCATCGGAGCAGGTGGCCTGGGCTGCGAGATTCTCAAGGACCTCGCCCTGTCAGGGTTTGTCAACATCGATGTCATTGACATGGACACCATCGATGTCTCCAACCTCAACAGGCAGTTCCTGTTCAGGTACGGCAGGGGAACATGACTAGATGGTGGGTCCCACTGGTGTTAGCAGCGTAGCCAAAGCTTGACAATCCCTGGTTTGAGTAAATAGCGTTCTGCTTCTCAACTAGAGAAGGGGACAGGGGCACAGGACAAGGCCGCGTGTTTGCAGCCTGCATGCATGCAGTCCGCAGCCAAGCAACTATAGCCAAGTGAAACTTGGGAAGCTTTCTAGTACGGTCATGCATAGCCCGTTTGGTCCCCTTAGACATGTTGCCCTGCCGTCATGCTGGTGCACATCATGCATGCGTTCCAGGCTGTCTGACTAGGATCGCAGGCCTGGCCCTCCTGCAGCATCTGCTGCCGTCAGTATGCTTGCAGCGCTTCACTGCTGCTTTTGACTGAAACTTAGCACACGCTACAAGCATGTAGCTGATCACAAGAAAGCTGCTGATCGCACCCCCACACCCATCGCCCATTCACCCACACTCTCACCCCAAAAGGCTGTCCCTGACACCCATTGCTGCTCCGGCTGTGTTCTCCATGTGCTGACCCCCCCCTCCAGGATGCAGGATGTGGGCAAGTCCAAGGCGGTGGTTGCAGCTGAGCGCATCAACAGCCGTGTGCCTGGCGTGAATGTGACCGCCCACCACGGGCGCATCGAGGACATGCCGCTTGAGTTCTACCAGGGCTTCACTGTGATTGTGCTGGGCCTTGACTCACTGGAGGCACGGCGCTACATGAACTCAGTGGCATGCAGCCTGCTGGGTGAGGGGGGGGGGGGTGATGAACAGCGGGGGGGGGGGGGCAAGGGGATGAACGCAGGAGCGCGGGGGGGGGGGGGTGTTGGGTGTCAGGAGGTGGTGCTGTTTTTGAAATCAGAACTACAACAAAGAACCAAGAATGCTACATGTTCCCAGTGTCGTCCTTTGTTTGTCTCTCAAGCTGTTGTCCTACACAGTGTTGTTGCCATGCACACTGTTGTTGGCAGCAGTGCGCACAGTAACAACAACTGTGCAGGTTGCTGGAAGAGAGGGAAGCACGCAAAGATGTTGATTTTATTGCGCTGGCAACTAAAAAGATACGGTGAATAGGCAAGAAGCATTATAGTGTGCTGCTTTGTTTGTCTCTCTGCCTCTGTTGTCCTGCACAGTTGCCGTTGCCGTGCACACTTCTGCCAACAGAAGTGTGCATGGTAACGACAACTGTGCAGGACAACAGGCAGACAGAGGCAAACACTCGAATAACACACAGATGATTGACAGCTAGGTCAAAGAGCCGCTGCGCGACCCCTATGCATGTCTTGGTGTCTCTGTTTGACATGTCCCTCACACTGGCAGTTGTCAGGTCACCACTAGGTGTCATGGTGAGCATGACTGCACACCGCCGCCACACAGAAGCCTGCAGCGCAAAGAGGGCTGCGCAGAATTACATGCATATGCAGGCAAACAATGACATGTGAAAAAATTTGCAATACGGTCTTTAGCATATTTTTCTTTTTATGTCCTTCGTTGGTTGTCTCTCTAGTTCTGTCATCCTGCACAGTTGTCCTTGCTATGCACACTGCTGTCAACAGCAGCATGCACAGCAAGGAGGGCTGTGCAGGGAGCTGGGAGTGAGAGACAATCACTGGATCCACCCACTGCAAAGTTACAGTCAATGAATAAGGTGCTAGTTCTGCGCTTTGTTTATTTGTCTCTATACTTCTGTTGTCCTGCACAGTTGTCGTTGCTATGCACACTGCTGTCAACAGCAGTATGCACAGCAATGAGGGTTGTACAGGACGCTGGAAGAGGGAGGCACACAAGGGATGCTATTAGCCACAACAACTGAGCAAAGGAAAGGCCAGTTCCTGTATCATTCTTTGTTTGTCTTTGTGTTCCTGTTGTCCTGCACAGTGTTCGTTACTATGCACACTGCTGTTGGCAGAAGTGTGCATGGTAACCAGGGTGGTGCAGGACAACAGGAAGGAAGAGGGCAAGCAGACAATGGCACTTGGAAGTGCTGTCATTGGTGCTGTTACTGTCCACAGCCGCCGCCATGCACCACCATCACAGCTATGCAACATCAGCAGCGTCATGATCACCCAGCCAGTTCAGACCAACCCCCGTCCTGTCATGATCTTCACCAGAATCAAGATCACGACACCACCACGTACTGCTGTGCGTCCCTACGCTGTCGCTACAGCTGCCAACTGTGCTGCTGCTGCTGGTGCTGCTGTGGCTGCCGCCTGCTGGTGCGATGTTGTTACAGTAACCTGCGCGTTGACTCTGGCCTTCAACGGACCTCTTTTACAACCCCCTCCCAAAGCATATCTTGTATACTTTGACCATTCCAGCAACCCTATGGCTTGCTGTGTTTGTGTCCTACTGCCGGTTGTCGACCCTGGCAATCCTGACATGTCCTCCATGCAGCCACTGATAGATGGTGGCACCGAGGGTCCTTGGTGTACACATGTGACATCTTGGGGGTTACTGCCCCCCCCCCTTCCCCTCCCAACCCCTTGCTGGTCCTCTTGGATCGTATCGCTCCCCCTGTATAGTGTGAGGGAGCCCCCCCCCCTTGTCTAGTAGTAACTCACTCACCCCCCTCACCCCCCCCCTTCACCTCACCCCCCCCCCCCAGAGTTTGATGAAGACGGCAGCCCTGATATGTCCACCATCAAGCCGCTGGTGGATGGTGGCACTGAGGGCTTCAGGGGCCACGCACGTGTCATACTGCCCGGTGTCACCCCCTGCTTTGAGTGCACCCTCTGGCTGTTCCCACCACAGACCAAGTTCCCTCTTTGCACCCTGGCAGAGACACCTAGGTGGGTTGAAGGTCGGGACTTGGTGTGTGTGTGGGGGGGGGGGGGATTGTGCTGTGGGCAGGTGGGTGGTGGTACTGAGAGTGGTGGGCGGGAAGAGGCTGGCAGACTGGTGTTGTGGGCTGTAGTAAGGCGTGGCAGCAATGGGGCGGAAAACACAGAGCATGCAGTTGGTTGTTGTGGGATGTAGACTTGGTGTCATGATGTGCAGTTGTTGCGTTGGGCTCAGTGCTGTGGTGCCTTTGCCCCTAAGCCAAACCCTAAACCCTAAGCCAAAACCCAGTAGACGTGTTTGTGCTTACTGCCTGTGGCTGCCCCCCCCCCTCCTGCAGGACCCCAGCTCACTGCATTGAGTACGCCCACCTTATCAAGTGGAGCCATGAGCGCCAGGAGGAGGAGTTTGATGCAGACAACGAGGAGCACATGACGTGGATCTACACACACGCACTGGAGCGAGCTAAGCAATATGGCATCGAGGTGCGGCGTCCTGCACTGTGGGCAGCAGCATGTGGGCACCGGGATACTGCCTGACGCCCTTCCTTCAAAGCCCATCAAGGTCCCCCCCCCTCTCACACACACCACCCTTGCTTTCCCCTCCCCTGACCCCCCCCCCTGCAGGGTGTGACGTACCAGTTGACTCAGGGTGTAGTGAAGAACATCATCCCCGCCATTGCCTCCACCAACGCCATAGTGAGCGCTGTGTGTGTGCTGGAGGCACTCAAGATCATCACCATGGCCAGCACAGGACTCAACAACTACATGATGTAAGGCGGGCGCGGGGGGGGGGGGGAGGGAGTTTGTTTTCAAGCAGGCAGGGAGGCACTTGGGGGGGATGTGGGCCAGGGGAAAGAGGGTGACACTGAGCAGGGGGCACCCCAGGGGAGGGGGGCGCAGGCAGGGCTGCCCCGTTAGCTTGCAAAGGCAGCAGGGGCGAGTCGGCAAGGGGGCGGGGCGGGGGGGGGGGTAGATCACCGGGCGTGGAGGTAAGGAGTGTCAGGGATGTTGAATGTGCGTGTAAGACGCAGTGAGACAGTGAGACACTTTGATGGCAGGCTGTTGGTCCATTGTTCTACATGCCTTGCAGCTGGAGCTGAATGAGGTAGCTGTGCACACTTCATCCTGTTTCCTTTTCCCCCATCCCCCCGGCTGCAGTGCCAAGTTTGATTGAGTTCATCAAGTGACTGCTGCTGCTGCCATGCTTGTCATTGCTGCTGCTGCTGCCGCAGGTATGCGGGGTCCCAGGGCATCTACACGCACACTGTTGCGTATGAGCGCAACGAGCAGTGCCCTGTGTGCAGCCCTGGGGTGGAGCTCAACGCACCAGCAGACAGTACATTGCAGCAGGTGCGTGTGGGTATGGCTGTTCGATGATTGTGTGTGGCATCATGTTGGCAGGAATGTGGTTTGAGCTCCTAGCCAGCACCATTTGCTTCAGTTAGCGTTCTACCCTTGTCACCATGGTGTGCTAGCTTGATTCCAGGAAGTCCCCTGTGGATGGTTGAAGGTCTCAAATCGGTTGGTGCGGGTGCACAGCACTTTGTCCCCTGGTGTGCTCAGCCGTCGACAGCACGCCTTTTGGTGACCTGCAGGAGTGGAAGATGAGTGGTTGGTGTCATGGGCTGTGTTGTACTGTGGTGCAGGTGATTGACCTGATGCTAGAGCACTCTGTGCTGGGGAAGATGATGGCCCATCCGAGTGTCACGTATGGGGCGAAGCAGCTGTACTCCAGGGGCGTCTTTGAGGCAGACACGCGACCCAACTTGGCCAAGCCAATTGCAGAGCTGCTTGGGGAGGGGGAGAGCACAGTGCTGCTCACAGTCAATGACAAGAAGCTCAGCGCACCATTGAGAGTCCGGTTGCGGCTGAGGTGAAAGCAGTGCGCTCGCAATGCTGAAGGCAGACATCCTTGTAACAACAGTACCTGTCGAACCTTTCAAATCAGGGTGTAGCATGGACTCGCACCGATCCAAAGGTGCATGTGCTTTTTTGGACATGTGCGCGCAGGGCGCTTAGACCCGGAACTCACGCTTTTGTGAGTTGCCCAGATGCAAAGCTTGCCTAGGGTCAGATCGCTGTTGGTGGCTCAGCAGGGGTGTGATGGAGCCAGGGGTGCCGTAGGGGTGCCGTATCACTGTTACAAATAGTCACTCGTGAAAATCAGTGGAATATTCACGAAAAATTCCGTCCCACAACACACCTCGCCTATAGACATGCCTATGTGAACCGGTGACAAGGGTGGTCTGCCAGTCACTGGCACTGAGTGCTGGGGCACTGTTGCAGCAGCTAGTACACCTCCTGGAGGGGCCCTGACACTGCTGGCACCACTATTACAGTATTGGAGAGGGCCTACCTAATCAAGCCAACCCAAACTCAGCCTTGATAGCAGCCAGCTGGGGCCCCACCAGAAGTGATCTGCAGCAGCTGATACTGACTGCTGTCGAGCGTTTCATTGTTTCACTTTGAAAGATTATATATTATTTTGAAAGGACTCTTTCAAGTTTCAGTGATTTTGCTTCACCCCAACAACTTTGGAAAGGCACACCCCTAGCTGGAGTTGTTGCTGCTGTCGCTGGCAGTCACTCGGTGTAATTGGGCGCCCAAGATGTGCATTTCATCGCATTTCATTCCAAATGCAAATTGCATCCGTGTGGTCCAACTCCTCAGTGAAATCAACTGCAAGCCCATGTTTCAACACCCTCTCGGAGGGGCGGGGTGCGTGCATTCCTCCCCCCCTCCCCCCGGGAGAGGGACCCCCCCTGCCCCCCCACCCCCCCCACCCCCACCCCCCCCCCCGAGGCCCAATGGGGACACTCCATTGGTCTTGCTTTGTTGCAAGTCCTCAATCAAGCAACCGAACACCACAAATTCAGGGTGTATTGCCGGTCGGACACTGCATCGCTGCAAATGGGCTTGTACCCGCGCATGCCTTGCATCAATCAACATGCCATCGTGTCCGTTTCATCGTCATATCATGCCGCTTGTCGGGGTAATGCGTGCAACCAAAGCCGTCAGGGTTTCAAATCTGGCTGCTACCATTGGGCAAAGCCCTTGCAGGACAAGTGGCACAAATTTTTTCGGCGTTTCGATGACACTGTCATTTGCGGGTATGGCAGCGGCGCTTACGGCATACGTATCAAACTCCAACTGCTATTACTTTGCAATGCCAATCCTTGCAGTGTTTGCATGTCACTGTCAGTCAATGCCTTGCTGGTTGCAGCTAACTCGCCATATTGTGGCGCCGGGTGTCGCTATCCAGTGGTGCGCCAATCCAACCGCGACCAAGCTGCATTGCAAGCTCTTGAAGGACGAGTGCCATTCAGTGAATCCATATCACTGTCTGCCGCTGTCTTGCTGGCTGCAGTTGATGCGCACAACGTGCATCCGCTGCGATGGCAATGGATGTTGCTAATAGAACCTGCGTCAAACTCATAACAATTACCTTGCCAAACACCTTGAAGGTGCCGCGGCCATCACTTGCGGCTCTGTCAATATCGAGCACACACCCCTGGCTGCAGCTGTTGGTGTGCTGTCGCTGGCAGTTCACTCGGTGTAATTGGATGCCCAAGATGTGCATTTCATCACATTTCATTCCGAATGCATATTGCATCCATTTGGTCCAACTGAACAGTTATATCAACTACAGGCCCGTGTTTTCAACACCCCCCCGGAGGGTTGGGGGGTGCGTGCATCCTTCCCCCCTCCCCCAGGAGAGGGACCCCCCCTCTGGCGTGCGCTCCCCCCCCTGGGCACCACAATTTCAGGTGCTGGCTGCAGCTAATTCGCCATGTTGATATAACGTGCATCTGCACGCCATGTTAATTAACGTGCATCTGCACAACAAGCTCACTGGCGACGATTGTCACTGTCTAGTGCGCCAATCCAACCGCGGCCAAGCTGCCTTGCAAGCTCTTGCAGGACGAGTGCCATTCAGTGTTTCATTTTCACTGTCTGCCGCCGCCTTGCTCGCTGCAGTTGACTCACACAACTTGCATCTGCTACGTTGGCACTGGTTGTTGCTATCTGAACATATCTCTTGAGATACGTCAAATTCACAGCATCCAAGCCTTGGCAGCAATTGAATTGAAGGTGTTGTGGCGATCACGTGCAGCTCCAGTATTTTCTAACGATGGCGCTTGTCCATTTGCACCAATATCACCAGTGTCACTATGCATATGTACCCATGCAATACTGTGCTGACCACTACAGTTTCTTGCCACGTCGGACTGCAAGGCCCCGTGCAAGAACGCTACTACAGCCATGTTTTCAGTGTAATTCACATCTCACAAGGATGCATTGGGCGTCTGGCTGCTGGATTGCGATTTTAAGGGTGCGGTCAACGATGCTCGCCGTGAGGGACTTGCACATTTTAAAGTTCCATTGTGCTGATTTAGCTGTTAACCGACTTATGATTGCGTCTTCTTGCAGAGAGGCTGGCGCTGTGCTTGTTTTGTGCAAACGCGTTGACCTCCGATTCCCTGCTGTCTTCACTTCCTCCTCTGTCCGTGCACCGCTGTGCGTTTCGAACAATATGAGACTTATAGGCGTCTTTAAGCCTGAATCTGTCGCTGATCATTTGTATTTTCTCTCATTCTAACAGTTAAAAGAGCCCCTTCGGAGCAACGGTAATCCCGGAACTCTTCGAGTTCCGGGTATTGAGTAGTTCGAGTACGAAGTTGTAGTGCAGTGCGCGAGTGCAACTGACTGGATCTCTCCTGGCACAGATGCAAGCATCTATTCTTCCTGCTTCGCAAGGCCTCTGCCGGTTCCAGAGCATGCTACGACCCAGCTGTCAGTGCCAATGTAGCACCTCGTTTGCAGCACCGATCAGGCCTTCTGCATCGTCTCGGTCTGGGGTGACAGTGCACAGCAGCAGCAGTGGCAACAGCTCAACTCGTAGCAGCTCAGAGCAGCCTGCTCAGGCTGTGATAGCGCAAACTGATGCTATTCAGCAGCCTCAGTCCAGCTTGCAGCAACAGCAGCGCAGAAAAGCGCCCAGCAGAAGCAAAGGCCAGCCCAAGCTGCCTGGCAAGGAATGGGATTACAAGTACAAGTGGCAGACCTGCCCTTCTGTGTGTGCAGCGGGCGACGAGCGCTGTTACAAGTTCGAGGCGTTGATACAGAACGTGCTCAGCTACCCTTACATGCCCCCCAAGATCTGCAGATACCTGCCGAGTCTCAGCGCAGACCTCAACAGCATGACAGCACTAGTCGAGCAGATGGCGTCGCACTTTGGCAAGGAGCTGACGCTACTGTACATCGCGAAGTGGCCATTACTGCTGGAGTTGGACTTCAGCACACTCCTGCAGGTAAGGATTTGTGCATGCATGCATGTTGTCATGCGTGCCATCACTGCCAACTGCCATGCAGCAGTTGTAGTCGTAGCAGTGAAGTGCGCAGCGCTGTCTGCTCAACGCAAACTGCGGCAGCTGGGCATCTGTATGCATCATCACAGCAGCATGAACCCAGACAGCAGTACACAGGCCTCACCCGCCACCACAACCAGGACTCCTTGGAGTTGTTGTTGCTCTCGGCACTGCCGCAGCAGTACAGGGCTGCCAGCAAACATTGGTGCTTGCGATTCTGCGGATGCGCATCCTGTCCAAGTATCAAACGTGTATGTTGACCAAAGGTGGCCACTGTTTGCGCTGTGGCGATCCCAAAATCTTTCCCGCCAATTTTGCAGCGCATCAAGTCCTTCAGGGAGCTGTTTGGTGTGCTGGACTCCGACGTGCCCATGATGCTGCGCAAGTTCCCTGGCCTGGTTGTCCTGCAGCCCCAGGAGCTGCGGGCACGCTATGACAACCTGCGGGAGCTCACACGCTTCAACAATCAGGAGGTGTGTGACATGTGTGAGATGTGTGTGACGTGTGAGAGTGTGGAAGAGGGCAGGGAACGCGATGCGCAGGCAGCAGGAGCTATGCCTACAGCGAGGGGTGCATGTTGGTGGGCATAGGAATTGCGTGATGGGTTGCGGTTGCCGGGCTGTCCCTACACGTCAACATTTGAACTACCTCTCACCCAAGCCTTGCCCCCCATGTGTCGCTCGTATTCGCAGATGCGTGCGTTTGTGCTGAAGTTCCCCCTAGCCTTCAGCTACCGCACCGACATCGTGCGCGCCTCCATCGAGCGCTTCCAGGCGCTGTGCTTCACACGTGATGGCTGGGCGCGGGAGTACCAGCTGGCCATGACACCCAGCCTCATGGCTTACTTCCTCAAGGATGCGGGGGACCAGCTGCTGCGCTTTGAGTACCTGGCATCTACTGGTAAGTGGAGTGTGCAGTGGCCAACATGCAACTGCTGTGCTGTGCTGTTGAGTTTGTGACACCCACTGGTGAGTGGAGTGTTCACTGGCCGGCCTGCGAATGCTGTGCTGTGGAGTTTCTGGCATCCATGGGGGAGTGAATAGTCAGCATGAGGGCTGGGTGCACTTGCGCAACCTCGGAACAGTCAGCAGCCTTCGGTGCTGACCTGTGATCACGTCACTTAGTAACCGTTTGTGCCGCGGCTGCTGCTGCTGCGGGGGGGTGTTACTTCTGCAGGTGAGCGGCTGGAGTGGACGCTGCGGGACGTGATGAAGCCAGCCGACAAAACATTCCGGGCGAAGACCAAGAACTTCATGGTGTGGGAGCAGCGTGTGAATGCGCGCAGGGCCCAGCAGCGGGCCGCTGCCAGGGCTGCTTGGGACCAGCAGGAGTCTGATGCCATCAAGGCAGCACTGATGGCGGGAGATGATGACGGACAGCAGCAAGCAGCAGGGGCGGCTGGGGGAGTGCAGTGGCAGCAGCAGGCACAGCCAGGCCAGCAGCAGCAGCAGCAGCCGCCTCAGCAGCAGCAGCAGCAGCCGCCGCAGCAGCAGTTTGGGCGGTGATGGCAGCAGCGTCGCTGTCATCGCTCCAGCTTTGTTTGGGAGGGGAGGGGCGCAGCAGTTGTGTGTTGCAGTCGGACTGATGGTGGCCTGTGGTCACAGAACATGGGCTGATCGTTTGGATACATCAAGCTTTTGCTGCAAGGCAGTATGCTTGGGAAGTGCCTAGGCCTGCACAGGTCATGTGTGGACTGCCAGGCCTGCTGGTGGTGGTGTGTGCTGATGGCCTGCAGCGGGACAGCTTGTCACAAGCATACCTTTGTAACAACAGGAAGACGGCCAGTGTCTACCTTTGAGACCCCCCATGCCCTTGAATATGCCCCCCTGTGGGGGCTCTGCAAATGTTGCTGTCCAGCAGATCCAGCCTGTACTAGGCTTGATGGGGCTGCTGGACTCACAGCTTTGGTCTGGACGCCTTAAGGGAGAAGCTTCTATTGTACTGTGAGGTTGAAGCTTCTATTGTACTGTGAGGTTGCTTTGTTAGGCTTTCGTTGCCTGGGGTGGCGGTGGGGGACCCAGTGCTAGTTACATTGTGTTCTGTGTTCCCATCTTTGTGTGTTCCCAGTGTCTCCACAGGAAATCTTGCTACCTCCCCGGTTCCGGGCACTGTCTCACAGATCCAGCCTGTTTCGGTTGACAGGCACTCCGCAGCCGAAATTGACGCCAGCAGACCACTGGATGCTTCAGCATGCTTTCATAGTGTTGAGTGGTGTGTTTTGCTGAGTGGCATTGCAATGGTGTTGCTTGCGGTGTTTTTGGCGGTCGAGGTTCTTGGCTGTTGCAACCCTTTCAGGCCCTCATATGCATGCCCCCTCTATGTTGGCCAACACGATTCCTTGACAGAGAACAAGTCCTTCGACATGAAGCTGGCAACCTTTCATGTTTTCGTCTCGAGACAGCCTTTTCGGTCTCGACAGCCTTTGGACGGAGCTAACAACCAGCTCAATCTGGGCTCAGCTTCACGATGCAGCTCGTTTCCAGTGCCATCAGGGCCTCCTCACTTTGGAGTGTTGCGCGATATCGTTGTGCATTGTTGTGCCTCAGGTCCCTTCCGCGAGAACAGTGTTCAACACAGGCAAGCGACAGACTCAGCAGCTGCCAGTATGCTTCTCCAGCTTCGTGTTTCTTGGTTCTCTTCACGCGGCTCCCCCATAGGAGCTATTGGGGGCACTCTGGCAACACCACCACCTCCATGGGCAGAGTGCTCAGCAACATGCTGTGGCGTTGTCGGATGCCCCACCGCATGCAGCAGCTGGACTGAACAAGGCCTTTTTGCACAATCAGGTGAGCTGCACGAGCTTACGGGGTGTCTTGGGCAACAACAACAACAGCAGCAGCACAGTGGCCATCCCCAGCCTTGCCTAGCCTGCACTAGCAACAGAAGCAGCCCAAGCGGGCTGAAAGGTATGTCAGCTATTCCTCCTCTGTGTAGAAACTGCAGCATGCAGCAGCAGCGGTTTTGACTGCTTGCAGCTGCCACTGTTCTTTTCTGACACACTGCATTGCTGCTGCTGCTTGCCGCAGGCCGTCCTGCCCTCCACACACAGCCCTGCTGTTGTGGTGGTGCTGTGCGCCCAGTCCCACTGCACACACGTTTGCGACCTGTCTGACGTCAGCGTCTATGACTTGTTGCAGGCTCGGGTCTGGATCCGTTCAGGCCCGGCCGCGTGTATCGCCAGCTGCCGTGCTCACGCACAACAGGCAGTCTGCCAGCACCACAGGGTGTCTGGGTGGGACTACAGAGCGCTGCCTTTTGCCGTGCATTGTCCCCCCTGATGTAAGCAGGGGGGAGCCCAGGGGTCCGTGGAGCCGGTTTCCTTGGCCTGTGTCACAGTGTTCTACTGTGATGCTTGACCGACGGAAGTAAGTCCGGGCCACCCGCTCTGGTGCCCACATATGGCAAAGGTCTACCGGCTTGACAGCTGACAATACACCCGAGACCTGTGCACCCGTGCCCACATGCACGCACGTAGCGTTTTTCAGGCCTGGATCCGTCCAGGCCTGCGCTCGTGTATCGCCAGCTGCCGGTGTTCTGCCTTGGCAGCCCGGCAGTCTGCCAGCGCCTCAGCTCAGTTTCGCTGTTCGGCGGTTGCTGGTGTGGGACTCGAGTGGTGCTGCCTTTTGCCGTGCATTGTCGCCCTGGCGGGTAAGCAGGGAGCGAGGCCAGGTGCTGTGGGGCTGGTCCTAGGCCTTTGGGCCTTTGTAAATCCGGTTACCCCGCCCTGTGTACCACATGTGGCAAAGGTCTACCCTTCCTGACATCCTGGTTCATCAACATACCTCTCTACGCACACCATCATGACTACCCTGTGCACCCGTGCCCACATGCACGCACGGAGCGTTTTACAGGCCTGGATCCGTCCAGGCCTGCGCACGTGTATTGCCAGCTGCCGGTGTCCTGCCTTTGTGCGGCCCGGCAGTCTGCTAGCGCCTCCGTTCAGTTCAGCTGTTCGGCGGTTGCTGGTGTGGGACCCGAGTGGTGCTGCCTTTTTTTTGGGGAAGAAAATGTTACACGCAGACACATTCGCCACACATCAATGGCATTGCCTGCCAGGGTTGAACCGGTTGAAACACTAAGGTGGGGAAAAACCCCGATCCCCGTCAGTGGTTTGCACCACCTACACCAGATAGTAGCCTGATTCAAAGCAAGACAGCAAAGGAGACTTCATTGACATCCTGAGGCAACACGACAACCTTGTACAGAAGTGGGAAGCAAACAGCTAGGATCCAGCATGCAGCAGCACCAAGAAATACCCCTTGTCAGGTCAGATGCCCAAAGTCAGCCCAAGAAGGCGCGCCCGGCGCACTTTCATCTTGTACAGAGTGTATGCCAACGCAGACTGCTCTCCATGTTGAAACACTGATCGCACACATTCAGGGTCGTCCAGTACCACAGCATCAGACAGGGGGAAGGCCGGGCAAGCGGCGCGCAAATCATCGTAAACAGGGCACTCCAACAGGAAGTGCTTCAAGTCTTCCACATTACGACTAGTTCTTGTCCTTGCCAGTACAGCTTGGCGGTGGGCCAGGGTAGCATCCTCTCCACAACACACTCGACACAGGCGGTCAGCACGGGGCACAGAGACCCTTCGCTTACGTCCCTGTTCTATTTCAAGGTGGGCTGAACCAATACGCAACTGGGCAAGGTTACGCGCTACATCAAAGGGCAGGCACAACTTGATATGCGGAGGCGCATCGTCCCTTGAGAAGGGATTGAAGCCAGGATCTAGCGGGTAGACCCATGCATGATGTGTAAGCTTGTGAATGCCGATAGAAGGGGCGGAACGCGGGTCACCTTGGGTGAGACCTCGCCACCGGGCCCTGAATAGGGCAGCCAGCGCGGCCTGCACTGCAGACTCCTCCCACCTCTGTTGCATCACCCAGTCAAGCGACTGCTGCCGCCAGTCACCAGCAAGCAACTGCAACGAGCACATAGTTTGCAGGAAACAAGAGGACTTTTGCCGTGCATTGTCCTCCCTGTTTGGTAAGCAGGGGTGAGCGAGGCCAGGTGTTGTGGGCACTGCTTGCAGGCTTCCGGGCCTGTTTAAATGCAGTGACCCCGCCCTGTGTACCACATGTGGCAAAGGTCTACCCTTGGTGACATCCTGTCAAGCGTGTTGGGCATCTGGGGTTGCATGTTATGCATGCTTGCTGTGCTCCATCTCTATATCAAAGTCTGCCTGTGAAGGCAGCCCCGGGGGAGCTGTCTGAGGCGTACACCCGTGGCCAATGAGGGCAGTGCCCGAGGCTCACGTCAACCTGGTAGCTCAAATGGCTCAGAGCGCCCTGCACACGGCTGCTTGCCTGTGCAGGGAGGTGGCGGGTTCGATTACCGCTCCAGGTGTAGCTTTGTGAGGCTGGCTGGGTTCTGGGTCTGCCTTGTGGAGGGGGGGTGCTTGCTTCCAACTGTTGCAGTGGTTTGTGGCTTCTGATCAAAAAACCCCTTGATGCTAACCTTCGACCACTTCCCCCCCAATGAGCGCTGCTGCTGCTGCTGTCTTTCATCACAAGGTCCTAACAGGCAGTGTTTCGTGTAGTTGAGTGAACTTGCTCTTGGGATTGGATTTTTTAATGGCGGTGCTGCACCAAGGCATATGGGTCACCAGCCTTTTCATGCCATGAAAACAGTGTAGACAGTCGACGCAAGTTACAGCCGCAGTGGTGGCAGCAACACAGTGAGGGGAGTGTTTGGGTTAACTGTGATGTGGCTCACCAGCAGCAGCACCATCAGCAGCAGCAGGCGTACTGTGTGGTGCAATGGTGACAATGGGATGGGTCAGGCTTGGATTGCAGGGGCAGTATGGTGTGTGACTAAGTCAGCTGGTGGCTGGAGCGTGCACAGGGCATGTGTTGACTGCCAGGTCTGCTGCCGTTGTTTGTCGACAGCATCATGCCGATATGATACCGTTGTTGAATGAGGCATGCGGGCAGTGTCCTGATGATATTACCCTGCTGCTTGAGGCCGATGGTTGCAGCATGTACTGCTGCTGCAGCACACAAACACAGCGACACCGCCAGCAGCTGCCCGGCAGTGCGCAGCGCTGGCTATCAACAGCCCTCCCTCATACTTAAGGTTGTACCCTTTTTCTGCGGTTCTCTTTCGTGTCTGTGCACATGTGCTCTGGCCACAAGGCATATGGCTTATGTAACTTCAAGCGTGACCACGTCAGGCGTAATACCTCAAGTGTGCTTGTGCATGCAAACACAGTTTGATGTGGCTCTGGCCAATCTGGGTGGTTGCAGCTGCTATTGTTTGTCCCGTGAAAACGATGCTGGAGGTTGTGCTAGTCCAGTGGACATTTGGCCAAATGCTGCAGCGTAGTTGTGAGGTGGCATTATCCGCCCGTTGTTGTGTTGGGAGTTGATCATTGCATAGATTGGTAACAACAGCTGACATTCGGTAAGGCGGAGTCTGTACTGCATACTATGTCACATCATTGTGCATAGACGGTAGCACAAATCACAACCTGCATTTTTGCAATGGCACAGTACACCCTGCAATCCGTCCATCCATCGTTTGAACAACACAGCTGAGACAGGGGGCAACAACCCATTGCACTGGCACGTCAAAGCTAGCGCCAAAGGGGCGCCCTCCTACATCAGTTGATGGTCAGAAGTCCCCGGGTTGAACCTGTGACAGGACTCTACCAGGCTTGTGCTGTGTCCCCAACTCTCAATCAACAAATTGTGCAGAAAGTCAGCAAGCAGACCCTTCCTGGGTTCTGGAATGTATGCTTGGAATGTATGCTGATTCTGGAATGCTGAATCCGAGAGGCCCTTTCCCAACTGACGTGATCAAGCATGACGCTTGAATCCAAGGAATACAAGCTGTGATCTCAAAGAAAACGATCCCTGTGGGGGCGGCTCACCAGACTGCTGCACGCCACGCTGCAGTGCGCTTCAAAGCAGCCACACATGGGTGCAAGGCGAATCTCTCAATGTGTGGGGGGCTGTTTGTGGGTGGCAATGCTATTGCAATTGTCACTGCCCCCAGCCTGTCATAGTGTCCTAGTGCACTCCCACCGCAACATCAATGACAGGCACTGTCAGGAACATGCGCATAGGTCTGGCTCCCTGCACTTGCCGCTGGCAATTATGCTGTTCAGATGGCTATCAAGATGGTGACCCTCCAAATCCCTTTCTTGGACAGTATGTCGAAGCTTGAACAGGCCCCTACGATGGTGACCTTGCGGCATCCTACCATTGGATGGATGAGTGATCAGTCATGACAGGGCCCCTTTGGTAGGGTGAGCCTCAGTGCAGTGCAGGGTGAGCGCATTGAGCCTCAATGCTGAGCATTCTTGGATGCTGAGCATTGTTGGTTGCTGTGTGAGACCGTGCTGGAGGCTGTGGTGGTGCAAAGTGGATACATGGCGTGCTGTGGACTGTCGACAGACACAGCTTTCCGACAGTCATCCACTGGCTGGTGGCCAAGCACACCTGCAGCTGTCACTACTGCATGCATCAAGTCACATGACGGTCATGTGCGGTCTTGCTGGGGTTGTTCTCATGGTTCTTCTTTTTGTGTGCGTCTGAACCCGCCATGATCAAAGAGTTATACGATTCCCACTGTTGATGCTGTCTTGGGCGTGCCTGGTGTCTTTCCTGGTCCCCTGTGAGCCGGGGACTCAGCCTGAGTCAGGCCCCCTTGCGGGTTGCTCGGCTTTTGTGCTGAGCCCATAAGTGTAACAGGAACGTTAACGGTAACAAATGGGAAAGCACTGTTGCTATTTGCGACAGGCACCATGGCCAACAATGGGGAAGAAAATGTTACACGCAGACACATTCGCCACACATCAATGGCATTGCCTGCCAGGGTTGGACCAATTGAAACACTAAGGTGGGGAAAAACCCCGATCCCCGTCAGTGGTTTGCACCACCTACACCACATAGTATCCTGATTCAAAGCAAGACAACAAGGAGCCTTCATTGACATCCTGAGGCAACACGTCAATCGCTTACGGAAGTGGGGAGTAAGCAGCTAGGATCCAGCAGGCAGCAGCACCAAGAAATACCCCTTGTCAGGTCAGATACCCAAAGTCAGCCCAAGAAGGCGCGCCGGGCGCACTTTCATCTTGTACAGAGTGTATGCCAACGCAGACTGCTCTCCATGTTGAAACACTGATCGCACACATACAGGGTCGTCCAGTACCACAGCATCAGACAGGGGGAAGGTCGGGCAAGCGGCGCGCAAATCATCGTCAACAGGGTACAATGCTGTACTGCACCTCAGAAGCTCGAAAAGTGGCTCACTGCTTATGCACCAGGTCATGGCCCAAGGGCACTGCAGTCACACTTGTGCTCATCACTCAATAACCATAACACCGTAACGCATATGCCGTGTCACAAGTGCCCAGCAGTGGCCTTGCAGGGCCGCTGGAGCACCCAATTTTTGTGGCCAAGACCCCCTCTCTTGGTTTGGTCAGTGACTGGGAGTTCCTAGTATCATGACTCTGACACCAGCACAAGGACTCTCACATTAGTGCTGGCCAGTGCCACTGCTCAGTGAGCTGTACCCCCCTCATTCCCAACCTCGTGAACCTCGTAAACCTATTCAAACTGCACCCCCTTCCCCCTTGGTCAGCCAGCACTCCCCATCGGCACTGTCACCACCTGTGCTGTGTACGTCCCAAATGTTCATGCACACAGTGAGGGTCACAACCCTGCACAGCACTGTACACTGTACACTGCTCAGCAGTGGCGGCCATACTGCTACAGCATAACACACTGCAGTGCCTGCAACAGGCTGCTGCCCCAAGGCAGAGACACGTTTCATTTGGAGTTCAAATGTCACTGGGCTGGCAGCCCCTAATCATCACAGTTAGCTGACGGCACCAGGGTATCGATCCAAACAATCAACAGCTGAACAGGCTGCTGAAGTCGCAGGACAGCAGCAGTTGCTCACTTTCAATGCATTGCTGGACTTTGCGGCCAAGTGCAAATCCCAAAACAGTAGTCCCGTTCAACAAACCCACGCCGATCTGCACTGAGGGGCACGGTGCCCTGCCCGCCAGCTGGCCTACCAACATTGAGCTCAGCTGCCCGACTGGAACTGCGTTGTGGCGCCCGCCAAAAATGCCAAACACAGGTTCACCATCAGCTGCTGCAGTTCTTGTCGAGGCACTGCCATTGTGCCTTTCACCCCGCCGCACAGGCAGGTAGCAATTGTGTTGTGCAAAGGTACTTTGTATGCAGCAAACAGGCGGCACATGCCTGACAAACCAGCGCCTGCTAGCATCCAAAACGTAAACGATGAGAGCTGCAACCTACTATGTGCGGCACTTCTCAACGACCACAAGGACAAAACCTTCATGGCGGCAATGCTGGCCATGCGCGCCATGTGCTGCGCTGCAGGGCTGCCAAGAGATAACAACTTCAATGATAGATATTGTGCCTTTCAGTGTGTGCAGCAGCAACACAATCACAATCATTGTGACCGTGCCTGGTGTGTGTGCGTTCAGCAAGCTGCAGTGCTGTGCACAGCAGCAGGCAACTGTCATGCCTCCATCCACACATGACGATATTGACAGCCGTAGCCTGAGCAAAGCAGGTTAGTGCATTCAGCCAAGATAAATGGGCGCAGTCACGTTCACAATCACATCCTTGGGCTTTCGACAGCATCCGGTGACGTCTTGAAGTCACGTAGTACAACAGAACTCTTCAGCCCTTGGTACCATGATGATGTGTCAAATACGATAGCAGCATGCTAAAGACAGGTCACATTGATGAATTCTCACTGAATGCTTGCATTGCATGCAGGCAACATACACATGCATACGAGACCACAGCTGGTGCCAATGAACAGCAACTCTGCCAAAATACCTACAAAGCACGGTTGCTGAAGATAGCAGACCAGCAGGATCACCAGCATGCCCATACACCAGCATCACAAGCAGGCCTATACACCAAAGCACCCAGCCCGGCTCTTGCCCCGACCTGCCGTGCCGTGCCTTGTGCGGACCCCTATGCATTCCATGCCAGCTTCCACCAGCTGCCGGCCCCGTGTGGTGATGAAGGTCAGCAGAGACCAATCCTTCAGCACAGGCACCAGCTGCCACACACACCACGCCACAAAACCCACGTTGACAAACATAACCAGCAGGGCGATGGCAATGCGCAGCCGCAGCGCTGTAGATTCCTGCACATCGTACGCAAACATGGCCAACGCACCCAGGGTAGTGGCTGCCAGGCACGAGGTGGACACCATGTGCATGCGGTGCAGCTTGGCAAAGGCGTATGGCTGAAACACACTCTGCAGGACTGCACTGGCCCAGAACACCACCAGCAGACTCAGCACAGAGAAGTAGCGCTCCATAGGGAAGGCAAACACAGACACCAGGGTCAGCACCACAGTGCGCACAGCCCAGACAGCCTCCCACCACACGCGCTCGGGCCTGTAGCTGCGGTACAGGAACCCGAAGTGCTCGCGGAAGCTGTCCTCGTCAGCCTTGGCGCGGCAAAGGTACAGCCCGAGGCCCATTGCCAAGGGGACAGCAATGCACCACAACAGGACGGAGGGCAGACCCAAGCCGAAGGCCCAGCCCCTGTGGTAGCCTGCAAAGCACTGCTGCTGGATGTCACTGACCCAGTAGCCCGCTGTGTGGTTGAGGGCGGCTGTGGCGCCTGCTGGCAGTAGGATCTCAGGTGGCACCCTATCGATGCGCAAGCAGGCGAAGAAGCTGAGAGACGCCCTGGTAAGGGTTGGGTAGGCGTAGTAGGCCAGCACCAGCAGCGTGACTGGCAGCTTGCGCAGCAACGACACAGGCAGATGCCGACCTGCGTGCTCCAAAGGGCGCCACACCAGCGGCACCACCCACCGACCGACAGCCCAAGCCACCCACTGCACCACTAAAACAGCTAGAAATGCCACCACCGGAGCAAGGAAGTACACCAACTGCCGCTGCATTGCAAGAGGCAGCCTGCCTTGTGGAATGTAGTGGAACAGCCAGCAGTCGAGAGATAAGCCCTGGCTTGACCCCACGGCATACACGACATTGACCACCTGGAACCAGCGCTGCACGTCAAACAGCGGCCAAGGCACCGACACACTACCAATGATGACTGTGTACTGCAGATACTGCACCAGAACCTTGATCACATCAGAGACAAGGATGACCCTGCTGCCCGTCAAGTTATCCTGCCAAGTGAAGTGCGCAGTGCACGCAATAAAGAAAACAGACACAAAACTCACCAACAGGTAAAAGCAAAGCTGCCGAATGGGCTCCATACACTTGGTACACCTGAAAGCGCCCAACAAGCCGTACTTAGGAAGCTGGCAGGCGCCACACAAGGGTCCAATGTACCCCTCAACGCACTGGCGGGAAGGACCAGTGTAGTTGCAAGATGTTGTAGACAGCGGGCAGCGGTGCATTTGAACAGAAGTTGGGGCAGAAGACCAGTAACCAGGCAAGGGCTGCACAACACTCCCACCAGGGCAATCGGCATTGCGGGGGCATTGCTGACAGCTGTCCGACGTATTTGTGAAGCTGAATGTGTGCTGTGAGCAGCACACACACATATCAAGCTGCTCAAATTCCCCGGCCCTACAAGTGGACCACCCCAAATAAACACCCACACTGCACTTGGTCAAGTTGCCAAGTGGGGGAAGGTGCAGTGCTGAGTTGCCAAAGGCCGCTATCGTGCTCCCAATATAGCCTCTGCTGACATTGTTGTCCAAAAACACAACACTATCGTCAGCAACGAGTATCCCGCTGTCACGCAAGACCACACCACCACCTGAGCTGTTGACAGCCGAGTTACGCAACAACTTTGCCCCGTCAACAAGCTGGACAGTGCCGTTGCCACCCACAGCCAGCCCACCACCAGCGGAGCGGATGATCTGGTTGTGTGAGACTGTGCTGTTGCTGATTATGACATGTGAGGGCATGTCAATGTCACTGACATTGGCGGCCTGCTGCACCTCACTATCATCATCAACGAGACGCCCACGGGCGTCTTGTCGCAACTTGTCAGCATCACTTCCAATATCAACAGATATGCCACCACCCACAACACCAGAGCATGTGTTGTTGAAGATGACGCTTCGGTTACTGATGGTGGCGTGCACCCCAAAAAGAAACTGCAAGCCGCCGCCAGTACCTGTGACAGCCTTGTTGCTGTGCACAGTGGTGCCGCCAGTGATGTTCACCACGGCACCGCCCACAGCACTCACTCCCCCACCCCCCATCTTTGCCATGTTGTTGCGCACGCTGCTGTTGCCAGTCAGAATGACAGTGGCATCTTCCACACGCAGACCCCCACCAGATATGCCAGCAGTGTTGTTATACACACTGCTGCCACCACTGATCGCCACAGTGCCATTGCCTATAGCTGCCAGTCCCCCACCAGAATCGTTGCGTGCAATATTGCTGTGCACACTACTAGCACCAGAGATAATCAAGGTGGCATTGGCCCACACAGCCATGCCCCCACCAGCACCGCGTGCGATGTTGCTGTGCACGCTACTGCTGCCGCTGATCGTGACATTGGCGTTGTCGGCCACATCCAGCCCACCGCCAAACTGCCCGGCTGAGTTGCCACTCACACTGCTATTGCCCTCAAGCAACAATGTGGCATTGCCCCAAAGACCCAGCCCCCCACCATCACTAGTCACATTGTTGCCATGCACCCTGCTACTGCCGGTGATGGTGACAACAGCATTGCCGCCCACATCCAAACCCCCACCCGACCTATTGCGTGCGCTGTTGCTGTGCACGCTGCTGCTGCCACTGATGGTGACACTGGCGTTGTCCAAGGCAGCCAGCCCACCGCCATACTGCCCGGCTGAGTTGCCACTCAAAGTGCTGTTGCCCTCAATCAACAATGTGGCATTTTCCCAAACAGTCAGCCCCCCACCACTGGATCCAAAGGTCACATTGTTGCCATGCACCCTGCTACTGCCGGTGATGGTGACTACAGCACGTTCCTGGATCAACAGGCCACCACCGTCCCCATCGACAACGTTGCTGGATATGGTGCTTGCATTCAACAGCACCCGAGCCTGGCGATAGACACGAAGGGGCCTGACATGGTTCTCAGTGAACCTACTACCATGCACCTCAAGCTGGGTGGTACCCCACACACACACCACCGTTCTCACAGAAACACCCCGCACCAAGGATACACTGCTGCTCCTGATCACAAGCCTCCCAGCGCAGATGAATACAAGGCAGGAGATGTTCGCAGGAGAAATTCCACCGCAGCTGCTATTGAGAGCGACCCCCGTGAAATTGCTTTTGTGGGCTGCCAGGTCTGGCAAAGCCAGTGCAATGGTTGGCTGGGGCCCAGTGCACCTCATGCCAGCATGGCGGATGCGGCCCTTGCCACCAAGAAGGTACAGGCTGCACTCTGCTGCTCCTGCTCCTGCCACTGCTCCAGGTGCTGAGGGGCTGCCCAGTGGCTGTGCGGAAGGGGTGACGCACAGCAAGCACAGGAGGACTGCTAGCCAGCCACCAGCAGCACAGATCCTGCCACAACTGCAGAATACAGACAGGAGCAGCATCACAAACACGCACTGTTGGGCGGGTGCACCCTACCGGCAGATTCTACGAGTCTGGCCCAGTCACTGCGTGGGCCGGCCGCTGGTGTCTGGGCTGGAATTGAGATACAGCTTTCGGTGCTGTCATGGCTATGCATGATGGTATGGCTCAAGCATACACCAGATCAGAATTGATCCATACAAGCAGGGCACACCTTGTGTGATGCCAGGACCTCATCAGATGCAGATAACCCTACAACAGCAGAAGCTCTACTGAAAAGCCTGATGGGCGGCCCACTATAACCAGCTTCAGTATGTTCGAGAATCCAGACCTCGCAGTCGCTCAGGGTTAGTCGCTCAGGGAGGTGGGATCGACTGGTGCTGACACTGGACGGTCAGGCAGGACATCACTGATGTGCAACGCAGGAAAATTGGACCACTGTAGTGTCCAAGATGTTGTCGAGCACATTCAAGCTTGTTTGTGCCGAAGTGCAGTGCTTGCGACGGTTTTAGCCGAGGTTTTTGGCTGTTGCAACACTTTGAGGCCCTCATATGCATGCCCCCTCTATGTTAGGCAAACATGTTTCCTTGACAGAGAACAAGTCCTTCGACATCAAGTTGGCAACCTATCATGTTTTCGTTTCGACGGCCTTTTTCGGTTTCGACAGCCTTTGGACTTGGACAGAGCTCACAACCAGCTCAACCAGCTCAACCTGGGCTCAGCTTCACAGTGCAGCTCGTTTCAGTGCCATCAGGGCCCCTTCAGTTTGGATTGTTGCGCGATATCGATTGTTCGGATCGGATTGTTGTGCCTCAGGTCCCCTTCCGCGAGTGTTTAACACAGGCAAGCGACAGACTCAGCAGCTGTCAGTATGCTTCTCCAGCTTCGTGTTTCTTGGTTCTCTACACGCAGCTCGCCATAGGAGCTATTTAAGACATCCTGTCAACACCACCACCTCCATGGGCAGAGTGCTCAGCAACATGCTGTGGCGTTGTCGGATGCGCCGCCGCATGCAGCGGCTGGACTGAACAAGGCCTTTTTGCACATTCAGGTGAGCTGCACGAGCTCAGGGGGTGTGTGGGGCAACAACAACAACAACAGCAGCAGCAACAGTGGCCATCCCCAGCCTTGCCTAGCCTGCACTAGCAGCAGAAGCAGCCCAAGCGGGCTGAAAGGTATGTCAGCTATTCCTCCTCTGTGTAGGCACTGCAGCATGCAGCAGCAGCGGTTTGACTGCTTGCAGCTGCCACTGCTGTTCCTGACACACTGTATTGCTGCTGCTGCTTGCTGCAGGCCGTCCTGCCCTCCACACACAGCCCTGCTGTTGTGGTGGTGCTGTGCGCCCAGTCCCACTGCACACACGTTTGCGACCTGTCTGACGTCAGCGTCTATGACTTGTCGCAGGCTCGGGTCTGGATCCGTTCAGGCCCGGCCGCGTGTATCGCCAGCTGCCGTGCTCACGCACAAGAGGCAGGCTGCCAGCACCACAGGGTGTCTGGGTGGGACTACAGAGCGCTGCCTTTTGCCGTGCATTGTCCCCCCTGATGTAAGCAGGGGGGAGCCCAGGGGTCTGTGGAGCCGGTTTCCTTGGCCTGTGTCACAGTGTTCTACTGTGATGCTTGACCGACGGAAGTAAGTCCGGGCCACCCGCTCTGGTGCCCACATATGGCAAAGGTCTACCGGCTTGACAGCTGACAACACACCCGAGACCTGTGCACCCGTGCCCACATGCACGCACGTAGCGTTTTTCAGGCCTGGATCCGTCCAGGCCTGCGCTCGTGTATCGCCAGCTGCCGGTGTTCTGCCTTGTGCAGCCCGGCAGTCTGCCAGCGCCTCAGCTCAGTTTCGCTGTTCGGCGGCTGCTGGTGTGGGACTCGAGTGGTGCTGCCTTTTGCCGTGCATTGTCGCCCTGACGGGTAAGCAGGGAGCGAGGCCAGGTGCTGTGGGGCTGGTCCTAGGCCTTCGGGCCTTTGTAAATCCGGTTACCCCGCCCTGTGTACCACATGTGGCAAAGGTCTACCCTTCCTGACATCCCGTCAAGCTGATTGGGGCATTTCGGGTTTGTGCTATGCATGCTTGCTGTGCTCCATCACTGCATGATACTCTGCCTGTGAGGGCAGCTTCCGGGGGAGCTGTCTGAGGCGTACACCCGTGGCCAATGAGGGCAGTGCCCGAGGCTCACGTCAACCTGGTAGCTCAATTGGCTCAGAGCGCCCTGCACACGGCTGCTTGCCTGTGCAGGGAGGTGGCGGGTTCGATTACCGCTCCAGGTGTAGCTTTGTGAGGCTGGCTGGGTTCTGGGTCTGCCTTGTGTAGGGTGTGTGCTTGCTTCCAACGGTAGGCGCATGCGAGCGGCCACGGCAACAGGGTACTGTGTGGTGCACCATTGAGTGCGGCAAGGGTCAAGTACAGCTGAATTTGTAGAATAGGGCATGCAGCGGCAGCTGCCCGTCTTGGTGCAGCAAACGTTGCTTGTTTGGATAAGTGTGTTTCTTGCAGCTTGGGCTTTGTGATTGTGTGATGAAGGTGCTGCACCATGGAACACACACGGCTTACCAGCCTTCTTATGGTGTAGCACAGGCAATGCAAGGTACAGCAGCAGGGCGGCAGCACAGTGAGTGGAGTGCTTGGGTTAATTGTGGTGTAGCTGAGCAGCAGCATCACCATCGGGAGCAGCAGGCGTATCGTGTGGTGCAGTGTGTTTTGGTAAGGACATGTTGGGTGTGGTTTGGTTTTGCTTGGCTGTGTTGCCGCCACAGCTTACAGTCCTTTCCCTCTGTCCTCGCCTCTGATCTGATGTGCTGGTTCTTTGCTTGGCGTGTCTGGTGCCTCTTGTTCTGAGTGCTTTTCAGTGTGTGTGTTGAAGGCTTGGAGGCTGCTGTGGTGTCTGTGTCAGTGGGTCTCAGGCTTGTTGTTTTCGTTGGGGGCGGGGCCTAGGCCTGACACAGCTTGGTGTAGGAGTGCTTGCAGCGCTGTGTCATTCACGGAAGATGCGGATCAGCCTGAGCCCCACAGTCAGTATGTGTGAGTTGCGGCAGTGTGGGAGTTGCAGCGGTTGCAGCAGGTAGAGCAGTCTTGTCGTGGCAGCAGTCGTGGAAATGCAGCGCTGCAGGGTGAAGGTCTCAAGAAACAGCAGAAGCTCAACCTGAAGTGGGTGTGGGACCGCCAGGAAGAGCGCAAGACACTGGGGAACATCCTCAAGAAGCACAAGGAGGGGGAGGAGGAGGAGGAGGAGGAGGAGGCAGCAGGCGAGTAGTCACATGGCGCCTTGAGATAGTGTTTGCAGCTGTGTGTTTGAGTTTGTACACATGCAGCAACTAGCTATCAACACGCCAGCGGCCTGCGCAAGGGCATCTTTCTTCTGATTACTGCTTTGCCTGTGGTGTAGCTGGAGCCCAACTGCATAGCAAATCTGTCCTTGCATTGTACGTCCAAGCTGGGAAATAAATATCACGCATGCACCTGCGATGGTATGTGATGTCTGTGTTGTGTCCTGCTGTATCACCCTCACAGGCGACACTTCTGGCTCAGAACATGAGGACCCTGCAGCGGCTGCTGCTGGTGGTGGTGGTGCACCGCCACGTGGTGGTGGTGGTGCACCGGCACGTGGTGGTGGTGGTGGCAACGTGGCGGGCGCCCAGGCAGGGGTGACTGCAGCCACACAAGCAGCCCCCTCAGCCTCTGCAGATGCAGACCTGCTGCAGAGGATATTGAACAGAGAGACATGCCCTGAAGAACCCAGTGAGTAGCAAAAAGACGAGCCATGTGGTCAGCTGAGGTCCTTGTTAGTACCCTGACATTTTGTGTTTGCTGTAGTGTGGACATTGCTTGCACGGCATGTCGGTGAGCAACGTTGTGAGTGCAATGACTATTTCCAGCTCTGTGCTGACATGCTTGCAGCATCTGTTTTTCACGAGCCTGCAAACAATATCACATGTCCAACCCCTGCGCTGCGCTGTCACTGTCCTTTTCGCGCTGTCACTGTCCCTTGCAGTGCTTGCAGCACTGTGGAGGCAGCAGCAGCGCGACACTCAGCCCGGCGGCCTTACACCCGCCACCCCAGCACCCACGGCTACACTCGTAGGCCGGTGTGGTGAGGTGCTGGAGGTTGGCGACCGAGTTGAGCTGTTTGGGCCTGGGCTGGAAGAGAACTCTGTTGTGGCCGCAGAGGGAGTCGTCGTGGTCGTGGGCACAGGATCCATCCTGATGCAGGGTCTGGACAACAAGGTGAGCTGGAGCAAAAGGATGTTGCCCAAGATGTAACCCGGATGCAGCTGAAAGGTCATGCCAGCCGTCAACTGTGCTGCAGCCAGCTTGCTGGTTTCCTGCAGCTGCTCTCCCTCCGTGCACGTGAGGCGGCTGGGCAGCCAGCTGTCACCCCATCAAGCCGTTGCAATTGCAGCCAGCCGCAGCTATGCAATTGCTTGCACACAAGCTTACGCAAGACTAGCCTCTAGTACTGCACATCATGCTTTTGGTGGCTCCTTTGGGCATGCTGTCTTCCCAGTATGCTTTCCTGATGTGCACAACTGTTCTGCTGTGTCTGCTGCACCTGCAGGTCAAGAAGGGCCATGTGGGCATTGGTGAGATCAAGCTCAAGGCAATCGCAGCTGACAAGGATGCCCCAGCGAAGAGCAAGAAGAAGGCAGCATACACGAAGGCAGTGGAGGCTGCTGAGCAGACAACGTTTTGGGACACTGTGCCCGAGAACAGGATCTCCATGGGGATTTCAACCTGCAACCTATGGTCGGTTCGCAAGTCACTTGCAGGGCTGGTGATTTCTGTGCCAGCACAGCGTCTGGCAACGCTGTAGGTACTTCGCCAGCCCCTAGAGCAGCAGGTTTGCCTGAGTGGTGTTGTCTGGCAGTGCTTTGCTACAGGGTGCACCCATGCACTGAGACGCCTCGGCTTGTGGTCTGCACATGCTGATGGGCTGTTAGCGGTGTGTTTCTGGTGGTTATTGTGCTACCCTTCTTTGGGTCTGTTGTACATGTTGGCTAGGCGCCTGTGAGCAGGTGCCGGCATGTTGCCTTGAGCACATGTGCTGGACTGCTGTACAGCAGTTGTGATACTGTTGGTCCTCATGTGTGGCATCAGCCATGCTTGGCTGGTGCATGTGATCACATGGCCGCCAGTCAGCAGGTTGCAACATGCTTGTGCACAGTATGCCTGCGTAACATGCTTCAGCACCATTATGGGGTGGCTGAACAGCTCCATGAGGGTGCATGACCTGTGTCTGGATATCCAATTGCAGGCATGTAGATTGTCCATCTAGTACTGCCCTGGATACTATGATGATGCATGATGCCAGTTAGCCAGCAGAGTTTATCCAGAATCATGCCAGAATATCGCATGGATAATCCACCGCCTAAACAGTTTAGAACCAAAAAGGACACGAATATCCACAGATTATCCACAGGCTAGACATGCAGTGGCCAGATAATGTCACAGAGTTGAGCAGTGAGTTTCCCTGTGGATAAAAGAAGTCAGTGGTTGGTAGGGAGCAGGTATGTCGGGTTTGAGCCCGCATGTGTGTACAACACACTGTGAAGGGCAATGCTGAGGAAAGGACGTTGACAGAGTCAGACATCTAAAAAGGTGTGCCGCCGAAAGCAGGGTGCGTATTGTTCGGTAACAATCCTCGTGCTGCATGGGCCTCAGCTGCGGGGCAGTGTGGTTTGTATCTGATCAAGCTTGATCCTTGGGTGGGAATTGCCTGGGGCCTGCACAGAGCTTGTGCTGACTGCCAGGTCTGCTGTTGATGGTGTGCGCTGACGATGCGTGACAGCTTGTCAACAGCAGACTTCATAGCCAGAGGCAGGCACGCTGTGTCCTGAATTTACCCTGCTGCCAGCAGGCAGTGCCTGGAGGCTGATGGTTGCAGCATGTGCTGCTACTGTTACTGCAGCACAATCCACCACCGTGACCCCGCCAGCTGCCTGCAGCAGTAGCTGTCATCAGCCATCGCTCTTGCTCCAGGCCTCACTCAGCTTGGCAGTCCTCTTTTGTGTCTGTGCACATGCTCTTGCTGCAAGCAACATAGCTGATGCAACTTCAAGCCTGGAGAACAGTTCCAACAGGGCGAGGTGCAAGCAATACAGCAGGAGCTGATGCCTGCATTGAATGGGTTTTCCCCAAGCCGCTTAGTGCTGCCTGTCGACAAAGCACAGCTTTGCAGAGCATGCGGACTGGCAGATGTGGTGTGCCTTGTGTGGGAGCTGCATCGCCTTGTACCTGATAGGAGTAAAGGAAACCCCCAAGACCACCGAGAGTGCGCGATTGAAATCTTGATAAGGTACACACTACAGTCACATGAACCAATCAACCAACATCGTACATCCTCCCGACTGACAGAGCTGATCAACCAGGCACTACACACTACACATGTACTGCCTGTAGCACAGTGTTCACGATGCAAAAGAGAACAATGAATCTGTGATATATGAACATTTCTAGCTGTATCGTCTGCCTGGTACGCAGCACAAAACCGCCTTCCAGGGACACAATTTCGACACAGCATCATACTTTCGAGCACTAGGGAAGCCAGCAGCTCGAAATCTTCTCACTTACGTAGATATAGTTCATGCAACAATATGGATCAAGCAGTGTTGGCCCTTCACTTTGCACACAACAGCATAGCAGTAGTGCACCTGTCGCAACCCAACAGCAACTTGCAAGCATGTGCTGTCGACTACATGGCAGCATTCAGCTGCAGACCTGTCGTTCAGATGATCAGTGCAGACTTGGCTGGTGTGCTGAAGCCAATTGAAGGGTACCTGAGGAGGGGTGTGCGCGTGGTGAGTGTTGGGTCCGTCCACCATGGTTGACACCATGGTCGACAGAGCACCTGGCAGTTTGATGTGGTTCCCCCAGGGGAGCGTTGCCTGGGACGTGAATGACTCAGGTGACCTTGTCACCTGCTGTACTATCCTGCAGGTGGTGGACTGCAACCAGCCCCTGGACTCGAGCGCCACAAGACGCCTTGCTGCGTTGAACGAGGCACTGCAGTTGCTTGGGTGCAGTGAGGCAGCGGTAGCCATCAAGGTGGGGGGTCATGGACGTGTGCTGATCTCATGTGCTCACTGCAGCCTTTTCACGCCTTGTTGTGCCTGCTCCTAGCAGCAGCAGCAGCAGCAGCAGCAGCAGCTTCAACCCGTGGTCTTCAATCGTCCTTGGTGATGCTGTGATGGGATGCGTGCTGCTGCCACCTTGAACTGTGTAACTTTGGCTGCATGCGTCGCACAGAGCCCTGTCTGCGTCCACATCGCAATCAAGCGCATGGCCACAGACCTTGTGAGTGAGAAGACAAGGCAGGTGGCACACTGGTGAGCAGCAGCTTGTCCCTGCAGCGCTGGCTGCTCTGACACCAGCCAGCACGACTGTCAGTGATGGGTGTAGCTGTAGCAGGACACTCACCAATGCCTGCTGCTCGTGCCCATCACCTGTGTTTGGCATCAGCACATGCACCATCCCCATGCGCATGCACAATCAGCTGCAGGATCAGGTCCAGGAGCTCAGCACAGCATGGCCAGGGCACCCTACAGCTGTGCTGACACGCAGCTCTGCATGCGTAGGCCTGCAGCTGTGCCGACATGCAGCATCAGGCTGCAGGAACTCAGTGCATGCGCCAGTCTGTCCTGCAGCCGTGCTGGCGTGCAGCCACAGACTAGGCCCAGCACATGGTCACTGTGGGGGACATTCCTGCACTGTCTTGAAGCTGAACAGGTACATCTCCTCTGCTTTTGGTTTCCTCTGCTTTCTCAGGACCCAGCAGTCCAAGGCACGGCTCGAGGCCATGACAGCCGTGCTGACACACAGCACACAGGTTGCCCTGACAGCAGCAGCACAGCAGCAGCTGGAGGACCTCGAGAGCCGCGGGGCGGACAGGGTGGTGCCTGTAGCAGACGCGTTCTGGCTGGCAGTGCATGAGATGGGCCAGCATGCAGTGGGACCTAGGCCGCAGCAGCAGGAGGAGGGGCGGCAGCAGACGGAGTTCTCCCGCAGCAGCAGGGACAGCGGGACGGTGGCAGAGTCCTCCGCCACAGCTGCAGTCCTCGGCAGCTGTCGATCGCGCAGACCATCCCGAACAGCAGCCTCAGTCCTGGCGGCAGCAGCAGCACAGCAGGTGGATGAGGCGCATGCAGCTTCAGCTGCTGTGCAAAACGCCCTATGCAGCATTAAGGGGATCAACCCCCGTCGCGGCTTCCGCCTGCAGCACCCCCCAGCAGCTCCTGCAGCTGGTGACTCAGCCAGGACGAGTGCTGCTGCTGCTGCTGCTGCTGCTGGTGGTGGTGGTCACCCTGGTGGCGTCAGCGATGCATACACAATTGCAGCACACCCAGCAGCAGCAGCAGCAGCTGCTGACACAACGGCCAAACCTGCAGGCGCAAAGTGGTGGCAGAAGCCAGCAGCAGCGGTGACGGCGGCAGCAACGGCAGCAGCGCCAGCAGGCATCGCTGCCAAGTCTGACACTGCAGCAGCCCCACCACCGGCAGAAGGAACTTCACCAGGCACTGTGCAGCCCCAGCAGCTGTTGCAGCCACAGGTGTTGAAGCGGATTCAGCTGGCGCAGCACCAGCAGCAGCAGCCCCACAAAGCAGCTGCATCTCAGCAGCAGCTGCAGCAGCAGCAAGAGTTGCGAGTGCTGCAGCCCATCCCCCTGCTTGCATTGCCGCTGCAGCAGCAGCAGCAGCTGCAGCTCTGCCCTTCAGGCGGACAGGCGCCCACTGGGATCTGCATTGCACAGCTCCACTGGCAGCAGCATAACCAGCAGGAGAATCAGCAGCCCCAGCAGCAAGCTATAGCGCTGCTGCAACAGCAGCTGCAGAAGCAAGCGGCAGCAAGGGGCCAGCCGGCAGACGCAATGCACAGGCAGGTGCGGCAGCCCTCTGCTGCTGCTGCTGCTGCTGCCACCACTCCTGATTCATCAGGGCCTGGCCACACGCGCAGGGGATGGGGAGCAAGCTCACTCGGCTCGAGCTCACAGGCAGGGGCTGGCCGCAGCTCTGGCCAAGCTGGGGTGAAGAGGGCAGCCGCTGTAATGCTGGAGGGTGCAGAGACACACCCGGGAGGTCTGCAGCTGTTCGATGCTGCCGCACCAACCTTCTGGAAGGGAAACAGCCAGTCTCAGACAAGCTGCTCACCAGCCCCCGCAGCGGCAGCACCAGCGGCACCAGCGGCACCAGCGGCACCAGCGGCACCAGCAGCACCAGCAGGGCTGCATGATGGGACAGGCCTGATAGGCAGCTTCGGGCTTCCGCCAGGCCGACACTATGGCCAGCAGGATGATGCAGGCAACAGCAGTGGTGGCGCCAGCGGTAGCAGTCTGCAGGACAGCCTGCTGCCACAGCAGACAGCTGCCAGCAGCGGTCAGGGCTGGGTGCGGGGTGCCACCATGCTGCATGCTGAGAATGCAGCTGCCTTAGCTGCCTTCAGCCAGGCGCTCAATGCTGCGCGCGCCTCAGACGGCAGCCCGCTGAACGCCAGCCACGCTGCACATGACTTGTGGGGCAGCAGCAATAGCAGCAGCGGCGGCAGCAGCGCTGGGGGCGGAGGGCGCCGCAACGGTGCTGCTGGTGGCGGCCGCAGCGGTGGCGGTACCATCAGAAGCCTGGGTGGTCGTGGCGGTGGTTCTGGCGGCAGCAGCCGCGGTCCAGCCGAGGCAGGCGCCGGCTGGGGCCCTGACGGCAGGCCAGGCGCACTGAAGCGGGCATCATCAGCGGATGCTGTTGCCTGGGAGGTGCCCATGAAGCGTCACGGTGCTGCTCAGCAGCCAGGGGCATCAGCAGGGGCCGGTACAGGGCAGGGCCAGCAGCAGCTCAGCCTACCAGCTGGGATGGGTGAGGCAGCAGCAGCAGCCGGGGCAGCAGCATCGCAGTTGGTGTCTGCATGGCCTCAAGATGCTGCTGCAGGCCAAGGGGTCTTGGCAGCACTTGCTGCTGCTCAAACAAACACCACCACCTCCTCAGCAGGTGCAATGGTGCCTGGCATGAGTGGCGGCAGCATTGTGCCAATGGGTGAGGGCGAGCTCCAGCAACAGCAGCAACAGCACCAGCAGGGAGACGCAGCACAGCAGGAGCAGCCGTTGAAGATGCGTTTCAGGTTTGAGTGGAATGTCCGCGGCTGTGAAGCAATAGCAGCGGCTAACACAGCAGCAGCAGCAGCAGCAGCAGCAGCAGCAGCAATGGCTGTCGCACCAGCAGGCAGCGGCCCAGGCCAGAGAGAGGCGGGGTTGATGGGGGCCCAAGGCGGCAACCACCACCACCACCAGCAGCAGCAGCAGCAGGCGCACCACGTGGTGCCGGCAGACCCTGTGCTGCCCCCCGCTGCTGCTGCTGCTGCTGCTGCCCCTGGTGTCATGACATTGTCTTTCCCAGTCTTGCAGGACTACTGGCAGAAGCTGGTAGACCTGCAGCAGCTGCAGCTGACAGGGGCAGCGCTGTCAGAGTTCCTGACTGAGCTGGGGTTGCCAACAACCTCTATTCCTGGCGGGCTCGGCGCCTTCACTGCCCAGCTCATGGGGTCCCACACGCAAGCCATTGCTGAGGCTGAGAGGCTGCGGGAGGCAGGTGTGGCCTGGGGGCCAGCCATCAGTTGGCAGCAGCAGCAGGTTGGTCCTGAGCAGCTGGTGGTTGAGGAGCCAGTGTTCAAGGACGTGTGGAGCAAACCAAAGCGGGGTGATGCGCCAGCCGGGCAGGAGTACATGGGGATGACTGCCACAGTCACGGTGAAGCTGCCTGCTGCCAGCCAGCAGCAGTTTGCAGTCGCAGCAAGTTACGAGCCCAGCAACAGCGATGACTTTGCCGCGAAGCAGCAGCCGGATGCAGCTTACCTGCGTGTGAGGATCAAGCTTCAGGAAGCAACCGCCTGTGACCGCAACACGCATCAGCCCAAGATACGCAAGCAGCGAAAGGCTGAGCTCCAGCAGAAGCTGCGTGATCAGCTGCCAAGCGTCACAGCTGCCATGTTGAAGTGGCAGCTGCAGTGGCAGCTCAAGGGGCAGCAGCGGCAGCTTCTGGAGCAGGGCAGCTTTGGGCAACTGGTGCTTGCACCCGCTGCTGCTGCAGCTCTGCAGTGTGCCCCCTCTATGGGCATGAAGGCAAAGCTGAGGCTGGCTGGGTGATGTCTTGCTGCGGAGTTTGTGCACATGTGTGCACGTCTGCCGTAAAGCATGGCAGCAGCAGCAGCATCAGAGGTTGTGGTGCATCGCGTGCGCGCGTTGAAGGTGCTGGTTTTTGGTCTTTTTTTGTGAAGCGCGCATGACAGAGGTGCCTGTCAGCGTGTGCAGCGAGCTCGCTGCAATGTTGAGTGGCTGCAGCACTACCCCAATCACTCTGGGCTAGCCTGGCAGGGTGCCTACTCGTGTGTGCCATGCAGCATCAAGCCAACTGTTGCACAACCAATCCTGAGCCTCTGAGGTGGGGTGTACCAGCCTACTGACGTGCACACCGGCAGCCTTGATGTATGCCAGCTGCTGCCCATGTGTGTCGTGGTGGATGCGGTGCAGCTGTGTTGTTTGCTGGTCTATGAGTGGGGTCTGCTTAAATGGTTATTGCTCTGAAAGTGCACCCTGAAAAGGTGAACTATTTCTTGGTGCTGTGAGCATGCTTGCTCTTCATCAAAACGTGTGCAGTCAGCTGACTGCAGTCCCCCCAGCAAGCTTTGATTCCCAAGTCTGCACGCCAGCTCTCCTGGCAATGGCAACCGAGCTGATAATGTTCAAGTTTCAAGTGCAGCATTGTTTTTGATATGCCCTGCATTTACAGGCACGACATTGTCGGACATGGCTGCTGCTTGGTTGCAGCCCATCTGCTGGCCAGCAGATCCATAAGGTTTCGGTTGACAGGCACTCCGCAGCCGATGTTGACAACAGTAGAACACTGGCTGCTTTAACATGCTTTCAGGGTGTCAATGGTGTGTATCTGCTGAGTGTCATGCTTGCGGTGTTTTTGGCGGTCGAGGTTCTTGGCTGTTGCAACCCTTTCAGGCCCTCATATGCATGCCCCCTCTGTGTTGGCCAAACATAATTCCTTGACAGCGAACAAGTCCTTCGACATCAAGTTGGCAACCTATCATGTCTCGACAGCCTTTTCGGTCTCGACAGCCTTTGGACGGAGCTCACAACCAGCTCAACCTGGGCTCAGCTTCACAGTGCAGCTCGTTTCAGTGCCATCAGGGCTTCCTCACTTTGGAGTGTTGCGATATCGTTGTGCGTTGTTGTGCCTCAGGTCCCCTTCCGTGAGAACAGTGTTCAAGGCAAGCGACAGACTCAGCAGCTGCCAGTATGCTTCTTTCGGGTTGGTGTTTCTTGGTTCTCTTCACGCAGCTCCCCCATAGGAGCTATTGGGGGCACTCTGTCAACACCACCACCTGCATGGGCAGAGTGCTCAGCGACACATTGCTGTGGCGTTGTCGGATGCGCCGCCGAATGCAGCAGCTGGAGTGGCAACAAAGTCTTTGTGCAAGCAGGTGAGCTGCACGAGCTTACGGGGTGTCTGGGGCAACAACAACAGCAGCAGCACTGTGGCCATCCTCAGCCTTGCCTACTAGCAGCAGAAGCAGCTCAAACGGGCTTGAAGGGTTGATAGCTGCTTCCTCTGTGTAGAACGCTGTAGCATGTCTGACTGCTGACAGCTGCCACTGTTTTTTCTGACACACTGTGTTGCTGCTGCTTGCTGCAGGCCGTCCTGCCCTCCACACACAGCCCTGCTGTTGTGGTGGTGCTGTGCACCCGTGCCCACATGCACGCACGTAGCGTTTTTCAGGCCTGGATCCGTCCAGGCCTGCGCTCGTGTATCGCCAGCTGCCGGTGTTCTGCCTTGTGCAGCCCGGCAGTCTGCCAGCGCCTCAGCTCAGTTTCGCTGTTCGGCGGCTGCTGGTGTGGGACTCGAGTGGTGCTGCCTTTTGCCGTGCATTGTCGCCCTGACGGGTAAGCAGGGAGCGAGGCCAGGTGCTGTGGGGCTGGTCCTAGGCCTTCGGGCCTTTGTAAATCCGGTTACCCCGCCCTGTGTACCACATGAGGCAAAGGTCTACCCTTCCTGACATCACATTCATCAACAGAGCTCTCTACACACGCCATTGTGACTACCCTGTGCACCCGTGCCCACATGCACGCACGTAGCGTTTTTCAGGCCTGGATCCGTCCAGGCCTGCGCTCGTGTATCGCCAGCTGCCGGTGTTCTGCCTTGTGCAGCCCGGCAGTCTGCCAGCGCCTCAGCTCAGTTTCGCTGTTCGGCGGTTGCTGGTGTGGGACTCGAGTGGTGCTGCCTTTTGCCGTGCATTGTCGCCCTGACGGGTAAGCAGGGAGCGAGGCCAGGTGCTGTGGGGCTGGTCCTAGGCCTTCGGGCCTTTGTAAATCCGGTTACCCCGCCCTGTGTACCACATGTGGCAAAGGTCTACCCTTCCTGACATCCCGTCAAGCTGATAGGGGCATCTGGGGTTGTTGCTGCTATGCATGCTTGCTGTGCTCCATCACTGCATGATACTCTGCCTGTGAGGGCAGCCCCGGGGGGAGCTGTCTGAGGCATACACCCGTGGCCAATGAGGGCAGTGCCCGAGGCTCACGTCAACCTGGTAGCTTAAATGGCTCAGAGCGCCCTGCACACGGCTGCTTGCCTGTGCAGGGAGGTGGCGGGTTCGATTACCGCCCCAGGTGCAGCTCTGTGAGGCTGGCTGGGTTTTGGGTCTGCCTTGTGGAGGGTGTGTGCTTGCTGTCAACTGTTGCAGTGATTGGTGGCGTCTGATCAAAACCCGGTTGTTTGTGTCAAGCACCTGGCCAAGTGTAATGTACCTGATCCACTACAGCATTGCGGCTAGTGTTGCCACAACTATGTGTGACGACTGCGTATGTGGTCAACAACCAAACAGCTTTGCCTTTGCAACGGTCAGGTATTTGTAGCTTGAACCAAACCACCCACGTGCAGGTGTGACGCATGCAGGCACAAGGCCAGACAAACTTCACCAAGCACCACCACTTCACCAGGCCACTTTATGCCAATGCTGTGTCAAGCTGCCCCATAAGGCTTCCACACTCTGTGCAGTCCTGATCAGCAGTCTTGAACAATAGAAACTGAAGTTGTGGTTGCAGTTGGCGACAGCTGCCGCACAAGGCCTGCTCAACCTAGCTTAGACATTGCATGAGTAGAACCTCAGCAGCCATTGGCTACATCTGGCCAGAAACCACCTTCCCTGCTGTTTGTGAAAGCAGCAGGTAAGCCTTCAAAAAGCAGGTAGTCACTGTCAAGCAAGTGTGACGACAGCAGGACCAACAACACATGGCAGCATGCACACCTGAAAGACGTGTCAACGTCACCACACTCCCAACACAGCAAAGGTCCTGGCAGCTGGCGCAGCAAACAAAACCTGCCACCAAAGCGATGCTATCCATGACGGTTAGTATGTCATGATGCATGTAGCTCCCTTGCTTGGGGCACCTTGAAGGGCCCAGTGTTTGAGCAGCAGCTGCACATTGGCCCTGCTGCTACTGCAACATACATCAAGGAGCAATGCCCACATCCCACGGGCACCAGCTCCCATCCTATGCAGCAAGGACCACGCTCACACATAGCTTCATGTCGTGCAGCAAGCACTGGCACGGCAACAGGCTTGCATTGTGTACCCATCTAACATGCTGCTGGCTGCAGCCGTGGATGCTCTGCTGTGCTTTGTCAGCGACGCACCACCAGGGCACAGCCTGCAGCGGCACCCTGCCTGGTCTGCAACCACACACAGCTTCAACCCAGCCAGCTGTCGCTCTCGATGACGCCACTGATCCCCAAGCTCCTGCTTCACCCTACACTCAACCCCATACTGCACACAGCTTCCAGCCAGCCGGCAGCTGGTGGCAATGCCACAACATCTGCTCACCAGGCTGCTGCGCTACCCCACAGCCTCCACCACCCCAGCCTGCAGCCCGCTGCTGCTGCCAGCGAGCCAGCACGCGGTGGGTCATGCCTCCAGCAACTGCCGCTGGCTGCTCATCGCACGGAAGCTGGCCGCGCTCCTGCATCACCCTACAGCCCACCCAAACCGCAACAGCCTGCAGTGACGCTGCTGCTAGTGGGAGCGCGCCAGCACGCGGTGTGTTATGCTGATGAGTGCCTCCCTGGCCTGCAGTGCATGTGGGCACTGCGTGGCTGGCAGTGCTGCCACCTGATCTGCTGCCAGCTTTGCATGCTGCGCTGCCAGGGCCTTGGCCTGCTGGATGCCGCTGCTGCCCTGAACCATCTCCAGAGCGTACTGCACATCCCCACTGCTCTTGAACTTCCTGCGCGGTGCAAGGGCAGGAGTGCAAGAGTGAGCATTGCAACAACCAACATCAGCTCTAGGAGCATGCACAAGGAAGGAACACCCGGGCAGGTGGTTGCTTGCAGGCATGCGATAGTCAACCACCCAGTGACACCATGGGTAACTGCTTGCTCATTCAGTCCCTCACCCACCACCCTCACCCACACCCTCACCCTCACCCAACCACCCACCCAGTCAGCCCCTCACCCACCCAACCACCCACTCAGTCAGTCCCTGCCCACACCCACCCACCCAACCACCCACCCACTCCCTCACCACTCCCTCACCCACTCCCTCACCCACTCCTCACCCACTCCCTCACCCACTCCCTCACCCACCCACCCACCCACCCACCCACCACCCAGTCATCCCCTCACCACCCACCTGCGTATGAGCTCTATGAGTGCCGGCTGCTCCTGCACCGCCAGCAGCACCGGGGCCGTCGCAATCCCCGCCCTCAGGTCATTCAGCGCCGGCTTCCCCAGCTGCTTGCTGCTGCCCAGGATGTCTAACAAGTCGTCCACAATCTGGAACGCCAAGCCCAGATGCCGGCCGTACTGCCACGCCAGGTCACAGACCTGCTGCTGCTGGTCCCCGAGGATGGCTACTGCTCTGGCGCTGTTGGCCATGAGGCTGGCGGTTTTGTAGTAGGTTTTGTCGAGGTAGTAGTCCATGCTGGTGAGCTGCTCGGGTGCTGCGGACATCTGCATGACCTCCCCGCTGACCAGGTGCTCCAGCACACGCGACAGCAGCTCCACAATCTCTGCAGGACAGCGGCAGGACAGCGGCAGCATCCCAGCATGCAGGGACGGCAGTAGGCTCATCACACATCGCTGCTGTTTGCAGGGGGCCGATTTGTGGTGCTGAGGGAGGGCCTTGACGTCTTAGTGCCTAGAGCCGCCAAGTTCGCTGAAAAAGCAGCACCGGCTGGTGCATGACATGCATGTTTTGTTGCGCAGCAGCACAACAGGCAGCGGCAACAGACTACCCCATGCTGAGCAGCCACCTGCGGCTCACAAGCTGCAAACACAACATACCCCCTGCCGCTCCAGCCACAAGCCACCCACCAGTGTTCTGCAGAGAAGCCAGCGTGACACTCGCCCGCGCCAACAGGAAGTCCCCTGCCAGAATCGCCAGCTTGTTGCCCGCTTGGGCATTCAGCGACAGGATGCCCCGCCGAGTCTCTGCGTCGTCCAGCACATCATCATGCAGCAGGCTGGCCACATGGATCAGCTCTGATATCTCTGCGATGCGCTGCTGCCGCCGCCGCTGCTCGACCGGCCTGTGGTGGGGTGGGGACAGATCCGGAAGCAGCATCTCCGGCCCTGGCTGGGATGAGGATAGAGCTGAGGCCCAGAGCAGCAGCAGCGTGGGGCGCAGGCGCTTGCCGCGCACGCCGGGGCGGAAGAAGTACTCTGCCGCGGTCTCTAGCGCAGGGACGTTTGTGATGACGCTCTGGCAGAGGCGGTGTGAGACGCTGTCGACCTCGTCGCCAACCAGGGCGAAGGGGTCTACTGTCTCCTGTGCTGGCACGTCATCCCACTGCTGCGGGTGGGGATGGTGTGGCAGGTTCGGCAGGCAGGGGCGCAGCAGGAATTGCAGGGTGAACTTCCTGGCTGCTCGCTGCTCGAGGATGCAAGAGGTGTACATGAGACTGGTAAAGCCACAGGGAGGTGTCGCTTGACCACATGCATGCCTCACCAGAGGCTGTAGCACCCAAATGGTGCGCAGAACCTATACACAGTCGTACGTTGATGCCTCTCTCAACACTGAACTGGGAACAGCGCTGCTCTTGTTGCTTGTCAACAGCTGTCCGCTCGACGGCTGGGTGATTTGGCCATGCCAATACGTAAGATACAGCTGCGAGTGACCATATTGAGCCATGCAGATTGTTCTCACCTGTGCATCACCCCCAGTGCTGCAGTGGCGCCGACATGGAGGCTGCTAGTCAACTTTGACAGGGAGCTGATCTGCTGCAACTGGTGGAAGAGGGCTGGCAGGGTCTGCAAGCATAACAGATCGATCAGATTGGATCAATCAAGGGCCTGCAGCTGCCAATGAGGTCACCATGCCTGTGTTGGAGGCAGTTGTGGCTTACCTGGGTATGGCTGGCGGTCAGGGGCAGCTGTTGTAGCTGGTTGGCAGCAGCTGCGGCTGCAGCACCTGCACGATTGTGATTTGCATCAGGTTTGTTATGCTTTCAGAGTGAGCTGACTCTTCCATGCGCAACTGCAAATGTGAGGGCCTCCACACCTGCATGCTGCTGTGCTGCTGCTGCTTGGAGCCTGATACACTGAGACAGCCTCAGCGCTGCACTACGCATGCTGAGTAAACTGACGTATTACGATAACGATAATGCGACCAACTGCGGTGCCACAGGTGAGATTGTACAGTAAGCTTGATGGATGTGTGTGGGTGTGGAGTTGGCTGCAGGTTCAGTCAGAAGCCGCATAACCAAAGTGGAAGTCAAGCGAGCTAAACGCTCTACCTCCATAGGTCCATCAGCTGTTGATGGTTGACTGCTACTGAGCTGACTATGACAGCTGGTCCAGTTGCTTCATCCCTTCATGCACAGCAGTGTTCTTATGTCCTTTGAATTCCTATGTCTACACCCTGGCCTCTCGGGCTAGTGTGAGTGGGTGAACTGCAGTTCAACTGCAGTACTTGTCGTTGCGGGAGCTGGGCAGGGACTGGAGGAGACCCTCTGTACCACTGGCAGCTTTGCAGCCTCACATTTTCGAGGTTGGGTAGGTGTTGGTGTTTGCGATATTGTTCGTTGTGTGCTGCATCCTGCTTTTTGCCTCTTTCTTGTGCAACTGGTCAACATGCACGGTGTTGTGGCACAGGCTGTGCCGCACAGCTGGAACCACCCCTCTACAATGCATCTAAGAATTGTTCCAGAGCAAACCATCAAGTCATGTGACCCTGGAGCATCCACAAAGGCCATGACACAAAAGTTTGGTCACCAGGCTGTAGCTGCCCAAGATACCAAGTCATGCCTTCCTGCCTGGGTGAATGGTATGCATAGATTGCAATAGAGTAAGGTGCATACGTTGCAAACTCACAAACGCTCAGTGAGCATTTGCTGCCTTCGCCCACTTGGTGCACTCCCATGGTCACTCCTCTGACAACGGTGTGCTAGTATGTCCACCTTTCACCCACCGCTTTTGCGTTTGCCTCAACTTCACATTGAAAGAATCGGCCGCCTTGCTTCGAGCACTTCCCTGCCCAACGTTTTTGCAGAGGTGGTGTTCCTGTGAGAGGCAGAGTCAGTCCTGCCTTGTTGTGCTTTGTCTGTAACTGTTCAAACCGTCGTTATTACCCTGCTTTCAGACCCTGTGAGCTGCTGGGGCACCAAGGCACCAGCACAGCAGCTCACCCCCGCAGCAGGACAGCATTGTGTACTGTAGGCGCTGACAAGGCCCAGCTGCTGGCACCTCCCTAGGCCATTCAGACAGCAGCAGCATCAACATGGGCAGCAAGGACCCCTTCAACTTCGATGACATCTACAAGGAAGCTGGCGTAGACAACCTGTTTGTCAAAAAGTCTATGGCAGAACAGAAGGCCATGGCCAAGCCAACACCAGCAACACCCCCTAGGCCCCAGCCCCAGCACAACAGCCCTGGCCTTGCCACATCACCAGGAGGCTTGGGTCAGCTGCAGCGGCCAGCAGCGTCCAGCACAACGCCAGTGAGGCCTCCTGCAGGTGGTGCAGGATCCAAGCCATCCAGCAGCAGCAACTTGGCGGGGCTTGATGACCCCTTTGCAGAGCTAGGAGGCATCAGCAAGCCACCACCCATGGCAGCACAAAGGTGGGTGCAGAATGCAACATTTACATATTGGCATGTGCGCATGGTGCTGGTTGGCTGGAGCAGCAGCAGGCTCGCCCCTGCCTGTGGCATTTGCACTCACCTAGGGAGAACAGCATGCAATAGCATGTGTCCAACGCTTGGTTGGGCAGCACCTGGGGCTCAGTAGACGGCCAGCATGCACGCAGCAGTAGCTTCAGGTCGTAGCACTTATGGAAGGCGCACCAGGGTGTGCTGACATTGATTGATCAGGCACAAAATGCACCCTGTTGCTGTGGTTCAATGTATACTTGTATTCAGAGTAGATTTTGTGTGTCAACAGAGGTCGTGCATGCGTACCCATGCATGCTCACTAGGATCTGTGTCCGTGTGTCACATGTTCTGCGCTGTGCTTTGCTGTGTGTGTGCTGCAGGACGCCAGTCAGGTCACCCACACCTCCCAGGGCACCTGAGCCGGTGCAGCAGCAGGTGCCGCAGCCATTCGCGCAGCCAGCTGCAGCGCCACAAGCAGCAGCAGTATCAAGTGAGTGTGCTGCGATACCGTATCTTGCAACAGCGACCACTGGGTAACTGTGTGGCCTCCAGCAGTTGGTGCCTCCTCTGCCTAGCTTCTGTGCTGGCAAGCAGCTGCTTACACAGCTTGGGGGGTTGTGTCTGATCACTGATGTGTCTGATCACAACATACTATGAGCTTGATGAGCTTAATTTCCAATAGGTAAATTTCTGAGTGCTTCAGGTGGGGGCGAGCCAGGGACAATTGCAACAGGGAGGAGGTTGCACCGCTGACACATGTGTCACCGTCTCCGCTGTTTTGCCACAAAACTGCTGCTGCTGCTGCTTTTGCTCCTGCTGTGTGACGCATGACTGCAGATGTCAGCGCTGCCCCCGCAGCACCTGCTGCTCACTTTGACCTGGAGGACATGTTTGGCATGGCCCCCAGCAACAGCAGCAAGCAGCAGCAACAGGCAGCTCCGGCAGCACCAGCAGCAGCACACCATCATGACGACCCCTTTGCTGCTTTTGGGACCGTCGACGGTGCTTCTGCTGCCATCCCTGCAGCCCAGCCAGCAGCAGCAGCAGCAGTCTCACCCGCAGGAGCAGCAGCAGGCAGTGGCACTTCCCCACATGCACCCAGGACAACATCTCCCAGTAGGCAGGAAGCAGCAGCAAAGGCGAAAGCGGCAGCGGCGGCAGCAGCAGCCGCCGCCACGAGTCCGCGGGAATCAGAATCCCTAGGGTATCAGCCCTACCAGCAGCAGCAGCAGCAGCCGTCTAGGGTGCCAGACCCAGCACGCCAGCAGGAGGACCCATACAGCAGCGGCAGGATGAGGCAGGAAGCCCCCAGCTTCTCGCCCCTTGGGGAAGAACGGGCTTATGGGGTGGAGTCTGTGGATGGTGGTGGTTATGATCGCGGCCAGGGGATGTATGGGGGGCCTGACGGCAGCTTCAACGGCGGCAGCTTTGGGGGCAGTGCGACGGGAGGCAAGGGCTGGGGTGGGCTGCTCAAGTCGGTCACAAAGTCGGCAGCTACATTGGGGAAGAAGGGCCTGAAGGCAGCACAGGTGGGTCACATTGGCTGTTGCACCAGCTGCGGAGTAGGCACAAGGTCGGGTTGTGGTGCCTGCAATGTATAGGCATGTGGGCGTCGCCGTTTGCAAACAACCTGCAGGATAGGGTCATGAGCCTGCTTGCTCTGTCAATGCCCTCAATGCCCTCTGCAAGTAGTTGCATGCGCTGTGCCTTGCTGTGCTGGCTGCTACGCTGGGCTGTGTCTTCAAGACCATATGTGCTGCTGCGTGCTGCTGTCCTGCCCTTGCATGCAGGCTGGCCTAGCGCAGCTAGAGACAGCCATAGAAAACCTGGACAAGCAGGGCTCCGGCAGGATGCCAGGTGCAGACGGCATCCCCAGCGCAAACGGCGGCTCTCACCACAGCCACCACCAGCAGCAGGAGCACTCCCAGCAGTATGACGATGTGCCGGCGGAGCGTGTGCTGTCGATGGCGATACACATCAGCGAGCTACCCAGCAGTCGGCAGGAAGATGCGCTCGCACGGCTGCCGCGCCCGGTGCGTCAGAAGGTCATGGCGCTGCTTCGGGAGCAGGCGGTGATAGAGGGAGAGGAGCAACTGAGCAGCAGCGGCAGCGGGCTGCAAGCAGCAGCGCCGGCAGCAGAGGTTGGCGGTGGTGGGTTCATACCCACGCATGAGTACAAGTTGGAGGGTGGTTCAACTGGCAGCAGTCCACAGCGACCGCGGTCTGCACCGCACCAGCGAGCAGCAGCAGCAGCAGCCCCGGCGGCGCCAGCAGCCGCTGCGGCAGCAGTGGTGCCTCCTGTAGAAGAGGAGGATCTTCTAGGGCTGCATGGGGCGCCAGCAGCACCGGCAGCACCAGCAGCAGCAGCAGCGAGGCCTGTTGACAGGCTGGTGTCTGTCGATAAGATCGATGACTTCTTTTCTGGGGGTGCTGCTGCCAGTGCTGCTGCTGCTGCCAGTGCCAGCAGCCGCACCCCCGCGGCAGCAGCAGCGGGTGGGTCGGCAGGCAGCAGCAGGAGCAGCAGCGCACCGCGGCCGCACACTGCGGGTGCGTCAGCAGCGGCGGGAGGCGCTGGGGGCATCAGCAGCAGTCGCATGGTGGGGTCAGAGGGACACCTGGCAGATCTGTTGGGTGGTGGAGGTGGTGCTGCTGCTGCTGCTGCTGGTGCAGCGCGGGGTACTGCTGGTGCTGGTGCACGGCCTGGTGTTGGTGACTTGATGGGTGGGCTGGATGTGTTGCATCTGGATGGGGACCTTGCTAGCCATGGGTGAGTGCCTGGGACTGGAGTTATCTTCCTGCCTACGCTGTTCTTTGAAGGCAGAATCTGGATGCTGCTGAGATAGGCTGACCATCACCAAGCACTGTGTGAGCCCAGAACCCAAAAAGCCACCACCACCCAACAGCATCCTGTCAGTACATCCCACATGCCAGTTCTGATATGTCACCCAGATCAGATATGGGTGATGTGTCTGAACTGGTGTGTGGGATGTACTGACAGGGTGCTGTTGGGTGGTGATGGCTCCTTGGGTTCTGGGCTCACACAGGGCTTGGTGTTGGACGGCGAGCAGGCCTGGTGCCAACTGCATGCCCTGTGTGACGCCCATATGCCTGGACTGTCCCAACCAAGGAGGAATTGTCCAGCGGGGGTTGGGTGGGGATGTCAAATCAAAATAGCTGACGGCATATATGAAAGTAACCACACCACAGACCTTGAGTGTCTGCTTGACTGCCTGCCTGTGTCGCCTGCCTATCTGATGTCCGCTTGTCCCACATCGAGCTGTGCGCAAATGACATTGACGGCGATGACGGCGGCCAAGTGTTTGTCAAACCCCAACACTCAACCCTGACATCAACCCCTAGCCCCAACACAAGATGCCTGTTGTTCTGTCTGCATGCTTGTCTGCCTGCGTTGCCTGTCTGCCTGTCCGCCTGTCCGTTGGACTGCCAATCCCGCAGGGAGCTGTATGCGGAGGGTGATGATGGCGGCCAGGAGGTTGTTGGTGCATCAGTCTGACAGACACCAACCCCAACCCCAACACCCACCCTTGAATTAAAAGTCCTCAACCATGCATGCCCGTTTGTCTGCCTCTGTCGCCTGTGTTGCCTGTGTGCCCACCCGCCTGTCCGTTGGATTGCTTCCCCCGCAGTGAGCTGTATGCGGAGGGTGATGACGGAGAGGAGCCTGCCATCCGCCGTCAGCTGCGTGCTGCGCGTGCTGCTGAGAAGCATGCCAAGATGAAGGCAGCACTGGCTGAGAAGCAGCAGAAGGAGGCGGAGGAGACGAACCGGCGGGAGCAGCAGCAGGCACACAAGCAGGCACACAGGGACCGCATAGACGTGTGGAAGAACAAGAACAAGGTGTGCTGTGGGGTTGGGCAGGGTGGAGATGTTGTTGCAGCTATCGTTGTTGCTTTCCAATATGTCACTCCACACTTGAGGGCTTGGAGGGGATGGAGGTGGGGGATGGCAGCAGGCACCGCCAAGCACGATGCTCAGGCCCCTTCCCGTCTGATCAGCCCATGCGAGTGTGAGGGAGAAAGGTGGGAGGAACTACAGCTGCGACAATGTCCTCCACCATGATGGTGTTGTTGTTGGACTAGTTCGCGGTGGGTATTGGTTTGTGGGAGGAGTCGCTGCGCGCGGCGAGCCTCGCTACGACAGCAGCGGAGCATCTGGGCAAGCACGGGTTCAGTTGCCTGCAGTGTTGGCTGACTCCGGACGTTGCTGTGCTGTGTCGTGCTGTGGTGTGCTGTGTGCAGGGCAATGTTCGTGGCCTGTTGGGCAGCCTGCAGACCGTGCTGTGGGAGGACAGTGGCTGGCAGCCCATCAACATGGGAGACCTGCTGGACCCAAAGCAGGTGGGTGGGGAGGGCGCAGGGGGTGGGGTCTGGTGGTGGAGGGGGGAGGGGTAGTGGTGTGCGGGGTAGGGGCTGATGTTGGTGCTGTTTGGGGCATGCAGAGCTAAGATGTAGGCTTAGTCTGCAAGGAAAGTCAGGGCAAGTGCAACAGCCTCTTTTGTTGGACCCTAAGCAGGTGTGTTGTCAAAAAGAGGAGACGAAATTGCAGGTGGTTTGGAGGGATAGATTGGAGGTGATCAGGGAGGCACTGGAGGCAGCAGGCATGACAGGAGATCTGGGAGGGGTCTGCAGGCAGGGGGGGGGTGCAGGGAGCAGGTGCGCTATGAGAGAGCGCAAGGGGACTCGGGCATGCATATCACATATGTGTAGTCTGCACTGCATCACTGACATCTTGCTCTTCTGACATGGTGCTTGGCCAAGCCACCACTGGACATTGGATGCTATGTTTGGTGACGTGCTCGTGCGCTGGTTGTGTGTGAGGGAGTGAGAAGGTGTTTGGAGGAGGGCACATGCACACATATCGGGGAGAGTGATCCAGACAACCACACTGGAGGGATCCTTCGGATAAGTGAAGTCGACGTGACTTTACATATCCCAAGGATTTCTTCAGCGTGGTTGTGTGCATCACTTTGCTTGGAATGTGTGAACTTGCGCTCCTGCGTTTGCTTTCCTAACTGAGGGTTCTCAAGCACTACATACAACCTGCATACCTCCAGAGGCGATCCTTTGTATGGATGGTGTTCACATAGCCTCTGGACGGCGCAAGAGGAGTACTGTGTAAGGATTGGGCAGCTGTGCTTGTGATGCTTGTGTTGGATGGAGCTTTCCCACGACCATCCTGTCCTGGGGTATGCTGTGTGCTGCTGTGTGCTGTCGACTGCAGGTGAATTCAAATTTGAATCTGGGCTAATAATGTGCGTGTGCTGTGTGCACGTGGTTGTGTGGGACCATCAGAGCAACATGGCTAGTAGCAAATGACATTGCACACAAGACGCAAAACTTACGCAGCAGCACATGTGTGTACATCGCGCTGTGGATTGTATTGCTGCTGTGTGTCATGCAGGTGCGCAAGGCGTGGATGAAGGCCAACCTGCTGGTTCACCCCGACAAGGTCAGGCAGCGAAACGGTGGTGATGAGCAGGTGGCCATCGCTGACATGATCTTTGATGCACTCAAGGAGGCCTGGGGACAGTTCAGGGGCTGAGGAGACAGGGCCATCTCGCATTTCTTGCTGCCTTGCAAGTCGCAGTTTTGCCTTGGTCTGCACGGGTGGAGCAGAGGCTGAGGGGCGCACTCAGTGTCAGCTGAGGGTTGGGTGGAGGGGCTAGGGGGACTCTGTTTGGGGGCTGAGGGCGCAGTGCAGAGGTTGGCGTTGGGTTCAGGGTGCTTGGCACTGCCGCTGTGGCTGCTGCTTTTGCCACCGACAGCAGCAGGGTGTGTGGTGGGCAGCAGCCGTTGGCAGGAAAGACAGGGGTGCTCAGGGTGGCAGCGGTGTTGGTGTAGTGCAGGGGCTGGGCGGTGTTTGCTATATGGTGAGGGCGTGTCTGCCCTGGCAGCTGGGTGCATGGTAGGCTGCTGCCCACAGTATGGCGACTTGGTACCAGTTGGAGGGCCTTAGGCCAGTGCATAGAGCTTGTACATAGGGCAGGCCTGTTTGGAATGAAGGGTTTTGAACGTGCTTCAAGGAGTCCCAGTTGGAGTGATGACGTTGAAGTACTAGACAGCAGCTGCAAGGCTGAGCATATCTCCAGTGGCGTTGTCAAGGAGCAACTCAGTCGTATATTGCAACACTGCTGTTGGGTGCTGGTGTCCCGGCAGCCCCACGTTTGACATGTAGAAAGCCTTTATACAACTCAAGACATGACCAAACAACGCAAGTGAACTCCACACATTAGTCCCAGCCATGTCAAACCCTGCAGACAGCAGGTGTCAATGCCTGGCTAGGCTCTTGGTCTAGGCACTCCTCTTGGCAGGGCCAGCAGCACAATGGTGCTACAGTCTGGCTGAGTTGCATCTTGCAGCAACTGCATCCCACGGCCTGTCCACGCTCTCCACAGCGCCTATCCACAGCCTCCCCCGCCAGCCAGCACCAGTCTTTCATAAAGAGCGGTACAGCACAAGTCTGCTTTTGCATTCACACAGTCATCCCTGACTGCACCCACATAGAAAGACCCTGCATGGCAACCTGTTGACAAAGTCTTGCCCGCAACCAATATGCAAACAGGTGGCGGGCATGCATCACCCATGCCCAACATGGCTGTCCCGCCCACTGGGAGGACGGCCCTTCACGGCTGCTCCTGGAGCTGCTGCTGCTGCTGCTGCTGCTGCTGTGCACGTGCAGCAGCTCTGTGCTCCTCCACCCACTCCCTCATGCGCCTGCTGATGTCTGTGGCAGGCTGCAGCTGCTCCATTGTCAGTGCTGCACGGCTGAAGGGGTCTGTGGCCGATGACAGCAAGTGGCGCTCGATGGTCGACCTGACAGGGCACCGTAGGGGCACACAAGACACACCAGTCAGCAGGGCAGCACCGTTCACATGCAGCACAGCAGCTTCAACCTTGTTGCAGACCCTGATCATGGAGGAGTCACAGCTGCTGCATGTGATGATTGCACTGTGCCCACACATCCACCCAGACATTTTACAACCTGCCCTACAACCACACCAGTCCACGAAAGCAGTCGCTCACCTGTCCACCACGATCTGTGAGTCAGGCAGCACCACGGGCTCCTTCATGAGCTCCATGGTGATGGGGTCCAGGAAGTCATCAGGGACATCCTCAGGCAGCTGCTGAGCCGCCGCTGCAGCAGCCAGCTCTGTCCGGGCAGCTGTGACTGCATCTATCAGCTGGCCAAAGGCCCTTACGGGAACCGACAGAGGCTGTGAGGGGAAGGCCGCACTCCAGTCAACATCCTGCAGGAACAGGCCAGCATGTGTTGAAACAGTAAGCATACATGACAGTAAACGCATGAGATGTGTGCATGCATGTGGGGACGCACTTATACAAATGAATCTTTCCACTGCCATCGGGATGAATCAGCTGCATGGCTTCACTCCAGAGTGATATTTAGGGTGGTTGTATATCCGAGGGGCAGGCTCACAAGGAGTGTCTGCACACAATTCTTTATGGATGGGCAGGCTGACCTGCTAATAGTGTATGCGTGCGTCAACTGTCCACGACAAAAGCAATGGTCCATCTGGGTTCCCTTACTGCCACTGCTGTGCAAGGGTTCTGTGTGGGTGTTTCAAGCAGCTGACCTGCATTCATTCATTCACTCAAATAACTTAATCCCACACGTCCCGTTGTCCTTCACCTCCAGGACTGGGTGTCAGTGATCGAGTGCCGACGCATGAAGCAAGTTTGCAGCGCGGCTGAACACCATCCTTGTACTTGATTTCCCAAACCCGGCTAGCTTGCATGCTCACCAGTTCACAATGGTACTGCATGCTACAACTTCAGACCCGGCTAGCTTGCATGCTCACCTGCAGGAAGCGTAGGGATGCCATGGACCTCTCACCAGCCATCTCCGCCACACCCAAGCCACCCATTTACCCTTTCCTCTTTGGGCTAGGTGTCAGTGACAGAGTGCCCAAGCATGGGTAGCAGGTTTGCAGCCAAGCTAAACACCATCCTTGTCCTTGATGTCTGCAACCCGGCTAGCTTGTATGCTCACCTGCACACCCATCATTTATGACCAGCAAGTGACTGGTTGTATACGAGCCACACACACCAACAAGCGCTGTGCAGCACGGGCAAGGCAGACCAGTTTCTCACCTGCAGGAAGCGTAGGGATGCCATGAACCTCTCATCTGCCATCTCCGCCAACTCCTGAAGCACAGCAGACTCGCCCCTACTACTGCTGCTGCTGCAGCCGCCATCCCCACCATCCCCAGCCGACGCAACAGCCGCCGCCACATCGCCCTCAAGCGCAGCCGCCGCTGCAGCTGCCGCAGCCGCCGCCGGCCCGAGTGACGGCACTGCTGCCGCTGTTGCTGCCAGGTAGCTATCCCACAGGGCCAAGAAGATACCAACCAGGGGTGCCAGCAGCGCTGTCTTCTGCACGCGCTCGCTGAGGCTGCTGCTCTCGAGCCTGAGCGCCTGCAGGGCGTATGCAGGCACGCCAGGGGCGCCCTGACCCACCCCACCGGCAGACAGCGGACCTCCTGACAGGGGTGCAGCCGCCGCCACTGCTGCCACTGCTGCCGGGCTCGGCTGCATGGGGCCCTGCCTGAGGGGTGGTGGGGCACCTGCTGCAGCAGCAGGCACACCTGCACCCCGACCAGTAGCACCCCCAGCAGCAGCAGCAGCAGCACCCCCAGCGGCAGCAGCTGGGGGTGGTGCAGCCCCGCCGCCGCTGCTGCTGCTGGCCACAGCAGGCTGGCTGGTCTGCAGGAGCTCGTTGAGGCGCCTGGCGTCTGGCCCGTTTGTGAAGTGTGACAGGACAAACTGCAGCAGCTCGCGAAGCCGCGTGCGGTTGACACCGACGGCCAGGAAGGCCGGCGTGGGCTGCACAGGGGGAGGGGAGGGAGGGATGACACAGCATGGCAGGGGCGGCAACAACACCTCTGCTTCAAGCCTCATATCAATGCTGTGTTGTGCCATTGACACTCATGTACTGGCTTCACCAGACTGGCCATTGCAATTGAAGGCGGCGCATGCCACGTTCATAAATGAGCATTGTGTCCCTGGCCCAATCAACTTGAATACAGCGCCATGCACTCACATATATATAGAGCCTGTGCGCCAAAAAACACCTCACGATTGCGCACAGAGCTTGCTGCCACAGAAGCGCGCACCCCTCAAGTGAGCCCCTCACAGCGCAGCAGCACTCACCACCACAAACTCCAGCAGCCGCAGGAAGTTCACGCTGAGCTCAAACATCAGCCCCGTGCGCCGGTACTGGTTCTGCACCTCCAGAATGCTGCGCTGGCCCCTCAAATTGTGCAGCTCACCCACAGCCACAGTGAACTCTGTGAGTGTCCAGTTCAGCGTGCTGAACAGCCGGTTCACAAAGCCGCGCGCCACTGCTGCCCTGCACGCCGCTCCTGCTAGCTGACTGCCTGCACCCTCTGCTGCTGCTGCTGATGCACCATCCATCCCGGCTGTTGGCGCAGGTGGCGAGGGCAGTAGACTCACTCCTGCAGCTGCAAGTGCGGATGCTTCACCGACTTCATGTAGCTGCTGCTGCGGGTGTGGCCGTGTGGGTGATGCTGCTGCGGAGGCACTGGCTGCTGCTGGTGCTGCACCCTCCTGCAGCAGGCTGATCAGCACGTGCTGCAGGCTGTGGGTGGGGTGGGGCTGACGGGCCGGGTGGCCGAACCCAGAGTTCTGGATGACCCTGTCACAGGACACAGGCAGCATTAGGAGTGAGACAAACTGTGTGAGACAGGCAGCACGCAGCGGGGGTAGCCAAGGCCGTGTGTGGCAGGGACACAGGCAGCAGGAGTGGTGCAAGCATCCTGTGACCTACTTGACATGGTTGACACGGCAGGCAAAGCCATGAGATGATTGCGCATGTGATCCACGGGCGTGTAATGTCCTGATTGCTGTCCTAACCAATCGTCATCCAAGCTGAGGGTGCTGCTACTCAGGTCACTTACAAGCCTCACAAGCCTCCCGGGCTGATGTCACAGTGTATAGCAGTGTGACATACACATCACATGTTGCTCTTGCACCTGGCCCATTCCAGCTCCCTGTCAGGCCTCCGCCACAGGCACCCCCACCCTCTCCCCCCACACATATACACACACCGTGACGGCCATGTATCGGAGGACAGCAAGTCACACGTCAACACACCCAATGAACCCCACCCAGCTTACTTGAGCAAGACGCCTGTTGTTGGGTGCCACAGCCTGCTGTCAAACACCTGCAGCAGGCCGCCGACCAGCTGCCGTGCACGGCCCTGCTGCTGCTCCAGCAGCTCCCTCCATGCGGGGTTGTCCAGCAGCAGACCCACCACAGCCAGCAGGCTCTCTTGGACGTCAGGGTTGGCGATGCGGGGGTTGTTCAGGACGCAGCAGCACCAGGTGATGAAGGCAGTGGCGGCCTGGGGCTGTGGGGTAAGAGGGCGCACATGGGGAAGGGGCAGGAAGTGGCAGTGGAAAGCAGTAAGTTTGCCAGCAATGCGGGGGTTGTTCAGGACGCAGGCAGCACCACATGATGGAGGCAGTGGCAGCCTGAGGCTGTTGGGTAAGGGGTGAACCTTGCGAAAGGGGCGGAAGGTGGAGGTGGAGAGCAGGGAGGGGTACGTGACTTTGCCAGCAGCAGCCGCAACACAAGGGGGAGTTGCAGCACGAGGCAGCATGAGGCAGTAGCCTCCTGAGCTGTGTGTGGAGAAGGGTCAGGAGGCTGGGTCGGGGTGCAGACAGCAAGACGATGGGGCACAGCAGGCAGCAGGCGCAGTACTGCCGCTGCACAACAATCAATGAGTCACACCACATGGTGCCAGGTCAGGCCCAGATCACTGTCAGGCCACGTCAAGGGGATGTCTAACCTGCCTCAACCATGATGTTGCTCTTGTTGTGGACTAGAGCATCCCTAAACCCGGAAAGGGACATAGGGAGAGAGCACATCAATGTATGACTAATCAGCACAGCACTAAGCAGGCACCGCGTAGTGCCAGTCCCCTTGCGGTCGGCTCCATGCCTGCAGGCCGCCAGCATGCAACAGCCTGATGCATGTTCCAAACCCCCATGCCTCACAGCGACCTTAGGGCACGGGTTGGTGTGTCCTGCTCACCTGCAGGTCGATAGCTGTTGTGCCAACTGCACAATCTGCCAACTTCCTCAGGCCTGTCAAGGGAGGCTGAGGGAGGGGCTGAAGTGAGTGACTGTGTTAGTGAATCATTGAGAGAGAAAGTGAGTAAGTGATCGTGTCCTGCTCACCTGCAGGTCAATGGCTGGTGTGCCAACCGCACAGTCTGCCGACTTCCTCAGTGCTGTCAGGAAGTCCACCACAACCTCCACATACACCAGCGGCACGTAGCGCAGCAGGTTGCTCAACCCCGCTCCAGCCTCAACACCCTCTGCTGCTGCTGGAGCTGGCCGTGCGGCCGCCGCTGCTGCTGCTCCAGCACGCTGCTGCTCTGTAGATGGACGCTGAGGTCCCTCCCCACCCACTCTTGCGGCTGCTGCTGCATCAGTGCTGTCAGCTGGTGCTGCAGGAGCCTCGGCATCCGCAGCAGTAGCAGCAGCAGGTGAGGGCTGTATATTGCTGACAGCGGTTGTGAGTTGTGCAAGGTACCTGCTGAGGCTGCACAGGGCTGCCTGCTTCCCAGGGCTGAAGAAGGCCACACACAGCAGCGTGAGCAGCCGTACGTCCCTAGACAGCTCGTCATGGTAGACCTTGCGGGTTCCATGCAGCCAGCTGGACATCTGCACGGGGCGCACATATGGCCAGTAGGTTGCAGGCAGGGGAGGGCAGGTCCGCAGCAGTGAAAGCGGAGAGCAACAGCACAGCAGGCAGCCGGTGATTGTGAGTGGCAGAGGAATGGAGTGTGTGTGCCATTGAGTTGCTGAGGGGGCATGCAAGACGCCTGAGCACCAGCAACGATGCCTGCTGCTCAGCACATCAGCCCTACTGTCCAGCACATCGTTCCTCCTCCTTGATTATAGCTAGCAACGTCATGCTGCAGCCCTGAGCAGATTACATGTGACACTCCACGACAGACGCTGTCTACACCACCAGCTTTCAGGCCCCTATCCACATGCAGCCAGCAGGCTGTGCAGCACTCTCACCTGCTGCCCATCGTTCTGAGCGATCATCCTGTCTAGGTCCTCCAGTGCTGTGCTGCTGCTGATGACTGTGCTGCTGAGGTTGTGGATCATCTTGTAGTTGAAACCCACACGCCAGGCATACAGCAGCAGGCAGCTGTTGAGCAGCTCCGGCACCCAAGCATCCTGCACACCACAGAGCATCGCACAGCACAGCACAGCACAGTGTTGCATTGTTTGGCCCGCACCATCGGGACCTGCGTGATCCAATGCTTGGCTTTGGCATCAAGCATACGTTGATGGACAACATGACACATTTAACAAGTTTGCCTTGGAGAGCGCTTCTTCTGAAACGGCTCGAGGTCAGGTGTTGAGTCTTCAAGGACGTGTTCAACACGAGCCCTTACCCCAGCCGGGGGTCGTACACGCATGAACAGACACCACCATACAAACGTGCCATGCATCATGCCACCCAAATATACCCCCCCCCCCCGCGGGTCTCACCTGTAGGTGTGGGGAGCCGCCATAAGCGCTTCCCTCAGCCCTCCTGCCCACTGGCTGCTGCTGCAGCACTCCCACCAGCTGCCTCTCAGCTGCAGTGATGGGGTGCTCACGCGCCAGGTGAGTCACCACACCCCCTAGCCGAGGCATGTTGAACACAGGCTCTGCCTCTGCCGCTGGTCCCACCCCCGCAAACAGCTCAGCGGCAGGAAAAGCTGCCAAGGGCCCGCTGCCGCTGACGCAGGCTGCCTGCAGTGCTGGCTGCAGCATCTGCAGGAGGCCAAAGAAGGCACTCATGAGCACCGTGGGCTCGGACAGACCGGGCGGGGAGACGTCCCGCAGGGCGTACATGTTCTTCTGCAGCAGGAAGCGCAGGAACACGAGCAGCGCGCAGCTGCTGCTGGTGCTGGCGCTGCTGCTGGTGCTGCTGGCGCTGCTGCCGGGGGCCTCATCAGACCAAGGTGTTGCCAGCAGCAGCTCCAGCAGCTCACACTGCCGCTGCTCCACCTGCAAGATGAGGGACAGCACAGCACAAAAGCAGCACACGGTTCGACACCGCAGCTGAACGCAAGCCCCCCTTGCACCAGGTGCTTCACGCACAGGGTCCCCTTGCGCAGCATTGTGCATCACAGCTTATGGGTGTGTGTGCTGCAGAAACCCGAAGGCATGGCATGGGTGTCAGCTTTAACCGAAGGAGAGGATAGTGCAACGCCTGCCGCAGGCGGCACACGCATGCCCGTCCACCCGGCAGGGACAGCCGAACAAAGCGCTAAAAAGTCAGCCAGCCAGCCAGCAGCACCCAACCACACAGAAAGCCCACCAGCCAGCCAGCCATTCACTCAAAAAGGCAGAGGCAGCACCCCACACTCCCTCACCTTAGCCACGGTAGTGGTGATGATGCTGACACTCGCCCTCAGCCGCTCCTCGCTCGCTGTCTCGTCTTTGCATCCCTTCCACCACACGTGCGGCAGCAGCTGCTGCAAGTCCTTAGGGCTGGGTGCCTTGCGTGCCAGTAGGCCCTCCATGACTATGTAGAAGTCTGGGTGCTTTACAAACAGCCGCATGGTGGGCTTGTGCTGCAGGAGGGACCCTGCAAGCTGAAGGTGCGGGTAGGCAGCGGTGTACGGGTAGTCCTGCACCAACAGCGGCGACACCTGGCACCTGCAGGCATCGCGCAGACATACATATGGCTTGCACCCCTGTAGCAATGAAGCGCATGAGCTGATTGCAGCCCATTGATGATATTATTCCACGGCAAAGTACTGGAGAGAGACGCATACTGATTAGAGTGATGCAGCCACCAGCAGCGTCACCTGGCACCTGAGGGCATGCCGTAAAGGGAGCCATGCCAATTCAAAACTACTGACAGCACCCGGGCACTTGCAGCTTGAAGTAGATGCACCTTCCATATACAGATACATCAGCATGTATGGCTTCCACTTGCTGAGGCCCACAACCAGGCACACCAAAACACCCCGATAATGAAGACCAACATGCTTTCACCACTGGGGCCAAGCGCGCTCCTAACCCCAGCTTCTGTAAGCTTGCCCAGCAACCAGCCACATGTACTGACAAAACAACAGCACGTGCACCACCCACGACCAACCACCTACCCACCCACCTGTAGGCCAGCTCCTCCAGCACAGCAAAAAGTATGTCCCTGGTGCTGTCATCCCACACCACATGCATCAGCTGCAGCACCAACTGCAGCTGCGGCTGCACCGCACCCTCGCCAGCCATGCGCTGCAGCTCCGTCAGCAGCGGCAGCAGGGCGGACTGCACCAGGTAAGGCTGCAGCACCAGCAGCTCCTGCAGCGGCCCCAGCACAACAGACGACAGCAGCAGCATGTCCGCAGACGCTATCGACTGCGGCGGGCCAGCAAACGGTGGCGCCCAGCCCGCCGCCAGGCCGCCGGCAGCAGCAGGGGCACCTGTCGGAGCACGGGCAGCCGCCGCCGCAGCCGCCGCAGCTGCCACTGCTGCCACGGACGCGGCAGAGGGAGCAGCGCTGACGCTGACCCCCTCTAGGTGGTCCACCAAGCTGTATTCCTTCTCTCCTGCAGCGACGGATGTTGCAGTGGCACTGCTGCCGCCATCGCTGCTGCCGTGCTCAGGGCGCTCGACTGCTGTGAGCGCAAGGCGAGCCATGCAGCTGCAGCAGTAGTCTGCGGCCAGCCGGTCAGCAGCACTAGGGGCTGCCTGCAATGGCTGGTAGCCTTCCACATGGTAGGTGAAGGGCTTGGCGCCAAAGTTCAATGTGCAGCGCTCTGCGCAGGACAAGCGACATCAACAATCGCTTTACGTCAGCACAGCACATGGGCGTGAGGGCAGCTGCAGTAAGTGCCGCTGTCGTCCTTAGAAGCAGATGGCAAGTACGCATTCCATGGTGTGCTGCCTGCTCCCTGCTGCTGTCTATTCCCGCGGGCCGGTGCAAGAGGACAACAGCAGGCGCAGCAAATACCTGTGTGTGAGAGGCTGACTGCTGGGAAGTAGGCTAGGCTGGGCTGCATTGTCCGCACACGGTCGTACGCAACCCCCAGGCACTGCCCGTTGCGCCAGAATGTGATGGAGCCGGCGTCCAGGTCGATGCCGCAGCCCATGACGTCACCCTGCACCCAGGACTCCCCATACGGCTGCGGCTTGACATTCCACTTCCTGCAGCACATGCCGTGATGATAGCCAGGGCGAAAGGATGATAATTGCGGTGTTTGCAGCCAGCAAGACGCCAAATGCGCAATCCCCCCCCTGGTAAAACCCCCCAAAATGCACAATGCCCCAAGAGTGGTTGCACAGCAGCTGCCGGCCAACTGCAGAGTCTGTTCGCAAACACTGCAACGAGCCAGCACAAGAGTGAAATGCATTTCCAGGCATGTGGGCCAAACCAAACCCACCTGAGCCGTTTGCCGTCCACTGCATAGCTGTCTGGTGCGTCGCCCACGCCCTCCTCAGCTGTGAAGGGGCAGTGTATGGTGGCCCAACCGATCTGGGGCCACAGCAAGCAAACCACAGCCAGCATTGAGAGCAGGTGGGCACACTCAGCAGTTCGTCACCACCCTTGCTGTTTGGCACCAGCCTTGCATGCCATCACCAGCCTTGCAGGGTTGTGTATGCAGGGTATATGTCTGATGCAGCATGCATGGAGGCTCCAGGTCCGCACAATGTGTCAGCACCTTGGTACGGCAACCAGTGCAAGGGCGGGAAAGCTGCCAGTGTGGCTTGTCGCATGATGCAGTTGCTGGCAAGACGGCTGGCAGGACAGAGCTATGTACACACCTGCTGTATGCCGGAGGTGAGCACGGTGCACTCATAAAACCACTTGCCAGCAAACACTGCCACGTTGGCCCTGCAGCTGGTGAAGTTGCCCAGTGCCTCCAGGGATAGCCCATCTGTGCTGAAGCCAAAAGAGCCACACACAGAGGACCTGTCGATAGCAACATCACGAGGGCCCACACGGCCTCTAGGCTGCTCTGGCACTGAAGGCATGCTGCTGCTGGAGGGCCCTGCCCCTGCTGCAGGCCCTTGGCTACTGCCATGCGCGGCTTCCTGCTTTATGGTTTTGATGTGCTGCGTCACCCTGCTGGTCAAGTCGGGGTATTGTATGTCTCCTGAGCGGGAGACAATGTCTGAAGCTGGCTGGGGCAGCTGAAAGACGTAGTCCAGCAGGAGAGCTGTCTGGGAGGGCGTGTCATTGCTGGCGGGGTTGTTATGCACCAGGAACGCCAGGCCGCTGCTGCCTCCTTGCTCTTGAGACTTGCAACCCATAGCTGTTGCCGTCGCTGGCACCTCAGAGCGCCACCCTGCTATGGAGCAATCCGGCTACAGTACTGCATAGAGGGCAATGCAGTTGTGGCCCTCAAGACCTTGTGGCTGGGTAGACGCTAATAAATCACAGCCCAGAGATGGGTGAGTCAAGCTGATCGGTATACGGGACAAGAAATGATGGTGTGTATTTGCCACCCTCACAGATCAGCCATCACAGTCTGATGTAGGACCATGCAAAGGAGAAACAACGACCACCAGAAGAAGCCAACATTCAGCGATGAAGCCTTTCAAGGCTTGCGTGTAGAAGGCTCCAAAGGTCATTGGTCAGCTGTCAGAATGACACATGTCATCAACGCAATGCTCAAGGTGCTCAGCACTGCTGGCCGGTCTCGACGTTTAACTGCAACCGTGATTGGGGTATAGCCTGAGCTGCACATCATTTATTTGGTGCATACCAAAAGGTGGTTGGCGTGCAACCGCCAATAACCAGTTTCACAACGATCGCGTGTACGCCCATCAAGTTCTGATTTCTTCCTCTTGGTAATCCACTATCTGAGCAGGGGCTTATTAGCATATCACCACAATGGGCACATCACTCCCTCTTATTCCACCGCTCTCTGCTGAGGAGCAGAAGGCCAAGCCCTTGCGGGTTTGCGTGACAGGGGCTACAGGTTACTTAGCTGGCCATATAGTGCAGCGCCTGCTGGCTGCAGGTCACACAGTGCACGGCACAGCCCGGCAGCCCTCCAACAGCAGTACCACCAAGCACCTGCTGGCCATGCCAGGAGCACCTGAGCGTCTAAAGCTGTTCAAAGCAGACCTGCTGCACCCAGACGCCTTTGATGAAGCTGTAGCAGGCTGTGATGTCGTCATCCACACTGCATCGCCGTACCAGCTGGAAGTCCCCAAAGGTGAGAGCAGCTGCTGTCCCCACGGGGACAGCCTTGCGTGAATGCAGATACACCCCTCTTTGGACAGCAGCTGCTGTCAAACTGGGAAGGAGTTGGTGCAAATGCTCGTGGTTTTTGAGTGGGCTCAGCCCCCGGCAGCATTGTTTTTCTGTCAGCCTGGCCCACCAGCAGCAATTTGCAGCACAAAGCGCAGCAGCAGGTGCTGGTCATGCAAGCCATGACATCTTCTTCATTCAAGGCCCCAGAACCTTTCAGCAGCCTGCAACGAACCCGCCTGCGCCATACCCATTCTTTGCATACATGCAGGCAAGGAAGAGGAGCTGATGATCAAGCCCGCTGTCTTCGGCACTGAAAACGTGCTCAACAGCGTCAACCGCACCCCCAGCGTCAAAGCAGTGGTCCTCACAGCCTCCACAGTCAGCGTCTGGAGTGATCCTTACGAGCGGGGACGCGACCACGTTTTCACTGAGGACGACTGGAACACTGCAGCCACAGCCACCAACTTCCCTTACTTCTATGCCAAGACCAAAGCAGAGCAGCGAGCATACACCATGCAGCAAGAGGCAGGCAACCGCTGGCGGCTGTGCAGCATGAACCCAGGCTCCATCTGGGGTCCTCCTACCAGCGACCGCAAGGACGGGGAGTCAGTCGGGCAGTGTATCGACCTGCTCTCTGGAGCCCTGTGGCCCTGGGCACCTCCTCTCGGCACCGCCATCGTGGACGTGCGCGATGTCGCAATGGCGCACTGCATCGCAGCTGTCAAGCCATCCGCCAGTGGGCGCTACCTTCTCAACGCCGAGTCTGGCACGGTGATGACCACAGGAGCGCGGATCCTGCGCAAGGCTTACCCAAAGCGCTGGGTCCCCCCGCTGAAGCCCCCTAAGCGCGCCCTGCTGGTGTTTGGTCCCTTCCTGGGGCTTCCCATCCCCATCACCAAGGCCACGTACCGCAAGAAGCCGCAGGTCAGCACAGATAAGGCAGCGAGGGAGCTGGGCATGAGTCAGTACATCCCCCTGCGGCAGTCTGTGCTGGACATGTCGCAGGACATGCTGGCAAAGGGCATGGTGCCAGGCTTCACAGTGCCGCGGGCTACACCCATCATCGTGTTTTGGATGTGTGTGGCAGCGGCGTTCTTCATGGGGGTGTTCAAGGTGCTGGGGCTCCTGTTTGGGAGCGTGGCAGCATCGTTCAGCTGAGGTGTGTGTGGTACCATACAGCTGGTGGTTGGATGGCCGTAGGTTGTACTGGCTGCGGGGCAGCAACTGCTTGTGTCAGCTTGAAGCATCTGTTTGCTGATGCACCTTCAGGTGACTCTGGGTGTGTGCGGGGCTGGTTGGCGCAGCTCCTCCTTTGGTTGGGCCTGGGCAGCTCTGGTGGTGACTGTGCTGGCAGCAGTTGGCGGCAACACCCAGCAGCTGTTGCTGCTGTGTGGTTGTGCTGGTGCTTGCTGCAGTGAGGTGTCCGCCGGCGCCCAGAGCGAGAGTGCGTGGACTGTGGCATTGCGTCAGCCAACACTCGTGCGGCTGCGTGCATTGATTCAATTGTGCAGTCCTGTGTGGTCCTGCGTGATCCTGCTGTCGTGGGTTGACGGTGCGCTGAACAGCACTTCCAAATCAGACAGCTCTGTGTTTGAGTGATCTTTGTCAGGCTGGGTTGGCCTGGGTCTGTGTGCTGTTGTGATCCCTGGTTCCTGGGTGAGTGATTTCAGCTTCAACTTCAATGAATGACATGGCTGCATGATTGCTACCTTGACCCTAGTGGATGCTCTCAAGATCAATGGGATGACTCTGGACATGCTTGCATTACCACAGGTCTGCATGACCACAGGCCTAGAAAGTGGGCAGTCTCTTTGCTTGTGTACGTGTTCTTCTGTCCTGTAGTCAGGGCTGGGTCATGATCAGGTGTTCTGTGACAGTGCTGAGTGCTCACCACCACAGGCTTTGCAAGTTTGGACCAGTTTACGTGTTCAGGTGCTCCTCCCGTCACCTTGGAGCCTTGTTTCCTGTTACACTGACCTGTTACACTCTGGGTGTTTCACAGCATTGGTGTGTCACCTGTGACAGGCTGGGCTGCATCGGGCATCGTTGTGGATGGTGGCAATATGTGCACATGGCAGTGCTGCTGATGCTGTGCTGTGTGGCAGGGTGCGCTGAGGTTGCCGCAGCAGGTGCTACCTGTGTACACCTGCGGCAGTCCTGGTACTTCCTGCGATGGTGCATGCAGCACAGTGTGTGATGTCAGCAGGCCTGTGCCGCCGGCCGCCAGAGCAGCTTGTCCTGCAAGCAAGCGTGCCTGCTGACGACCAATGCTGACCTGCTGTAACAAGCCATGCTGCCTTGCACGATGCAGTGGGCATGTGTTGGTGCAAATGGCATTTGATGCCATAGCTGCTGCCTCTGGCTGGTGCAGTCATCAACATGGCCTAGCTTGGTTGAAATGAGAGCGAGAGTTGTTGTGACGGTATGCTATTTGCACGGGCTGTGTGTGTAGGACTTGGACGACTGTGCAATCCAGAACATCGCATGTGAGTGTGAACGTCTGCAAGCTGTTGGTCAGGTCTGCAGAACTGACAGTGCTCAGCTATTTGACCAGCCACTACAGGCACAGCAACATGACAGGCTGGCAGCTGTCCACAGAACTGGCTACCTGTTGGATTGTACCATGTCATGTTGGCCTGCACCATGAACTGCTTTGTACCCTTGCCACAGTCCTGCACAGATGCACTGCATGGTGTGACCTCATGCACACATGCTTCAAGCCTCACACATGGCTGTTCCCCATTCTCAAAGCCAAAGCATCAGCAGCAGCAGCAGCGCGTTACACAGAGCTATCCCCCACCATGCAACCTCCCCACCAACCTCTCTCTCTCTCTCTAAACCCCAGGATTCGTTCAGAAAGGGCAGAGCAGCCAAGCGGCCAGCCACCGCCCGCGTCAGCACAGCAACACCCAAACAAAAACCAAACTACTGCTCAGTTTCGCTGGGCCTGGGCACGCCTGTCCAGGTTGCTTGCCACTGCTTGTCATAGAAAGTGGCCTCGTCCAGCAGGTTCTTGAACTTATCAAGGTCTGCTGTGGAGCGCACCAGCAGGATACCAAACACTGTTACGTGCAGCAGCACCTTGCCCAGGAAGCTGTTCTGCTGGTCCAACAGGCCATAGCCTGTCAGCTGGTCAACCACCAGGGCCATGAAGTAGCCAACCATGGCTGCACGGCCGTTCAGCTTCTCAGCCTGCGGGGTAGGAACAACGGGACAGCAGGAGAGGCGGGCATGTGAGCAGAGGGGTAGTGTTCAGCTAAATGAGGGTTCGGGCCCTGTGTGTTGCAGTAGAATGTGCACAAGAAGGGGCTATGCGAGAGTTCAGGCCCTGTGTGTTGCAAATAGAATGTGCACAAGAAGGGGCTGGCACACACTGGGGCAAGGTAGGTTATGCCATGCACTGGTGCGTGCTGCACACTTGGCCAAAGGCCGTGCACAACCCTGCACCACTGCAAAACATGACCCACGCCATGCTCTGGTGTGGCACACCACAAACAGGTCTACCACAAAAACATTGTGCTACCACGTCGGCAATTGTCATGCCATGCCTGGGGCAGCACTCGCAGAAAATCCGCAACCGCTGCTCTAGGCATGGCGTGACAATTGCCAACGTTGCAGCACAACATTTTGCTACCAATGTTGACAAATGATGTTGCATTAGAAAAAGCTCACCAAGATAAGATGGAATGCTACTGGCCAGCCTGCTCACCACAACAGCACAGAAGCTGCCGGTGGGGACAGCCCAACCGATTCGCCGACTAGGCCCACATACACAACTGGAGTCTGTCCACGGCTAGCAGCCCCCTAGCACGTTATGCCCATGTGCCACTCATCCTTCACATAACAGGCCTAGAGCCTGGCTTGGCTTACCCCCCCCCCCCCCTCGGGGTGAGACCCTTCCAATGCATTCCTCAAGTGGTGTGCCTTGTACAGCGACATAAGGATGTGCTCCAGATGCCAATGTGAGTGCAGCTCATGATGTTGACGATTATGAGATGCACATCACATTGCATCTGGTGTACATCCATCCTGTGCACAAGTGCCACTCCTCACACCAAGGGCCTTCAGCCTGGCTTCCCCCCCCCTCCCCCAGGTGAACCCCCTCCAATTTCACGATCGACTGGCGTGCTTTGTGCAGCAACCTCAGGATGTGCTCCAGATGCTGATGTGAGTGCAGCTTGACATGCTTGCAGGTCGAGGTGCGCGCTACAATGCATCTGATGTACATCCACGCCCTTTGCACAGGTGCCACTCCTCACACAACATGCCTTGAGCCTGGCTCGACATATACCCCCCCCCCCCCCGCCGCGCCCCCTGGGTGAGACCCTTCCGATCCATTCATCAACTGGTGTGCTTGTGCAGCAACCTCAGGATATGCTCAGCACATGTACACTAGATGCAATGTGAGGTACCGGCAGACGTTGCAAGCGTGTTCAGCTGTACTCGCATCAGCATCTGGAGGCTCCAGATGCTGATGTGAGATCTGGAGGCTCCAGATGCTGATGTGAGCACAGCTGAACCAGCGTGCAACGTCTGCCGCTACCTCACATTGCATCTGGTGTACATTCCTATCGTCCAAGCAAACACGTAAGGTGTGACAAGTAAGACAGGTGCTCTCAAGGCCCACATGTGCCCAGCCAGCCGCACTTCCATGCATGTGCTCAGCCCCACCCACCAACACTAAAGGCAAGCTACGCCCCAGAACCCAAACCAGCCCCCTGCATGCCGTGAGTCTGCCACGCTGTTACTACCCATGCCCACAGACCGCCCACAAATCAAACTTCGCACAGCAGGCCTATTCACGATTGCGCCTTGCGCCTTTGAGACGCAAGCACTCACCCCTTGCCGGCAAAACAGGTGCACGCGTGCCCTCAACAACAATACTTCTCTGTATGCGCCCAGCCCCACACCCGAGAACAAGCCAAACATCCCAACCATCCTCCCCAACCCCCTCAGGACAGGCCGTTGTCCGTTGCTCAGTGATGGCAGGTAACAACCGGCCCACCCATGCCATGTGCCCAGGCCCACGCCCCCCAGATGTTCCAAACCAGCCCCCCCCCCCCCACCCCCCACTTCAGGCCAGGCCAAGCAACGCCAATCAAGTCCGCCACTGACCCATGCCCTCCAGTGCATCTCAAAGAAAGTCCCCCCCCCCCCCACACACACAAATTCAATGGCTTGATGCATTTCCTGTGTCAACAGACACTTCAGGTCCCTGAAGTCACGATCACACTCACCTCTGGCAGGTGGAAGCTGCACACCCATGCCCGCCAGGAACATCACAGTATGCCCCCCCGCCAAACACCCCCCCCCCACACACACACACACACAACTTCCATTATGATAAGCCGCTTGACCCTTATGTGCGTGTCGGAACGCACTTTTTTCAGAAATGCCCTGTCACCATCATGTCGTGATGATACTGTATGTACATGCTTGATGCAACTCATATGTTCAACACACACACTTCACGGCAGGGCCCCTGAATTCACCATCCCACTCACCTCTGGCAGGTGGAAGCGGCGCACCCATGCCCACCAGGGGATCTCGCTGGTGTCAAACAGCACTGGCTCCTCATTGGTGGAGGGGATGGGGCTGTCCTCAAGCAGCTTGCGGCGAGCCATCTCTGCAGCGGGAGGGGCACAGCACAGCACAGGGCGGCACAGAAGCTGGTCGTGAGGCATATATAAGAAAAACACAGGTGTACATCATGAATGCAACAGCACCAGTCAGCATGAAAACGTGGAGTGTTGTGGAAGGCCTGATGGTGAACTGCAGCTGTTGGAGAGTCAGCATGCAGTGATAACCTGAGCGCAGGTCGTGGGAAAGGAGTGGGTTCCTGCAGCGATGGACACTGCAGGGTGATCAAACTAGTCAGCCGCTGCAGTGATGTCTGAGGGCTCAGCACATTGCTGACCATCAACAAAGTCAGCGCAAAAAAGCAGTAAGGGACATGACAGTCATTGCTGTCCTGTCCCCTGACCCATGTGCCAGCAGGAACATGCCTCGGGCAGAGAGGCCATGCAAGGCGGAGGCTCTGTTGCATCAGTCACCATATCCATAACAGCGGGATATGTGTGTCTGATGAAAAGGAGCATCAGCCTGGCATCCTCTTCCACCGGAGTGCTACTGTTGCTGGGGTGTGCAAATGTACAAAGCCCCGAGGGCCCCCTCCCCCCCCCCCCCCCCCCCCCCCCCGAGCAAGTGACTGGCCAGGTGAAGAACCCCAATGCGGTCAAAGTCAGCCGGCACATGCCTGCCTGAAGAGGGCCGATCCCCTGCAGGCTGGGGTTGTTCCCTTGCCTCTACAACCCAGCACACAACCCAACCCCCTCCAAGTCTCTCTCACTGTGATACACTTTGGTTATCACCCAGCGTGCGAGCCCCAGAACCCACCCCACCACAAAGGTACGTGTCATGATGAAATTGACAATGCATCCTGTCTTGTTGAATCAATCACCGGTTGCAAGCCATGTGTACAGCAAAACACTCTTCCTCTCTCTCTCAACACACGCTTTCATCCTGCGCACCCTCCCAGTAACTCTCCACGCTCTCACACACTCTCACACCCAGTGAGCTCACCTGCGTCAATGACCGCGTCCCAGTCCATCTCCCCCTTGGCGTCCTTGAACCTGTTGAGGTCCCAGCGGCCAGCCACCCAGCGCTCGTCAATGAAGCGGCCCTCCTTCAGCTGAAGGAAGGTGCCCTCAGCAGCAGCACCAGCATACGCGGCAGCGGCCTTGGCGTTGGCATCCTGCAGGTGTGTGTGTGTGTGGGGGGGGGTGATTTGGAGGGGGAGAGATGTGAGGAGGTGATGTGATGTCACAGACTTGTGTAGGTGCAGGATGTGCCTGTGTATAGACTGCGTGCACATGGCCCTGTGGGGATGAGAGGCATGAGCTTGCAGCATGTGCGTGCTGCAGCAGGTTGTAGAGCCTGATGGCCAGTAGGGCAAGTGCCCACAGGGCTGGCCAGTAGAGCATCAGAGCCTGTGCAGAGACATCACCACCCATGAATGTGCAAGCAAGGAGAAATGAGGGTTGGGGGAGGATGCTTGAGAGGGGCTGTTGGTCAACAGAAGACCCGTCGACAATCTCCCTTGCATACTGCTGTGTGTTGAGGTGTGTCACCCATGGGCGCAAATTGTCAGCAGACCAATACACACCTTGCCAGCTGCTGCTGCACCGCTGAGGGTGCCACCACGCTCCAGAGGAGAGGCCTTTCTCGCCTGTGGGCAGTGTGGAAGCAAGAAAGTACAAGAGTGAGTGGTGGTAGGGCAGCAGCGTTGGGTCTGTACTTGCATGACCCAGTTGCGGTGTTTGCCTGACGAAGCAGAGGTAATTTACCTTGGGTGCCTCTGCTGCTGCGGGTGCTGCTGCTGGTGCTGCTGCGGGAGCTGCTGCCTCGTCTGCAGCAGTGGCCCTCACGCGAGGGATCGACCTGCGATATTTGCAGTGGGTCAGCTAGACGGCTCCAGTATGCTGCAATTGTTCTAAAGCCAATCGAACAATCATTCACACCTCTGAGGGCGGACATGTGCTGCCACTGGGCGAGTGCAAGACTTCTGCAACACCTGCATGATTGTGGTGTGCGGCGTGCGAGGCACAGCCAAAAGACAATTGAACAGGGACACAAACTAACTTGCTCCCGCTGGCTGACGACTATGCAAGATCAGTGTTTGGGGGAAACCCTCACGCGGGTTTTGAGTCAACCCAACGCCAACGTTATGGTGTGTGCTGACTTGATGGATGCATTAGAAGTTCGGTCAAGCATTCGTGATGGTGTGAGCCTCAGAGACTTCGGAGCTTGAGGCGCAACCCATGACAAGTGAGCTGTAGCAGTGGATCACTCTGCCACTCTCTCCCCACACTACTGTCCTACTTACAGAGTCACATCGTCAAATACGCCTTTGAAAGCTATCTGACGCATATAGGACCACTTCGATTGGGCCGACCTTGACATTACAGCATGCACCTTCTGGTATTGGGCCCAGCACTTTCACAGCGCTGGATCATGCAGCCAAGCGCGCCTTATTGTGGCCTTGCAACACGAAGTGTTGCACAATGCTCGGTGTCTGCCCCAACCTCACTCAGTGCCACACGGTTCCTCTCAACTCTGCAAGCCCCACTCTCAACTCAACACACTCAGGCCCTGCCAGGCCCCTGAGGGGTGGTGCACTGCAACTGCAGTGCTGCACCCAAGCACATCGAACACCTCACAAATACATCCCTCCACTCCAAATCCTGTCAGCGCAAGCCTGCACAGTGGTTGCCCCAGCATGCACATGCTGCGTGGCTCAATCGTCCCTGCCGCCAGCCGCCAGCATCCACAGCAGCCTCAGTACTTCCGTGTACATCCAGACCTGCAGGCAGCGCAACAAACAACAGACACACCACAACACTCAGTGTTCTGTAGTATCAACAAACACACAGTGCCCACCCTCACCCCCCTCCGATGCTGATGTCGCAAGGCACCCCGTCTCAACTTCCACACACAGTGCTGGTGCATTCGGTCAGCTGCTGTATCAGCTGATAGTCCTGAAATGCACTGTAACACCTGACCTGAGAGACTGGGGTACGACAAGTTGAAGGCCCTTCGGGGCACCCTCATGAGCCCTTAGCTCGCTGGCTAGTGCCGAGGTTGGAACCCTGTCCCCAAAATACTGTACTGTACTGAACTGTAACAAGACAAACATTGTACTGGTCACACGTGCCCCAGCCACACTCACCAGGGTGAGCATGAGGCTCTGTGCACCATACCACTCCATGAATTTGGGCAGCCGCTGGTACGAGGCCTTCTCAATCCAGTCCATGTCCAGCAGCAGGTTGGCAGCAGCTAAGCCGGCAGCAACAAAGGAGATGCCGATGGCCAGAGGACCTGCAGCCAGCGATGCAACGACAGGTAGCAACTGCTGAATAAGGGTTGCAATGTCACTGGTGAACCAACGACCGCAGCTACAGCAAGCGGTCCTGGCTTGACTGGGGTGTGAAGAGGGCAGTGAGGTGTGTGCGCAGTTGTGCTCAACAAGTGCTGTGCAGCAACCATCAGACTGGCAGCCAGTACACACTCCTCCCCTCCCAATGACAGCGATGCAGGACACAGCCAGCAAAACACACTCAGAAGTGCCGAGATGGGGTGTGTCAGCCCCTGAGCAATCCATAGGCACAGAGCTGACCAGTCCACTGCAGTGACTGTGACTGTGGTCTGGCAGCCTCTGTGGTGTGAGGCTGCCAGCACTGCTTCCAAGCTCACCTCCGCTGAACAGGCCTGGCAGTTTGAGGCCCACCAGGCTGCCCAGGAACCCCAACATGATGGCAACAAAGTAGCCCCCTGTGACTGCACGAACCTGCATGCAGCACATACGACAGCAACAAAGACACAAGAACCCCTGCTGTCAGCGCTGTCACAGAGGATACTACGACATCGGCTGAATTCACAGCTTGTGCAGGATAAGACCCACAGGGCAGCCTGGTGGTACTTGCCAACACCACAACCCAACCACAGCAGCAGTTGTGCTATACACCAGGAGTTGTCGCTGGCGAGCTAAGCTACAGCCTTGCTGCTGTACATGAAACCAACAGGCTGGCTTCAGCACTCAGCTGACGTCACAGGACACAGGCGCTGCGGCTGCTGCTGCTGGGCGTCAATCGGTGGAGTTCTCGTGATACAGGACGCTCACCGTGTCTGCAAAGCGGTCAGTGACCTGGATGATGCGGGTCTTCAGTGCAAACAGCAGGCTGGCTGCTGTGCTGAACGTCAACAGCACCGCATTCATGGCAATACCTGCAGGACAGGCCGGTGCAACGTTATCCCAGTGGCCAATCAGTAATGCATGACCTACTACAAAGTTGACGGTCAACCAAACCTCAACATAACGCAGCACCTGGTGCTGAGGTGCCTCTGAAACATACACATACACACACATACAGGGCTGCTAAGAGGGGCTCTATTGCAGCTTCATGCATGTTCGTGGCCACACTGTTCCTGCAGCCTGACGCTTGGTGGGATTCCCCAACTGCTTCCTGGCTGAAGGATGGTGCAAGGTAGATGCGCCATCAAGCACTCTCTGCAGGCAGCAACTTACCGGGATATGACATCTCCAGCACTGCTGACATTGCCGCCATCGCCACACCTTTGCACAGGGCGTATGTGGGGGCTGTTACTGGGGACCAGGTGGGTTTGAACATGGACGCCACAACTGCCAGCAAGCCCACGACTCCACACGCCTTGGCTGCACCCAGCGTCCCCATCGCTGCTGCTGCATTGCCTGAGAAGATCTGCGCACGGTGAGTGGATTGATGTAACACGTGCATTGGGGTTACAGAGGTCAGGCCGCCAGCGAGCATGATGTTACGAGGTGGCCACACACCTCATAGTATGCAGGGCTTGTGGTGAGCAAGATAACATCAACCCTATAAAGACCGATACAACTGCCGTCCTCATCAGGATGCTGTACTGCAACAAGCAGGCAGGCAGGCAGGCAGGTAGGAGGGAGGGGCAGACAGCTGCCCCCCCCCCCTCCCCCTCCTCTGCTACCCAACGTTGCAACGTTGCTGCGCACCTGCATCCAAGTCACGGCCGCTGAGGCAGCTGACATGGCCATCAGCAGAGCTGCTTTGTTAACTGTGCCATTGAGAGTCATGGCTGTGCTGCTGCCACGCCTGCTAACCGTCGCTGAGTCCAACTGTCCATACTGGAAAGCAGGATTTGAAGACACGCCAGACAAGATGGCGCTGACGGCAACTGAACTGCGCCTGCTGCCCTGGGAGGCTCTGACAAGCCTGCTGCTGCATGGTGCAACCCTGCTGAAACACCTGCTCGCCTGGTGATGCTGCCGCTGCTGCAGAACAGTTGGCTGGGCAAGGGCTGCGCATGCACAGTCCCACACACAGGGGGTCAGTGGTGCTGTGCCCTGACATGCCGTGGGTGATGTTGGAGACAGTTAAATCCCTAGTGCATTATGTATCAAGTGAAAGGGGGATGAACTATGTAGTAGCCTTGCATGTTGGCCAGAAGCTTCAGTGCAAGAGTGCAGCACCAACCTCTCATATTGAAGTCAACAGCGTCTGCTGATCAAAGCTTTTTTGATTTGAAGAGCTGATCCCCTTGCAACGTCTGCTTGCTGTGGCTGTCCCACGGCCCACGGCTCCCTAGGGATCGATGGCGGGCGAAGCCGACTGCTTGGATTTGAATACAGCAGCACTATCCCACCAAACGACACTGCAGGAGCCCGCATTTGGCAGCGGTGGTCATGCTGGTCAGTAGCTGTGCTGGGGATGACAGGGGTTGTTGACTGTGTTGTTTGAAGGTGGATGTGCAGTTGTTCTCATCCGTCCAGTTCACTGCAGTTTGTGGTGATGATGTTATCATCATAACAACAACCGTCAACTGGGCTGGAGAAGGTGCCAGCAACAAGAACCACTGCAACAGGTGAGGGGTAACTGCGCCAGCCTGTCATCTGGTCACACGACACGGGCTTTGATGTCGACAAAAAGCCACAGCCGTCCACACAAAGTGAGTGCAACACAAAATGCTCATAGTGTCCCAACCCAAACGCCAGGCATGTAACGTTGCCCTGAACGGCCCACCCCACAATCAACCATCCGCGACACAACAGCAGTCCACAAACTGAACTGAACCCAAACTGAACCTACGTACAAAACACAACGCTGACAACAAGCGCTGCAATGCAAAAAGCACCCGTGAAAACCCGCCGCACGTCCTGTGATGACATGTCAACCACACGCCAGCATGACCTGCAGCCCACAGCAGCCCCCAAAGCCTTGCGCGCCTCACGGCTCCTTCACTGCCCCCTGCTGGTAAGCTCCTGCATGAACTTGTCATACTCCGACTGCGGGTTGGCCCCCTGCTGCTGCTGCTGCGGTGGCGGCGCCGCATGCTGCTCCGGCGCTGGGGCATACAGCGGGGCAGGCGGGGGCGGCGCCGCTGCAGGCGAAGGTGCAGGCTGCTGCTGCCACGGTGCCGCCGCTGCTGCTGGGCTGGGCGCTCCATGGTCCACTCCCCCAGGCAGTGGGGGCGGTGCCCCTGGTGGCAGCGGAGGGGGCCCCCCACCAGGAGGCATAGGTGGTGGGGCACCCCACTGTGGTGGTGCTGCCGCTGCTTGGTGTGCCCCGTAAGCCCCATAGGCATTGGGGTCCTGGTAGCCTGCGTACGCTGCGTTGGGGTCTGGGTAGCCTCCATAGCCTGGGGGTGGGGCCCCGTAGGGTGGGGGGTGCCCTGCCTGCGCGTAGGCCCAGGGGGGCGGTGCCCCGTACTGAGGGGGCGGCGCACCGTATGGGGGCGCAGCACCTGTGCACAGAGGGACAAGTAAACAAACAGATGTTGCATGTTTGGACAGTGCTATGAGGATTGAATACCTGCAGCTGCCTGCCGACAGTCGCATCTCCGGTAAAGCACCAGGTAGCAGCAATTGCAGGGACAGGTGCTCATAGGCTATAGCAGTGTGCTGAAAGGGGGTGAGGGACAGAGCCAAGTGCAGCAGCCTCAAGCACGGCAAACACCACCGCCATGCACGCGCCCCTTCAAGTTTGTGTATGTAATGGCACCCAGAGCATTCTGCTTACCATATGGTGGGGGCGGGCCCCAAGGAGGGGGTGCACCAGGTGGTGGCGGGCCCCAGGGGGGTGGCACACCTGGGCAGCAAGCAGCACACACAGACAGGCCAGCGTGATCGGCATGAACGACCCAACAAACGACACCAAATACCCAGCCAGTTGGCTATCTGCCAATGACGCCGCGCTGAGGATGCAGCAGTCGTGTCGATATCGTCTGCCGTGACCTGTCCAAACATGCACAGCTGTCCGCACTGCTTTGACACCTGCTGCGACAGGGGTTCACCTCTGTCGCAGCAGGTGTCAAAGCAGCAACTACAAGAAAAACTGTAAGGGACTGGCTGCACGCATTGCATGTAACAAGCAAGGGGCAGCAGGGCATACCTGGCGGCATGTGAGGTGGCGGCGCCCCTCCTGGTGGTGGGGGCTGGCCGTAGTGGTCGTGGTGCCCCCGGTCACCACCCCTGTGGTGGTCACGGTCAGGGTGGCCAAGCCCCTGACGGTTCCTTGGTGGGTCCTTCTGCCCGGCGATGCGCACGTGCAGGTTCTTCCCATCAAGCTTGTAGCCATCCATGCCTGCACAGCAGCACCAGGCGAACAGTCGGTGCATGCTGATGGGATGAGATGATACGTGCATGCTGATGACCCGAGGAGAGTCATGGACAGTGCTGCCTCAATGCGTTTGAATGTATAGGAAGACCTGCAATGTGGCTGGCATCCTCACTGTACAGCTGCTGACGTGCACTGACACAGCTGTGCACACGGAGGCTATGAACACTGCCACAACCACAGCAACAATGCAGACTACCCCCCCCCCTTTGGTCAAGCAAGCACTGTCAACATGACGCTGCCGCCCTTGCTGCTGCTGCTGCTGCTGCTCTTGTGGCCTCCTACTGCCCTGCTGAATGGCTGTCAGCTGATGTAGAGCAGAGCCTCAAGCATTCGAGGCACTGCGCAACACCAGCTGACAGCTGCACAGCAGGGCAGCAGATGCGCACAGGAGCAGCAACAGCAGAAGTTGGGGCTTTAGGTCAACCTACGGCCTGCCTCACCTTCCCTGGCCTGCCCTGCCTGCTCCTTGTTTGCAAAGCTGATGAAGCCAAAGCCCTTGCACACGTTGGTCTCACGGTCCGTCACGATGTGCACCTCCACAACGTCTCCGTACCTGTGGCGGCGTACGTACACACGTGCAGGGCAACGGGTGCATGGACATGGCGGAGGGCGGCAGAAACTGAAACTGTCACGTTCATGCTTGATAGTGATGCAAGGTAGCTGCAGAACAGCACTGCATGCAATAGCTTGACTGGGGGTGCGGTGAGCACACGCTTGCTTGGCAGGTGCGTTTGGTATAGGTGCCTTGGCACTGATCAATGTCTAGCACGCCTGCACGAGCCACCTCCCCTGAGGGGTGCTGTTGCGCTGGCTTGGTAATGCATGCAGGCCTTGTTGAGACCCTCCCTTGCAGCACTGACCTGCCGAAGATGTCCCGCAGGGTATGTTCCTGCACCGTGGGTGTGAGGCCAGCCACAAACAACTTGTGCTCCTCAATCTCAGGGCGAGCTGCACACACACGTGGGGGGGAGGGGGGGGAGAGGGGAATTTCAGCTTTGGCACCTTTCATGTTCCTTTGTTGTGGGTCATGGCTTGCACGCCGCACCCGTCAAAGCCAAGGCGGACACAGCCGTCAAACGGACAAAACCCTGATCTCGTATGTACCCCGTATTCAGACATTTCTGGGCCAGGTGAAGCCCTCGTGGCATCAAAGCACACACACGTGGAAGCACAGCCTGCGAGATGTACCTTTGCATTCTGCCTGCCATCCCAGCAGTTCGTGCCCCAAGGCTTACCATGCCGCTCCCTGCCACGATCGTCGCCGCCACCACCACCACCCCGCTGCCCCTTCTCGCTCTTCAGCCGCACTGTCAGTGACCTGCCATCAATCAAGGTGCCATCCATGCGATCACGCACCTCCTTGGCCTGCACGTCACATACAATACGTTATAGCACAATGCAGGTTGGAGGCGGGAATTTGTTTCGACGAGCCTAAAGACTCAAGGTCAGACGTGGGCCTTTGTGTACCCCAGCCTGCCATGTCCAACTGGTGGCAAAAGAAGAGGTATCTCAGAAGCATTCACCTGTCCAACCTGCCACTGCATCACACCCCATGCCACCTGTGTCGACAGCAATCTTGCCCGGCAATACAACCACAACGACAAGATCCCAGCAGGACAGTCAAGTAAGTTTTCAGGGTGAAGATGACATGTTTGCCTGCCAAAGCTGTCACCCCTCTCACCTTGACAGGGTCAGGGATGTGCACAAAGCCGAAGCCTTTGCTCATGTTGCTGCCTGGCTCTGTGATGACCTGTGCGTGCACCACCTGGGCGTGCGGCTCAAACAGCTGCCGCAGCATGTTGCTGTCGTACGCGTTGGGCAGGTTGCCAATGTACAGCTTGCAGTTCTCTGGCAGCTGCTCCCTGTGGGCACGGCCTGTACGGGGGACATTCAGCAACACACAAAGCACGTTTGAGATGGCGCGCATGCAGACCACTATCCAGCTGCTGCATGTGGTGTCTCAAGCCAACAGGTGGTGGCGGCGTGTCTACTCGCACCTGCCTGACACGTCATACTACTGTGATGGGTGTCAATGTAGCTGTGTGCAGGCAGAGGACGTGCTTTTAAGAAGGAATGCAGCGACAGGCAGAACCTTGCCGCCAAGGCAAGGCAAAGTGTTGGTTGCACTCGGCCCTGTGCACAGCCGCTGCTCTACGTGCAGTCAAATGCTGGTGTGCAGCAGCCCTGGTCAGGATCACATCATTCACCGTAACAATGACTAGCTTTACAGCCCGAGGAGTCACTCACCGTCCCTTTCCAGGCCCATCAGCTCTGGTGGTGGTGCTCCACCCAGGTCCACCATGAACTTCCTGTACTCTGCATCCTCATTCACCACAGGACCGCCATGTACGCGCGCCACATCACGTGCATACTGCTCGGTAACCTGCCGCCCAATCTGGTCGGGCAGCTTGTACACCTCCAGCTCCTGCGGGCATGGTCAGCACACAACCATCCAATTATGTCAGATCTATTCGTCGGATTCGTATCCTTGCTTCACCCCTTGCAGTGACATTTCAGTCCCATTTTGATCAAAGAAAATCAGCAGGGGGCTCAGCCAGCCCCGCCAATGGCACAGCAAGTATTTGAAGTCCAAGCAGCAGTGAGACAAGGTCTTACAATGCTGTGGGGTCTGTGCCGCAACACACGACATAGTATGGCTGGGGATGCTATGTACTGGAGTCAAGCAACTGGTGTGATCACTTACCTTGTTGGGGCACATCTCCGGCGTGTGTCCCTCCATGCCGCACAGGTAGCACTCTGTGACCTCCTTGAGTGTCCCGTTGAGTGCGGCCAGCTCCCGCAGCTGCAGCTTCTTGTGCTCGTTGTGGTCGTCATCAGACGGCGTGCACAGCTTCTCAATCATGGCGGACGCACGATCCACCTGCACACACACACAGCATAAAACCAATGGTACACGCGTGTCGCAAGTGTGTGACAGTTTGTGGATACACACTGAGCTGTTCTGGCATGGTACACATTTGTTGTCCCACCATGACTGTGCATGCACTCTTTCGACCAACACGCTGTACTGGTTTTACACAGAAGCGCGCAGCTGTGCGAGGTGCACGGGCATCATATGCTGAGGTTGCTGCAGCCGTCCAATCTGACTCGGTGACCCCATGCTGGCTGTACTGACTGGGCCCTGGGGGGACAGGGTTGACCAGTACAACAAGGCAGTAGGGATGGTTCTGCACATGCTGCGCCAACAGCCAACACCTGCAGTGCTGTCCTGCCGCAACAGCCTTGTCTAGGGTGTTTGCTGTGTGCACAGCAGCCTCAGGTTTGAATTAAACTTTCTGTCACTGCGGGGCCTTCACTCACGTCTTCCTGCGTCTCGCCTGTGACCAGCACGTGCAGCTCCTCGTCCTCCCCGTAGTCATACTTGGGGTCCTTGCTGATGCCCTCCTTCACACTGCCACGCCCACGGATGGCGATCTTGCAGTTGGTCTCACGCTGCACAACGCACGCAAAGGTAATTCACACAGCATGTAACTTACAAGCCACAAGCCAAGGTGGACGGATGACAAGTGGATCATGTAACAGCGCATTGTTGCCAGGGAGGCAGGGAAAGACACAGCTGAGTCGCCGACGCAGCGCTTACAAGCAGGGCTGCATAGGAGGGCCAGCACATATGCCTGATGGCCGCTAAGAGCAGCCACCAAGTGTCTGACACAGGAGACGCCATGTGGAACACACAGTGCAGCCTGCTGGCAACGCCGGTCACGGAGAACTGGGAGGAGAGAGAGAGTCCATCAGCACCGCACCTGCATGCGCTTCTGTGTGTTGCCGCGTGGGCCAATGATCAGCCCAATGAAGTTGTAGCCTGGGTACTCGTTGATGGGGATGTAGATCTTGCTGCTGAACTTGCGCGGCCTGCACACAACAACACACAGCCCCACATCATGTCACAACAACGCCCGCCACAAGGCCTGCACACGCATACTACACAGCGTGTGCTGCGCGTGCGTGTGCTGCCAGTTGCGCTCGGCCACTGCAATGACAGAAGGCAGCTGCGAAGGCGCTGGTCAGCTGAGTTGGAGAGCTGCAGTGCTCGGCTGAGCGGTTGGCTGCGGCTGAGCTGGCTGGCTGAGCTGCACGATGAGCAGAGTCCTACAGAAAAAAAGCGTAGCAGACTCTCAGGCAGAGCGCCCTGCTGACCTGTAGTCTGCGGGCGGCTTGTACTCAGGGTCATGCTTGATGACCTCCTCAATCAGCCTGTTGCGCCGTTCCACGATCTTCTCGCGTGCCCTGCAGGACACCCAGGCAGCACAGCACAGCACAGCACACATATTATCCATCTCCAACAGCATTTCAACATGCTGGCTTCACAATAGGGCCATTTCCGGCAACCACAAATCAGTGCCAGCATCATTACACCGTGCACATGCGCTGTACACCAATGCTCACATCTGCGGTTGTTCCTGCCCGCCACGCCCCAACCATCCGTGTCCCATTGCACCCACCTGATCTCGCGTGTGTTCAGCCGGATGCCGTTTGAGTCATAGATGGGCTCCGGCGAGGGGCTGCGCTCGTGCTCTGGCGGGATGTCCAGCTCCCCTGCCATGATCTTGCGGTTGAGCTCGTTCAGGCGCTCGTGCAGGCGCTGCAGCTGAGGGTCAGCATGGGACACCGTGCCAGGGTTGGCCAGCACAATCTGTAAACAGGACGGCAGAAGGTGGTGGCAAGTGAAGTTGCAGAGAGCTTGGTGAGTGATGTTTATGTGGCACCTACAGGGGTTACCTAACCGATGCTGAGAAGACAGACGAGGTTAATCCGGGCGAGGGATGAGGAGGGGCAGGCAGGGCAGCTAACTGTGCATGGTCGTTGGCCAGACTGCTGACTGACTCAAGATCAAAAGTTATGTGGCCCACTCCAGCACAGACACCTATGAGACGCAGCGCTTCATTCGCAATCCTCTCACCACTGAGCTTCTCTGCAACCGCCCTGCTACCGTAGTGGGGTTTTGGCACACCAACTGTGTTGTGCAAGAACCCCACTACAGTAGCAGGGCTTGCAGAGAAGCTCAGTGGTGGGGAGGATTGTGAATGAAGCGCTGCTGTGTTCAGCACCCACCATGCTAATGTTGGGCGCTGCAACTATGCGAAAGCAAAGGCCGAGACACCCATATGCTTGTGAGGATCCAGCTGTCTGGCCAGGCTGTAGCTGCCTGCGATGGAGTGACTGCCTGACAACCATGATACGAGCGCATGTGCTGCCCTGCTGCCCAGGCTCATGGCAAGAGCCCAAGCTTTGCCATGCATCACCCAAACCCCTGCCTACCTTCATGCCTCCACAGATGGTGACCTCCTTTGGCAGCTGCCCTGGAATGATGATCTGCCCCCCAACCGATGTCGCCACAATGATGTCTGTGCTGGTCTCCCACCTGCTGCGCCGCTTCTTGGGCTTTGACTCCTCGCTTGCGAACTCGCCTGCTGCTGGAGGGCCCCATTTGTGCCTCCGCTTGCGCTCTGGCTCCCCTGCTGGTGCCGCTGCGTCTGCTGCTGCTGGCTGGCCCTCCCCATTTTCCACCTTCACTAGCTGCATGGGGTCGTGGGGTGCGTGCTCAGCACCCAAGGGAGCTCTTGGAAAACCATTCTGCAGGCCAGCGTCCGCTACTGCCTCCATGCTTCAAGGACTGGGAAGAGTGCTGCTGCTGGAATGCCTCCTCCTGCCAAGGTGCTGCAGAGGTTCAGCCCGATCCGCGGATGTTGCTCATGAGTAAGGGAAAGCAGTGCGCATGTACTTCTCAGCAAAGATGACGGGACACTGGATCGCACCAAGCAAAACAGGCGTGATCGCTCGAGTCTGCTTTCACCGTCCTGCCTCGCTGCGTGACACGGCCTGCAACACTGACAACGCTCGGTGACGGTGGGTGTCTGGTCGTGAACCCTGGACCGAAGCAGCAGAAAGAGGTATACCGGACGGTCTTTGACTGCAGACAGCCCAAAGTCGAAGGCTTCACTTCCAATTGACTTGCCTTGCTCAGGGTAAAATTAGTCCTGGTTCTTTTTCCAGAAGTATCACAGCAGACTGATACAGCAGCAACATATAGCTGCACACAGGCAGATACAGCATAAACAGGACAAACAGCAGATACAGCATCCCTGCAGATAAAGCAACAGTCAATCTTGTCCAATCCAGAACATTACAGGCTTCAATGTTCTCTTCTGGGGCACTGCTGCAGACTGATCGCCGCTATCAATCAGCTTCTGCTCTATCTGACCTGCGTCCAGCAGGCCTGAGCCAGCCAGTGACACAGACAGCAAAAGATGCGTTGACGTGGCAAACAGACCGGCCCAGCACACCCGACAAAATTAAGCGCTTCCAGCACTATGCACGGCAGCCACCAGGGACAATTATTCGGCACCATGGCTCAGCCAATGGTGAGGTTTGTGCAGAAGACAAGGTGTTTGGCTGCAAGAGCAAGGCCAGCAAAGAGTCAGCAGGAGAATGCATGTACAGCTACCCTGACAGCGAGATAGGCCGCTGGAAGCTGGAGCAAAGTGAAACCGTCTACTCAAGGTATGCGTGTCTGTGTGTGACGCGCAGGAGCAATTGCTTACTTGAGCATGCTGCACAGTTGTGTGCAGTCTACTACGACACGTGCAAAATGCATCCGTGCCAAGTACTGTCAGAGGCGGGGCTGTCCAGCTGCAGGTTGGCTGCTTCAATTTCTGTTATCTAAGAGCTTGAAGAGCCGATCACAACTATGTGTACTGCATTCTGTGCAACAGTGTCAGGAAGGAGCCCCTTGGCCACAGCCCCAGCAGAGGTTACAACATGCCGGAGGGCATGGGCACCACAGTACCCTGCGGGAGGCCACTACATGTTGGGGTGAGCCCACTGGCAGCCCATTTTGTAGCTGACTCTGCAGGTTACAGCAAACAGTGCACCCTGGAGCCTTACACACCACTCAACACATGTCAGCAATAGCGCGGGCGGGATGCAGCTGCACACAAATATATGTGCTGGCCCTGGGCAGTACACAGGGCACAGCAGCCAGCCACGCATGTTGCAGCAGAGTATGGGTTCACATAGTTGCTGCTGTGCCACAACCACAGCTGGTGTCGTATGTTCCTGCAGACGCAGGAGGCCGCCAACAGCACGCGCACCATCATCTACCCACAGCAAGCAGCAGACGAGGACCAGCAGACCCACAGGATGTACCTGCAGAGCCACAGATCCTTTGAGCCTGGTAGGTGCATGCGTGTGCTGAGCCTGCACGCAGGGGTCGGCCGAGGCATGGCCACCCCTGAGATGGTGCAGCCATGCGTTGTGGTTGACGTTAGCCAGCAGATGGCCTCCTGCAGCTTGGTAAGAACTATGAGCAAGCCAGCAGTGCCGAGCACAGCAGCTGCCCATGCCTGAATTGCTGAATTGCTTTGCTTGGCTGGCTGCAGGAGAGCAGTATGTGCGGGAGTACGACTGGACCAAGGCCAACATCGACCCAAAGTCCCACAGGTTCGGGCTTGTGGACACGAAGGGCCAGCACAGCAGCGTCAAGCAGGTGGGTGGAGCAGCCGAACTGTTGTTGCGCACTGAATGAGAGGCATGTTGGCATGCTCTGCCGGTCAGCACAAACCATATCGAGAGCACCACTGCTTCCATGTGAAGCAAGCTGGCAAGCAGTTGATCCTGTAGGGTGCTGCAGCTGGCTGGCAGGACAAACCCAAGACTACTCGCACTGCTGCTGTACATGCAGATCATGCAGCCTGACCTTGATGAGGGAGTGCAGCAGCAGCCTGTGGCATCAGTCATCTACGACAGGCACAAGGCAACACTGGGAGACACGCTGGGGTGAGCACACACTGTGCTGGCATGTGCATCGCCATGCTAGAAATGTCCTGCACCTGAGCTTGTCTCAATCCTTGTCTTGCCTTATGCGGCCCTGCAAGCGGCACTGCTGTTCGGAGCTGCCACAAGTCAGTAGCATCGTAAGAGGTGCATGCAAAGCTGTGTGCTGGACGTGCTGCTCTATATAGATACATATATGTGCCTGCAGGCGCCCTCGGCTGCTGGGTGCTGGTCCTGGCAGCAAGGTGGGCCCTGACCACGTGTTTGGCAAGCCGTCAGCACGCGAGCGGGAGCCTTGCGTTGGCGAGTTGATACGCAGCAGTGGCGGCAGGGAGCAGCAGGTGGATCCAGGCCTGGGCAACTCGCCTACACGCTGGCGCAACACCAGCGAAACAGCAGAGCGGGTGAGTGCCATTTGGCCAGCTTGGGGCCCCACATGAGCCGCACAGATAGGCTGGATGGTGGGAGCAGTACATTCAAGGCTGCACACCAAACAGCACCTACGGCACCCATACCTGCACGCTCGTCTTGCAGTTCTTCCTAATCTGGGCTGCTGTGCCACGCATGATTGACCTGCTTGTCCTTCGCGACACAAAGGCCACGTCGGCGCCAATGTCCTCGATTTGTGGTGACATGTGCGGTTGGGTGCTGCAGGTGTTCGGATTGCCCAGCGTGCGCACTGATGTGCCCCTTCCAGCAACCCGGTCAGTGGCCAACACACACAACTTTGGCAACGAGCCCACAGCCTACCAGCTGCTTACCCCACCCAAGTGCGTTGACCTAGGGGTGAAGGAGGAGCACTTGCTGCAGCCAAGGACGAGGCAGGAGATGCAGGAGCTCCTGGCTGAGGCTGGTATTGGCCTGGTAGAAGACGAGTTTGAGGCAGTCTTTGGCATGGCAGTGGCGCTGAACGGCACAGGGTTTGAGGAATGCAGCTTGGAGCAGCTGATGCAGGCCCGCAAGGAGTACCTGAACCATTGTGCAGGATTGATCTGAGCTGTCACGGTAACCTCCCAGGCACTCGCTGGCATGTTCCAATGTTTGACGAATTTGCGGGTTTACCCGAGTATCCCGGGAAAAGTAAATTGCAGTCAATTTTCATCAAGCCAGCGATGTCTTTGGTGCTCCAGGCCCAAAGGAAACCAGTCTTCATCAGCAGTAGATCGATCACCAGATATTTCTTCCAAGCAAAAAAGCCTCACTGCAACCAACCCACCCCAGTCTGCACAGCAATAAACTATGTCAGATGAAGAGGACGTTCTCGTTAGCTATGCAGACCTGCCCGAAGCTGTGGTGCATCTACTGTTCAGGCGCCTCTATCTGCCAGACCTGGTCAGTGCAGCTTGCGCGTGCAGCGCCTGGCACAGGTGAGGCTCCTTTGACAACTACAGTGCAGCAATGGCTTGTCAGGAGCTTCTGGTGGCGCCTATCGTGTTTGCAGCACATCTTAGTGTATCAGCGCCACATCACCATATGGCTGAAGGGTGTAGTGCCATGAACCTTTTGCCGCATGCTGCAGCGGACTGGCCCATTGAGCTGAGTCGTCTTGCAGTGCAGGTTCCTGTCGGCTGTGTGGCGGGGCAGATGCCTGACCCGCTGGCACCACTGGGCATCACCACCCCCAGCACAGGATGATGACGCAGCAGCATGGCGGGGCGCGTACATTCGCAGGCACAAGGTGGGCATTGTCAGTTTCTTTATGGTGGGCTGGTTTCTCTCACCAGGGTGAATGCCAATTTAATGCTTCCTGGACACACAATATAACCACAGGACAGTGCTGTCTTGGATGCACCCTTTCTGGCTGCAGCATGCTTACAGCCCGGTTGACTGTTGTGCATTATGGGGGAACCGTCATCCTGCATGGGGGCTTGCATGCAGACTCTGAAAGACATTGCTGCTGTTCCTGCATGCATGAATGCACACCCACGCAGGTGGACGCTGCCGTCCTGGAGCTACTGATGACCAATGCAGCCTGGCCTACACGGAAAGCAGCCACCTTTGACGCAATCCTGGCACACGGTGCCGATGCAGTCGATGTGCTGACAGCGGCAGCACAAGCCAGCAGCCTCAGCGGCCTATTCATCGGCCTAGCCCACCAGGCACACATGGCGCTGCTCGTGGTGCAGGGGCAGCTGGCAGGGCAGCACATTCAGGCGCTTTTGGCAGCAGAAGCAGGCATGCAAGGTGCTAGCGGCCCGGGCCCTGCAGCCGCGGGGAGCTCAGTCCCTGCTACCCCCTCCACAGGGCAGCGGGAGCAGCCTGACCCCACCTTACCTGCAGAGACTTCACCGGATTATGTGCTGGAGGTGGCCCTGCACTTGGTGAGCAATCGTGGCAAAGAGAGCAACATTCAAGCCCAGCATCACTAAATGTTCACATAAGTCAGCGACGTCGCTCTTGACAGGACAAGATGGTGGTGTTGTTATGCATGGCCACTGTGGGCGCCACTGGGCCAGGGCAGCAAGGCGCTGCATGCTGTGCATCATGCACAGCTGAGCCGGCGTCGGCCGTTATGTTGTGCTTTGGCAACAGTCGATGCTGTTCAGCAGCATCAAAGCAACAGAGCAAGTAGCTCTTGACAGTAACAGGTTTCACCTCCCGTCCCTGCAGGCCCAGTCGCTCCACCCCCTGTCAGACATGTCTGCTGTGAGGGACATTGTGGCCCGGCTGGGCGATGAGCTGGGCAGGAGGATGCAGCATGCAGGGGCACAGCCAGGCAGCAGAGAGGTGAGCTGCCTCCCTGGGGCCTGCTTAGTACATCAGTGCACGCACGCAACACACCACAGCTGTGTGCAGCCACTTCAGTTCACGTATTAGGCATCAGTTGAATCAAGTGGGATGGCGGCGACAAACTATTATCAGAACCTTTCCTGTCATGCTCGCCCCTGCTGCAGGCACTGACCCTGCTCAACAATCTGCTGTTTGGCGATGCGGCAGCCTCAGAAGCACCTGCTTCAGACCCAACACAGGCCCAGCAGCAGGACATTGCCACAGCGCTTGAAGGTGCAAGCAGCAGCGGGGGCCAAGCTGCCTGCAGCAGTGGCTGCTGGCCAAGCCTTTGGCCACGCAATGCAGAGCTCCATGGGTCTGAGCTATCAACCTTCACCATCCCCTCTGATGGCCGCTCTGGCCTTGGGTTCAAAGTAAGTGCCTGGGCTGCAGCCACACAGATCACCTGGCAGCTTAGACCATTTGCTGGTGCCTGGGTTGAACAAGGTAGACACTGGAAAGTGTGTGTGGCACGTGTGGCTACTGCCAACATTCCCTGCAATCGATTGCATGTGTTGTATGGAAGTGTTGGGTCGCCATCATGCTGTGACTGAGCCTTGCGCTTGGGCAATTGCACATGAACTTCATGTTGTTGAACAACCACCACGCCTCGTTGGGTTAACCTGTGTGACCGTGCTGACCCTGTTGGAAGGCTGTTGTCAACACCTCCGCACTGCCCTAAGCTGTTGTGCGCCCAACGAACTATCCTTAGCAGCAGGGCTAGGCTACCAGCGCATTGCTGCCCACCACACCCCCGATGTACTCGCTGGTGTGTGCCATGCTCCCTGGTGCCATGCTGTGCTGCCTTCCGCTCCCCAGGGCTCCCCTGATGCCTATACCCATGCTGCCGGCAGCTGCATGGACTCTGTCCTAGCTCAGCGCAGTGGTCTGCCCATCACCCTGGCCATACTGCACAGGGCTGTGGGCAAGCGGGTGGGGCTGGATGTTCAGCTGGTCAACATGCCAGGCCACGTTATCAACAGAGTGGTGCTCAGCAACAGCAGCGCCGGCAGCTCCAGCGGCAGTGGCGCAGGTGGCTTGGCAGGGCAAGAAGCGCATGAGGTGTACGTGGATGCGTATGCTGGCAGTGAGAGAAGTCAACAAGACGTGCTGTGAGTTGGGTACTTGGCCCCAGTACAAGCACCGTGTATTGAATACGCACTACTATGGCACACTGGTAGTTGACATGCCTGGGGGAACACCCCTACTGTGGATGTGCCTGCTGTCCTTGGAAGGAGTACCAATTTTGTGGGTGCATGCTTCACGACATGCAGCAGCTTGTTGTACACTGTCTTGTCTTTCTGCCCGTCAGGTTGCCTTCATCTCCTTGAACACCTGCCTGCTCTTGTTTGTGCTGTGTGTGTGTCCTGCCTTAGCGCTCTGTAATGTGTGTGGTCTGCGTGCTGCAGGGAGCAGCTGGCACAAGCCTGGGCATTTTTGGGTACAGCCACGGGCTTCATCAATGACCCTGCCATGCTGCCAAACATGTCAGCAGGGGATGTCTGCAGGCGCATGCTGGCCAACCTGTGCAATCTGTACAGCCAGCGCACATCCGTGGATGCAGCCATGGGTAGCTACGCCTGGGTGGCCACATCCATGGCTTTGGCAGCCCCGCTTGGTCAGCTGTGCCCTGTCTCAGGTGTGCCCAACACTATCCGGCCGTTCCGGCTAACAGGCAGGCAGCTGCTCTCGGAAGCTCTTGCCCTGGCACTGCCCCCTGGGAGACATATGAGCGACTTGATTGCACAAAGGGTGTTGGACGTGGCCAACAATTGCAAGGAGGGCACTTTGGAGGTACCAACCTCGAGTCAGGTGAGGTGACTGTTTGGGCGGGGAACATCCAAACTTGATGATCCAGTAGTGGTGGTTGCTGAAGCGGCAGGAATGAGTGCATGCATCAAGCCAGCATGCCACTTGCAACCTTAGGGGGCCGGAGCTCATCAGCACACACTACGTTCCAACGCACGTAGACCCAACTTTGGATTCCTTGGATGGTGAGATGGTTGATCATTGGCTGGATGCACTCCCTGTGTCTACACACTGATGTCAGCATAAATTGCTAGCAGCTGTTGTGGTTTGGATGCTTCCTTGCCGTTGCTGTGATGTCGACACACGGGCGAAGTACACATGAGCTGTTAAAACACCAGAGGTGTCATCCGGGCACGTGCACCCTGGGCCCCTGTTGAATTGACCCAGGTTTAGGGCCCTGCTTGTTGGTGGGGAGCCTTGAGGAGAAATAGAATGCAAGCGAGTCGGTTGTCCTGAGGCCCAAGCTGCTGCTGTCACCAACAAAGCGCTGTGCATGCTTTGTGCAGGGCTCTGGCAGCTCCAGCCTCAGCCAAGTGGAAGCAGCACAGTACAAGGTGCTGAGTGATGAGGCAATTAAGTGCATGCCCTCCGGGCCACCTGCATACTGCAGTCCAGAGTTTGTGGATACGCCTGATTGCCAGCTGGGTGCTGGGGAGTACCCCATTGGCACACCTGTGCAGGTGCATGCTACAGTGCCGGGATCACATGGAATGACGGGCCTTGTGGCGTGGAGAACTCAGCCAGTGAATCAGGTACGGGCCTCAGGACCGCACACAAGGCAGGAGTAGCACTGCCAGTGACAGTTAACTGTTGCTGCAGCTGGCAGTGACGTTGTGACATCGCCAGTGTCACCAGTATCACTTCTTGTCTTGTTGGTGTCACTGTTCTTGGCACTACTACTGTCTCTGCTGTTGGCACAGGAAGTGGCACCCTGTTCCTGTGAAAAGGATGGATCCAAAGGATGACATCCTGCCACACAACAATTGCGGCATCGCCCACTGGAATTAAGCCAGGAGTATCTTAAGCCTTTTTGCTGTCTTCCACCAATTAATCAATTTTTATGTTTGTTGTCAATTTTATGTTTGTTTTATTATAATGTTATAATCTCCCACAATTGCACCACTACATTTGGGTGATTATGTTTGCCGTCTGAACAAGACACGCTGCTGATTGGCGGTGGCTGTAATCACTATGGTCCTCGGGACCCAACAAGTGTTAGGATCACAACTTGGCCTTTGCTGGGGCTGCCTGTGTCTCTCACAAGCACGAAACTGTGTTCACACAACTATGTGGACACGACAACAGAGCACTATTTTGCTGCTGTTTGCTGCAGAATATGGCCGTGTGCTACAACATCTTGCGCCAACCAGACGGCCACCACGTTTCCCATACCTTTGAGGTCGAGGCACTCAGCCCTGAGGCATCTACAGCAGGACACACCCCACCCTGGGCCTCTGACAGCTGCCTTGACACCATAAACCAGGCCCAGCAGCTGCTGCGCAGGTCCTGCTTTGAGGCAGGGTTTCGCGACCAGCTCACCAGCTTCCTGAAGAGCAGCGGCCAGTGGCTGGAGGCACCTGAGTCTTGGGGCCCTGTACTGCAGCATCTGATCAGTTGCAGCAAGGGCCTGGGGTACGGGTTTGAGGCGGTAATGTATGATGCAGCTGGGCAGCAGTGCTTCCTGGTGCCGAATGCTTTTGTGAGGTACATGTTTCCCAAGGGCTGACTGCGGGCATCATCTGGGCTGACGCAGCTCACGCTGCGCAGCGGTAGCAAGCTTGTGAGTCATGTTGGGTGACAGTGTTTGTGTGCCACACAGTGTGTGTGCTTGCGGTGTGTAGCGGTGCTATGTGTCCATTGTTCAGTGGCATGCACATCACCCTTGGCACCAAGCAGCCAGGGTGGTCGACATCGTGTGGTGGATGATTACAAGTTGGCAGGTGCAAGTTGTTGCATAGTAAGGGTGGTGCCCCATCACACATATGCGTGGAAGGCTTGTACCGGGCAGCCAGAGGCTTCATTTCAATCATCTGTAGTTACATGGTAAAGGGTGTGCAACCCCTGCACGGGTACGACATCCTTGTGTGCATGCCTTTTTGTTCAGATACAGGATGAGGACTCCCTGCAGTGAGGCATTGAGGCCATGCAGATGATCTGTGGAAACAACAATGTTTAGGTTTGTAGACACACTGCGGCAGAAATCTGAACGCATGTGAGCTCATGTCCAGACAGCACTGCTCCACAGTTGCGGACCCTGCAGGGTCATTGGTGCATACCAACTCGGGATGTGAGGTTGCCGGCCACAAATACACAGCATGCCCACACATGTTCTGCGCACAATCCAAATTGCAATCAGTTGTTGGCGCCATGCATACAATGGGCTCGTGGCAGTGCCAGCTGCTCTGCTGAACAACGTCTTTGCGGAATCAAGCCACCAATTAGATGGCCCCTGCAAAGCTGCTGTACACACCCTTGACTACTGTACTGTCTGCAACTGCTGCAACAGCTGTACAAACCAGACTTCGCCCCTCAGCCCCGCCAAGTCTTCATCTGCTGCCACTTCAGCAGCAACCAGGGCTTTCGTTGCTGCCAAGTCCTGTAGGAGCTGCTGCGCTACTGACGGCTGTCCTGCCAGTGCCGCTGCACATGCTGCATTGTAGCGCACGTCAGCACGCTCACTGGCATCTCCCAGCAAGTGCGGTCGTTGAAGCGCAGAGTCTGCGGGCAAGTGGTGGGTGGGAAATGGTGCAGGAGTGCGGTTGGGAAGGGCGTTCAGTGGATAAGTACACAAGGTATGCTTAGCTCTGCCTAGCAGAGGGAGGCTCTGGCAAGCAAACTGAATATGCTGTCAACAACAGCAATGGTTGACTGCCAGTCTTCATCCAGTGAATAGGTGTCAATGAGTATGCCGTGCATGACGAGGTGTGTGGCGGCAATGCAGCTGCATACCAGTGTCAGCCATTAACGACAGCGCCAAGCAAGTTGCAACTACTAATAGCTGCGGTGACAGCAACAGCTTCTAGTCATCGCATGCCCTGTGGTGTGGTCAGTACTTACTGTAGTGCCCAAGGGCAGTGGCTAAATGTGTCGCAGCGGCAGCTGAGTCGCCCTGGCGGGCTGACAGCTTGGCAAGAGCTACAGCAGCCTCAGCAAGGCCAACCTGCAGGACAAGTACAAACAGCCCCTTTTGGCATAGCTGACTCATATCATAGATGACTCATATCATGTTTACACGTTTTCCCAGCAGGGTCATTGTGCCCGGCACAGCATGTGGTACATCATAACATCTACACAAGTGCCATACAGTGCAACACCAGTCTGATCGGCAATGACCACCCATGCCAACATAGCTGCCAAGGTCAGGGATGCAGCTACAGAATATTCTGCTGTGCAGTCAGTATACCCCTGATAATATGAACAAGTAGCTGCTTGTGTCTCACGGCTCAACATGCACAGCAACATGCAGCACGGGCATGCGGACTTGCTGGCCTGATGGCACCGTGCCACTTGGAATGCAGCCATGCTCGTGGCACATGGCAGCTAAGGATGGAAGGAAGTGCAAAGATATGGCAGTGGGGGTACTGGGTCCCAGCATGCTGTGTCAGTTCAGAATGCAGAGTAGACAATGGCTTTCCTTTGGCCGGGATCAAGTTAGTTGTACTGCTGCTACAGGCACTCACGCACCAGTGCATCTGCATTGGTCCTGCTGATGGTCAGAGCCGCCATATAGCCCTCATCAACAGCCGACTTGATGAGGGAGGCAGCCTGTGCTGCTGCCGAATCCGGCAGACGGCTAGCGCCAGTGGCCCCTGGCGCGCCCGCACTGCTGCTGCTAATGATGAGATCCGCTGCATCCATCATGACATCACCGAGGGCGTTGTGTGGTGCAGGGTCTGCTCTGCTAAACTGGATGCTGCTCCTGAGCTGAGATGCTGCCTGATCCAGCAAGGACTGCTTGAGCTGCTGGTCCTGTAGCATCAATAGATAAGATGTAGGGACGTAGCACAGCATGGCACAGCACATCACAGCGACGTCATGTGGGCGCAGGGCTTGAAACCACTCTTCGGCGCACAGTAGCCCAGAGTTGCAGGTTCGTGTACGTCAGCCAAAAGTGTACTACGTGGCAAGTACGCTCCACACCTTACGACCATTGTTGCCTATGGTCCGCCATGATGTGCCCGTCCCCAAAGACAGCACAGCAGCAAGCTTAGCACAACCGTCTGCTTGGCAAGATGGGTGAACTGAGACAATATTGTGCAGCCGCTGCACAAGATGCTCGGAGCATCTTGCAGGTAGTGGCAAGCAGCTGACAGTCAGGGTGGGTGTCTGCAGCTCCTTACCGTTGCATGTTTACTGATGGTGTGGAGTCCTGCGCCCCAATTGTGCAGCAAGCCCGGCAAGTCATCACCTACATGAAGCAGCAGCAGCAGCAGTCCCTACAGCTGGGCTGCCTGCCTTCCCCTGTGCGGAGGTGCCACCTGCTCCAACTTACAGGGCACGGCGTCGCCAGCTGTGCTGAATTGACATGCACCCGTATATGTGTCAGTAAATATGCTGCCCGTGACACTTCATACACGGCACACGCCTGGGGATCCCCGATGAGTGAGGGTGCGCACCGTTTGCAGAGTCACTGAGTGCACATGAGGCCTGGTAGGACTGCAGTGCCGCCTCGAAGGCTGACTGGCCATCACCAGGCTGGCCGGCTGCCAGGGCAGCCTCACCAAGGGCCACTTGGGCATCAGCCAAGTTGCTCAAAGTCTGCAGCATAGCGCATATTCACAATCAATCACGCCAGTCGATACAGGTAGGGAGCAGGGCCATGATCAAAGCAGTGACCATGTGGCGCAGCCGCATGTAGGGGGTGTCAACCAGTTGAGGGGACTGATTGCACAAGGCCCCTAAGTGAAGCCGCTACAAACAGGTGACTGTCCAAGTTGAACAGGATGGCTCAGACTCATGACGGGGGCCCCGCTTATGCATGGGAAGTTCTACTAGTGTGATTTGTGTTGGCCGCTCTCACTGTGATCACCCCACTTTCCTGTCACCTTACCCGCTTTCCACTTCCGCCACACACCCCAACAGCAGCACCTTGACACATACCACAGGTCAAGACACAAAAACAACCAGCACATACTGCAGTTTATCCATCGTGCAGGCTAAATGAGTCACTGACTAAGCAAGTGCAGCACCGCGTTAGCAAACCATGCGGACACATACCACAGGTCAAGACACAAAAACAAGCAGCACATACTGCAGTTTATCCATCGTGCAGGCTGAATGAGTCACTGACTAAGCAAGTGCAGCACCGCGTTAGCAAACCATGCGCTGTCAACACATGCCACTTACCGCTGCATCCTCTTCCTGAGCCAGGGCTGACTGATACAGCTGCACCGCCTGTGCTAGCAGGGCCATACCCTCACCACCACCACCACACAGCTCCGCTAAGCTGCACATTACGTTGGCAGCATTCACTGCTGCATCCGCCCGAAGCGTGCTGCTGCCTGCCGCTGCAGGCACCTGAGCATAGCAAAGCATGGCGGCGCGGTGTGCGGCAGAGCAGGGCTGGGTGGCGGCAAATGTAAATATCATGCCTGCGCTGTAAGCGTGTACACCGCAGCAGAACTTGCGTCCTATGTCATTTGAAAGCCTACTGCCTGCTGACAATCTGGTACTTGTTCGAAACTTCCCACCGTCAAAAACTTTCTTTCAGCACTGCAGGCACAGCATCATACTATTCACCTTGTCCCCAACACCTTCAAGGTAAACACGGTGTCCCTACCTGCTTGTATGCCTCCAGTGCTGCCCTGTATGCCTCCATCACAGCCTGCTGCACCTGCTGCACATGGCCTGGCTGTGCCAGCACATCATCTGATGCCTGCTGCAGTACCTCACGCTGCAGGTCTGCCCAGCTCTGTAGACACTCAGCCTGCACACCACCCGCAACAGCGACGGCAGCAACCAGCAACAGTATGCAACACAGTTGCTCAGCAGCACCAGCAACAACAAGCCAGCAACCGCAACACCGTCAGCAGCACCGGCAGCTGCCACAGCAGCTGCAGCTGCAAGCTGGAGGGGACACGCTGTTGGGTGCTGGCGCTGACAGCAGCTGTACAGGAATGCACAATGCGCTGGGTCGCTGTGCACATGTGCAAGGACAGCCCCCGCAGCGGAGGCCTTGCAGGGACACAGGCACACACTGCCAAAAGGAGCTGACTCTGCAGGGAATATAAATTCAAATGTCACTTGTTGCTGCTGCTGGTTGGCTGACTGCAGGGCTGGTGTTTGGCAGTGCAGGGCTACACAGTTCCTCACCAGGCCAAATGCTGCATCCACAGCTCCTTCTGCATCCAGGCCAGCCGCTAGAGCCTCCCTGTACTTGGCCTGCAAGGGCAGGTAAGTTGGTGGTGCTATAGTCAGCTTGAGGGATGGCTTGCCCTTGTTTGTTGACAAAAGCTATAACACTTGCTTTTCCTCATGAAAAACGCGGACCATGCAGGGCTGGCATAGGATGTTGATGCCTGTCACTGCTCAGCCCTTGTGGCCCTACTGCTGGCTGCCGAGGATGATGCCTGACGGCTGCTACATACATGGCTGCAGAAGTGAGGCTACTGCGTGTCGCGCCCAGGGGCTTGCTGGGTGCGGCTGAAGGCAACTCACAACAGCTGCTTGGAATGCATTCAGTGCGTCTTGACCACTGCGCCTCTCTGCGCGCTGCTGCAGTGTCTCAGCATCTGCAGAGCAAGAGACCACTGGTGCTGTGATCACATAGGTGTGTGAAGCTGCATAAGTTGTTGCCAGTAGGACACTGGCAGTGGTGGTGCAATACTTGTATGTGCAGGTGCCTTCGAGTGAGTCAAGTTGAGCATACCTTGCAGGAGCGATGCTGGGGTGACTGCTGCAGGTTGTGACGGAGACGCTGACTTTCTGTCTCTCCCACGGTAGCCTCCCCTATTGGACATAAGTGCCTGGTGTGACCCGCTTCAACAGCAACAGCAGAAGTGTGCTACTGCTGCTGCACCAAGCTAGGGCAGACTGTGCTGGCGGCTGTATCAAGAGCAAGAATCACTTGTGGGATGAGTGATATGATTTTTGTGTGTTGTGACGTTGGTCACCAAGTCGAACTGATCTTGCTGATCTGATGACGATTACTGTCCTGCTTGCCCAAAGCTTGTTCGCAAATACAAGCCATAAAAGTTGCAGCTCAACATTTACAGTCGGGCAAATGATCGGCAAAGCTCCCTGTGGTGTAGGGAGAAAGTGTATGTACATCATGGTACTGGATGTACCTTGTGTGTACCAAACCATACCAGCAACCGGACAAAAATATAGTACAACATGTACACAACATGTACACACCAGCAACCCCATCAGTCCCCCTTCTGCATGAGGGCGGCATAGTTGACGTTCAAGTCGCCGTCGCTCAGCGTGAACTGTCCACTGCTCGGCTGCAGCACCATACCAGCCAGCAGCTGCATCTGCAGCCCTGCATCACTTGCCATCATAGCAAGCTCCTGCGGCGTTATGAACTTCGTCCAGCTGTGAGTACCGGCCGGCACCAGCCGCAGCAGATACTCGGCACCAACAATGGCGAGCGCATAGGATGCTGGGGTGCGGTTCAGGGTCGTGACAAAGACCTGCCCGCCGGGCACAGCTGCTGCTGCAAGGGACTGCATGAAGTGCTGCGGCTGCTTGACGTGCTCTATGACCTCTGACGCCATGACCACGTCAAAGCTGGCACCATCGGCGACAAGGCGCTCCAGGGTGGTCTGCTGGTACCTGCGGGGGGGGGGGGGGCATGTAAACAGCACACAGGAACCAAGTGATGTGTGTGTTGGGATGGCAAGGGGGGGGGGGGGGTGGCAGGGGGGGGGGGCAATATACGACACATGTCACTCAGCCTTTTGGTGCTGGTGCACTTGCCCGCAAGGTGATGCAGCAGGGGTAGATGCGCAGCCGTGTGGCCACCTGCAGCCACTCCTGCTCGAACCCTACATGCCCCTGCTCAACCCCTCCTTGGTCCTCCTGCAAAGAGTGGAGTGCAGCGGCCTGATTGCGTACAGCTGCTGATGCTGCGCACAAGCACCATCGTGCCCCGCAGTCTGATGTTGGCCATGTCTGCTCCTGCCCCAATTGATGGCACATGCCACAACTACCTATACAACCACTACCAACTACCTATACAACCTATACAACCATTGACAATGCCACAACTACCTATACAACCAGTGTGCTGCAACGTCACCAGGGTCCCTCCCCCAACACTCACTTGATGCGCTGGGTGAGCAGTGGGTCTCCAGCAGCATGAGCAGCAGCTGCAGCCACACCCTCAGCAGACACATCAATCCCTGTCACCTGCGCCCCCATCCTCGCCAGCGGCTCACTCAACAGCCCACCACCACAGCCGACGTCCAAAACCCTGAGGCCAGCAAGGGGCTCTGCTGTGTTGGGGTTTAGGCCCCGCAAGCTGCATAAACCCTGGCGCAGGAAGCTGCAGCGTGCTGTGTTGAGGGCGTGGAGGGCTGCGAAGGGGCCGTTGGTTGTGTCCCACCAGTGGTCAGCTAGGGCGGCAAATTTGGCAGCCTCCTTTTTGTCCAGGGAGCTGTATGAGGTTCCTGCCGAGCTGCTACTGCTGCTGGGACTGCTGCTGCTACTGCTGCTGACAGAGCTGCTGCCACTGGTGCTGGGAGTGCTTGTGGTGGTGTTGTGGCTGTGAGGGGCGTGTGCACTTTGAGGGGCGCTGCTGTTCAAGCCTGTGGGCGTGCTGTTGCTGGGCTGTTGTGTGGGTGAAGCTGAAGCAAGACTGTCACTGCTGCTGCTTTGGCGTGGACCTGCGCTGGTGTGGACGCTGCTGCATTGTTGCCCGATGCGCTGCTTTGGCAGCTGCTGGAGAAGGCTGGAGCAGCACCTGAAGCAGGCAGTTGGTAGGTTGATTTCAGTGCCACCAGCCTGATGTCAAAGTTATGACATGCCTGCTGCTGAAGGACGTTGCAGAACTCGGTGGTCTGGCTCAGTGGTGCATGACCAGGCTGGCAACTTTTGACACATGCTACACTTGCAGCAGGCACCATGAGGTCTCTCACCTCAGCAAACTGTAGCTGATCGTACCTCCATTGCCTGAATTGAGGTGCACAAGCAGGCCTTGCATGCTGTGGAGTGGAGACAAGGTGAGATCAGTGATGACTTAGTCGAAGGATTTGCCAGATTCTTCAGGTACACAGTCGACAATAGGCTGTTGCTTGCCAATACATGCTTCTTGAATGCACAATTGGCTTCCTTCCCCTGCCTCTGCTCATCATATGGTTACATAAGCTTGACTAACGCCCTTTCGTACACATTGCTGCAGGGCTTCCCTGTCAACGTGCGATATATGCCTATTGTTTGATTGTTGTAACCAGGCTACCAGTGGTTGGCCCCTTAACCCCTTGTGTGACCTTCCACTTGCTTGTGCCATTGGACACTCCATCTAATCGCCATCACAGCGGTTGCTCGCTTGCTGTTGCCTTTCACTTGCAGCCAGACTCTCAAGCTAACCGTTAGGCCACATCACGTTGTGCTCTGCGCTCGTAGCACCTCTGTAGGCTTGCTGCTGCTCTGCTGACTGAGCAGAGAGTCAGGGGTTTCTAGCACACAGCAAAGCAATGCAGCTGTTCAAGAAGAAGCCTGATGTCAAAGGTGTGTGTATCTGCTGTCATGGCATGCCACAAGCGCTCTCAGGGGCTTCATGCTGCATAGGCAAGCCAGCTGCTTGCAACGTCACACGCCAGGCATGTGCACTGTGGTATCAAGCAGAAGCATCTGCTGTGCCTGTTAGCCATCCGGTCACACACTCTTCATGACAACTTATTGCACTGCCGCTTGCTTGGTTTGCTTGCCTTTCTTGGCATTGCTGCAGAGGTGGTGCGTACCTCCCAGAGAGAGATACGCAAGGGCACGCGGGACCTAGACAGAGAGGTGCTGGCCCTCAGGCGGGAGGAGCAGAAGCTCATCCTCGAAATCAAAGCTGCTGCCAAAACCAACAACCAGGCAGCCATGCGTGTGTTGGCCAAGTCACTAGTACGCCTCAGAAGTCAGATTGCCAAGCTGCAGGGCTCGTCAGCCAACCTGAGGGGCGTCAGCACAAACCTCACAACAGCAGCTGCCAGCACCACAGTGGCACAGTCCATGGGCACTGCAACAGCAGCCATGTCAAAGATGCAGCAGCAGATGAACCCTGCGCAGGTGAGCTGGGTGCTCAGTGATGCTGAGCAGCGCCTCAGCCCTGGAGGAGGGGGGGGGGGGTGCAGGTTCCTGACTACTCCCCAGTGCCGGCATGCATGCCTTGTTGCCTCAAGATTTGTTGTTTTTGTGAGCAGCTGAGCAGAGCCAACGATGCAGTAGATGCTGGGCCGTGTGCATGAATGCCCACCCTGCTCCCACTCTGCCTCCTACCCAGGCGCATTGGGTACTCGACTGTGGGTGTGTCTGGTAGAGGACCACCACACTACCGACTTCACCCCCCCCCTTCCTGTCAGCCAGCAAGTTTGCGTCAGATTGACATGGGGTGTACTGTATCAGAAAGGCTAGCCATAGCATGCATGAGCAGCAGCAGCTGCAGCATCGGGTCGCGCTTGGGTTGCGTACGCTGCCCAGGCACTGCATTGGTGCACATCCACGTCAGCGCACCCCCCCCCCTCCCAGTGTCTTCAGTGCACACAACGTGCATCGTAAATCAAGATCCAGACATGCCCGCTGTAGTGGCGTGCTGACTGGGTGCGCCTGCTGCCGCCGCATGGGTCTGTGTGTGTGTGCAGATCAACAAGACGATGCAGCAGTTTGCCCAGGAGAACATGCGCATGGAGATGACGCAGGAGATGATGGGGGACACCCTGGACTCGGCACTGGATGATGAAACGACGGAGGATGATGCAGCGGAGCTTGTAGGACAGGTGAGGACAGGAGCAGACGAGTCACAGCAGGGCACATAAGCGTTCAAGCACAGAAGCAAGGGGGCAGCCATCCAGGGGGGGGGGGGGGGGAGCCCGGGGGGTGAGGGGGGGGGCGAAGGAAAGGGGGAGACATTCCGCAACTGGTGTTTGCTGGCGAGAGGCGGGAGGAGGATGCAGCACAGTTTGTAGGGCGGGAAGGGCATGGCATGAAAGGTATCGGCAAGTGTTGCGGTCAGGCGGCAAGGGAACGGCGTCGACGAATACAGCATGTGTTGCGGGACTGGCGAGTGGTTCCTTGTATGTGCGATGGGGTCGTCAATTGCATGATTCTAGTGCAGGGTCAAGGGTTTGGTAAGATTGGCCTGCATTCGTAATAATGCTACATCTCTTGCGTGCTTTGGGGCTTTGTAGGTGCATCAATGTCTGCACTTGCAGCAGCACTGTGGGCCCTCTTCTTGCAGGCATGTCTGTTCACATGTGTCTATGTGCTGACCCTCCCTCTTGTCACGTGCTTGCCTACTGCTGCTGCAGGTGTTGGATGAAATCGGTGTAGACCTGTCGGCACTGATGGGCGCAGCGCCACAGCGCAAGGTGGCGCAGCAGCAGCCGGCAGCAGCAGCAGCAACCAGCGACAGCGAGTTGCAAGACCTGCAGGCGCGGCTAGCTATGCTGAAAAGCTGAGACGGGGCGCTTTCAGGCAGCCTTAACAGTTCACATGCTAGGCCAGCGGCTACAGCTACATCAGCACAGCCTGCAGCTGCATGTGTGACCTTGGCGCCGGTCAGCACACAGTGTGGGCCTTCAGCACCAGGCGTCCTGATGTTCCTGCGATTGGGGTGGCATTGTTTGCCAGGTAGTGGCAGGGTATGTCCCTGAGGCTGGGGCTCAGGTGTTGTTGACAGTTCCGGTGCCTGAATTGCCTGTTGCACAGTCGTGGTGGCAGACGCCTGGGGCTGTCTTTTGCCCCAGAAGTTGACTGTATCATGTGACAGCAGGTGCAAGTGAGTTGTAGTGTGGCGTTTTCAGCCCTAGTGTGCATCCCTGGCAATTGCTGACTGAGGCGGCAGTGAAAGTAGCTTGCAGTTGGCTGGGAATCGGCCATTTCATCACAATATATGGTAGCTCAGATTGCTCAGTAAGCGTGCACAGTAGTGGAAAGGTGCAGGTGAGATGGTTGAATGAGGTGCTATGATCATTGGACGCATGGGGTATTGTTTGTCGACTGGCAGGATGTTGGTTGTGGTTGCTTGTGTAAGGGAACATATGGCTGCATTATCGGCACAGCGGTGGGCAATTGGTGCTGAGATGTTATTACAGGTTTGGCTTTTAAACCAGCATATAGTTTGGAAGTGTGCAATTGTCAGCGACAGCAAGAAATTGAGGCAATCTGTTACAACTCAACTACAACTGCTGCAAGTCATGCACATCAATCACAACTGCGCAACAGGCACATAACAAGTGCAAACAACAGCGCCATGCAGGTACACATATTTTATTGCACAGCAATTAGCACTGTGATCACCTGCCAGTTTTGACCACAAAAAGAGCCGGGCTGCTGTGGCAAGCATCAGTGATGGAAGCATCCTCTCAACCCTCTGTTGTCAATAGCGGACAGCTCTGCCAAAATTGGTGGTGCACTCAGTGAAGCTCACTGTGACCTCCCCGACAAGGCGTCCACTGCTGCAGATAAAAATGCAACAATCACCACCATAACGTTAAAGCAACGAACTGGTGCGATGCAGACAACTCAACCACCACTCAACGGAATACCACCATCACTGCGCTATCAACAACTCCACCAACTGCGCCCTAACCACTTGGCTGCAAGCTCAACACCTCCTCCAAGAGCCTCACTTGCTCATGCCTCCAGTGGGCCCCCCCTTGTTTGGTCCTGCAGGTGCAAAGGCCTTGGCTGCTGCCTTCACCTTGTCATCAAGCTGCTGCCCCAGCTCACTGCCCAGGTTTGGGTCCACACGGCCCCAGTAGTCCATCCACTTGTCCCGCACCTCACTCGTCAGCTTGGGGTCACTCATCCACTGAAGCACGTGCTTCTGGAAGCGCTGCTTCCTGCAGGGACATGAGAGGAATGCAGGGCAGGCCGGGCCAGCACAGCAAGGACATACTGTGTTAGTAACCAAGAAGGTGGTGTGACACTGAGTTCCTCTTGAGCCCATCAGGACCACACGCGTGCCACTCATGTGCTCAACGTGTCCCAACACACACCCCACCCACACAATGCAGCACATCCCCTGCCCAACGTTGGTTGCAACCCCCCTGCCCCCACCTGGCCTCGTCGAAAGTGCGGTAGCGCTCCCCAGGCTGCCTGAACTCATCCTGCTCCTTAGTGTAGTCAGTGCGGGTGCGGGGGCCAGCAATGGGCTCACAGCTCACAGTGACAGCAGACTTCTCAGCTGGACGGTCCTTCTTGGACACAGCAGAGGGGTAGTAGTTCACCTGCAGGGAGGAGGGGGGGAGCACATGGCATGTGGTGAGGGGGCAGAGGGCAGTACATGCAGGCAGGCACTGAGCTGTGCACCGAATGGAAATACACGTCGCGTGTCACACGACATCTTGTCAACGCCCCATTGGACATGCCTGATCATCTGCCTTCGCAGAGGGGTCAAGTGTGTTTAGATTTGTCCTTTCAACAAACAGCGCCTTGTCGCAAACAAGTGACGCAGCCACTAAGGGCCCCTCACCTCCTCTGACTTGTGCATGAAGTTCATGGCGCCGTCATTGTGGTTGTTGTGGAAGGGACACTTGGGCTGGTTGACAGGCAGCATCTGGTAGTTCACACCCAGCCTGTAGCGCTGTGTGTCGGTGTAGGAGAACACACGCGTCTGCAGCACCTTGTCGTTGCTGAAGCCAATGCCTGCAGGGTGACAGGGCCAGCACAGCATGCCACAGCACATCACAGCATGACACAGCATGGCAGGAGTAACCTGCACTGCTATTATGGCACAGGGACGTCAGCACAGAGTGCGTTGCCATTCCTGCGTGTGGTACTGCACACCTAGGTCTTCTGCAGGCAGCTCGCAAGCACGCACCATAGCACTGCTCCACACCTTCCTAGCAATCTTCTACAACCTTCTACCTTCTATCTTGTACAACGACAATCCATCTGTTGGACACATAGTGTAGAATGCAGGTAGGATGCAGGGGATGAGTGACAGCTGGGCAAACATGGTGGCAGCCCACCTGACCCTGCTGCATAGTCAGTGGCAGCTCCCTTTGACGGTGATGAACTTTTGCACACACTTTCCTAAGCCACATATGTTTCCCATCAGATCGAGCTCAATATTTGTTCCCCACCTGGGACAGTGATGGCTGGGGAGAATGCGATTGACTCTGCCTCTGCATGGAAGTTGTCAATGTTGGTGTCCAGCACCATCTTGCCAATGGTGCGGCGGGGCAGCAGGTCCTCAGGCCACACCTGTGCAGCACAAAGTTGCATGTTCATCGTATGCTAGCTACACATGTATTCCCTGTGCCAAACACAGAGCAAACTAGTTTGAGAAGGGAAGGGGAGGATCTGCTGAGCCAGAGACAGTTGATTATGCTCAGAGAGGCTCTTCTGTGTGTTGCAGGTAGAGACCCAAGTACATGGAGTGGTGTTCAATGATCATTAGGTGGCACGAGCTGTCATCGACCCGCACCAAGTAGTGGGCACTAGTGCCCCTAGTACTGCCTATGGGTGCAGTGCAGCATGTATACATGTATGCGCAACGTACGTATACGTATATGTATACGTATGCACTTGTGTCGCCTGTGTAGCTCACCTTGGTACAGTCGAGGGGGTCAAAGTAGAACTTCTCAGCGTCAGCAGGGTCCATCACCTGGCAGGACATGATACAGCAACAGCAGCAGCAGGATAATCAGCAGCATGATCTAGGTTGCTGAGCAGCATGCTGAGCAGCGCGTGGCACGCATGTGCGCTGATTGGACGTCAAGAGAGGGGCCAGCTGCAACACAGACGGCAGCTGCAACGCAGACCCCTGGTTTCGTGACAGGCACCATGCACCGTGCATTGCCGGAAAAAGTCCACACATGTCCATATGTAGCAGTCACAAAACCTGGATGCTGCGCACTGGAGCCCTGGCCGATCAACCATCTGGTGCAGCGCCCACAACCAACACATCTCTAGACAGACTACACCTCCAGCCCCTTGGCGCCAGGGTCCCCTTGCAGTTGGTATGTGCGGCCAGTCACCAGACACCCGCGTTCCCTCCCAACACCTCACCTCACCCTTTCACGCCCCCACACGTCACCTCTTCGCGGCTAGCTCTGCACCTCCCGTTACACCCCCCATCACCCTTGCACTGCAAGGGGTGGCACCCCCCCCCCCCAAACACACACCTCTCACCTCACCCCTCATGCCGCGTCACTTCACCACACCCAACCCCCTTATGCCAGACTCCCATCAATCCCCTCCCTACCCATGTCGTGCGCAATTAGCTGTCACTGCCAAGTACATACACTACACAGCAGTAGTGAGCAGGGCTGGACCCCAACATATACGGCATTACACCCACCTGCACTGACAGCTCCCACTCTGGGTACTGGCCAGCCTCAATGGAGTGGTAGAGGTCGTGTGTGGCGTGGCTCTGGCGCCAGTTGAGGTCACCAACCTGAGTCTGCTCATCATCCGACAGGAACTTGGCACCTGCAGAGCCCAGGCAGGCAGGCAGGAGGGGGGAGGGTAAGGTGACTGAGGTATGTGTGTTTTGGGGGGTGGGTTGTACTGGCCCAGCCCAGCCCAGCCTGTGGGCCACCTGTGACAGCAAGTCGTCAATTGAGGCAGTTTCTTGATCAGTAGCCTATATGATTTATTACAGCCAGCAGTCACCCACCTCCCTGTGGTGTCCAGATAAGCTTGATGTAGCGCTCCTTGCCCTCACTGTTGGTCATGGTGTATGTGTTCACGCTGTGGCCCTCCAGCGCACGCCAGTTGGCAGGAACACCAACATCATCAAGCAGGTATGTCAGCTGCACGGATAGGAGGGTGGGGTGGGGGGCAGCGCAATGCAGCAGAGCAGCGGGTCAGTTGGAGGCAATGAGTGCAAAGGCTGCTTGGTTGCTGGTGGCAACCACCATCTGGGCCAGGGCGTTGAGTGCTGCTGCGGGCGCTGTAACCCAGTTGCTGCAGTGTTGTGGCTGCCAAACAGACGGTGCTCCCATGCTTTTTGGTCCGGATGCTGGGCACCTCCCGGAACAAGGGGTGTTTAGGCGTCTCCCATCGGTGTGAGGCTTTGCCTCGGGCTCCCGGCAGTCGGGTTTTACTCGGTTGTTGCGTGTGTGGCCAGCCAGTGCCCCCCCCCCCCCGTACACTTGAAAAAAAACCGGTGTGGCACACCCAGGCGAGTTGGAGTGCATTTGAGTAACACAGTCCAAGACCAGGGGGTGCATCAGGCCAGGTAGTGCGATCAAGGGGCCTTCTTGACGTCTTTTCAGGATGCTGGGTGCGCCAACCGTGTGCATGTGATTGCTCCAGGAAACTCTGCAGCCTTGCTTGGTGCACCAACATCACCAGAACAACAGCAGGCGCAAGCCCCGGTCGCACTGCGGCATTCAGTGTTGGCATGCAAGTTCAACTTGCACACAGTGTAGGTCTGCAAAAGCAGCGCCACACCAGTGCCCCTAACCCGTAACAACATAGAATATAATATAATATATTATATTATATACATTATAAATATTTATAATATTATATAATATAATATATAATATTACATTATACAAATATTATATTTGTATATTATATCAAAATGATATTATAAAATCTTTATGCCATTGGCCACTCACGATGTTGGCAGACTCTGGGTGGAATGATAGGAAGTCAAGGATCCTCCAGGCCTCCTGTATGTTGTTCTTGGGATTGGGGCGCAGGCAGTGAACCAGGTCAGGGAACTGCATCCCGTCACGGATGAAAAACACCTGACAGGGTAGGGTGCAAGGTGTGCGTGTGGGGCAAAGGAAAGTATGGGCAACAGGACGGTCAGTGGCAGCAGGCGCCGGGTGACAAGGAGGAGAGCACTTGACAATTGTCAGCAGCAAGGCCTCCTAGGACAGTTTCGGCTACGTCCAGCCAACCCACGCCTCCTCAACAGCTGAGGGTGCTATGCCATGCGATGCACACATTATTGCCTCCTGGCTTTAACTCCTTGCCCTATTACTAGGAGTCCTAGTAGGGCTGGCAGCATTGCTGCAGTGCTGAAAGGGCTGTCCAACATGGCCACGGACAACTCCCAGCTTGACAGTCTGTCCATACCAGCATTACAATCTACTTGATCCAGCCAAACTCACTGGGATGTTGTTGCCCACGAAGTCCCAGTTGCCCTCCTGCGTATAGAACTTCACAGAGAAGCCGCGCACATCCCTCAGGCTCTCAGGGGAGCCCTTAGGGTGCACCACCGTAGAGAAGCGAGCAGCCACAGGGGTGCGCTTGCCAACACTGCCCATAAAGTCTGCCCTGCAGAGGTCTGTCACATCCTCTGTGACCTCAAAGTAGCCCTTGGCCACCATGCCACGTGCGTGCACCACTCGCTCTGGAACCTTCTCACGGTCAAGCTGCAGAGGTGAACAGGGAGAAACAGCTTATGTCAGGGTTTGCCTGGGTAACGGAGTTTGTCTTTCGTGCATATGCTGGTATGTTTTGGCGCATTGCAGTCAAGATTCCTGCAGAATAGCTGCTGTGCACACGAGTTGACCGCGAACACCTGCAGGGGTGCTCAATACCCTCACTCAGAGTGGCCTCACTGAGGAGCACCTTTGCAACATACTGTGCCCTGTGTACTGGAGAACTCAGTGCCTGGTGTATGAGGCATGCACTCTGCCACGCACTTGAACGCAGGGTGCATGCATGTGCTGATGCAGATCACACCCAAAAACGTGCTGAGTCGCATTGCACAGTGTGTTGTGTATGCATGCGCATTTGGGGGGGGGGCTACACAGGGCTTGATCTTCCAAGTTTACCAACATATATGGTATATACCATAGTATGCTCAGTGGGCATAGAGCCTCAGCTGCTGGCACTGTTACGAAGACACTGCAGCTGCCATGTCATGCACTGCACCTTGGCCAGGCTGGCATGCATGCATGCATGCATGCATGCATGTACATACACCATCCATATGCTTGATTGCATGTCAGGCCCAGCCTTACCTGGCCCAGCTTCTCAATCAGGACATGGTCCTCAAGCAGCACAGGGCCTGGCACGACACGACAGGACACAGCACAACACAGCGCACCACACCGTTGCATGCCATGTCAGTGACAGTCAAACCAGCGCAGCACAGCACACACCACAGTGATGCAGAAACAACACATTACAAGCCGGAGCTCAGTGCTTGCAAGTGTGAACACTGCAACACTGTGGCGTGCTTGGCAAGCACGCCTCTGTTTCAACATACTATGTAGTACACATACTGCAAGATGATCTTTCAGAGGCACAGGCTGTGACAGCAGAGGAATGCAAAACATGAAGCTCCACTAACAGGTTCCCACATGCATGTGGTTGATCAACCACACCCATTCTGCGTTGCAAAGGCCTGTTGTCTGTATCGTGGCTAGCCAGTGCTGGCCAGCAGCTCACCCATGTCACCAGCTGTCATGCTGTGCTCCACATCATCCACCGGCGCGCCTTGGTTTGTGGTGAGCGTGGGTGTGTTGAAGTCCTCGCTGGGCGCCAGCTGCAGCAGCAGACATGCAAGGCAGATATCACCAGCAGCCAATACGTGCATTCGTTTCAGCAAGCACCTGCTGGGGATACGTAGGCTCCTGCTGGTGTGCCATGTCATCCAGTGCTTGGGTGGGCAAGCAAATGAGGGTCACGCATGTCTAGCAGCTGCCAGCTACAGTGTAGAGCATAGCCGGTAGCCGTTGCAGTAGCACAGCAGCAGCACTCACTGTTGGCCGGCCAGTGACAGACTCCTTGGCAGATTGGCCCATGCCCATCACTCCCTCCTTCACATCCTGAGCTGCATTGCGCACAGCCTGGAGGTGGGAAAGGGGGTAAGACAGAGGGTTGGGAGGGCAAGGGGCTTAGGTAGGGAACCCCCCATCTCTGGTGCATTGGTGCAGGGCTCAACCTGCTCAGGCCGTGCATGCAGCGTGTTGAAGAAGGGTATATGAGGAGGCTGTAGCGGCTGCACTAGTGCAAGTGAAACAACAGTCAATCAATGCAAGAGGATGACACCTTGCACAGCAACCCACCTCCTTCACACCACCGAGAGGGTTGGAGTGCTGCAGCAGCAGGCCAGTGCAGTGGTGAGGCATGCAGGGCAGCGCCGAACTTGTGTTACTGCTGCAACACCAAACTCATCGATCACAATGTCAAACTCACCTGAGCGTGCGACATTCCGCTGTGATGTGTTTGTACTTTCGTTGCCGCTTGCCGTCGGTGGCGCTGCTGTGCTGCGTATTGCGTTCCGCTCAAATATTTCTGAAACGTCGACAAAGAACACTACTGCGTTACTTAGTCGTTGCAATCAACGTCCGATGTGAGTTGGCATGACGCAAGTGACGTAATACCGCCTGACCGTGCCAAGAACCCACCAATGAATTTGATTGTGGTGGTGCCACTCCGGGCGCCTGGGTTGTACATTGCTACTTGTTTAACTGCTGTAGAGTTCAGGTTGGGCAACAGGCGCTGTGACGCTGGGAGCATGCCGCACAGCTGTCCAAGCTGGGCGCCAGAAAGCCCACATGCAGGAATAAAGCCAGGTTGGAGTCCAGCTGATGCGGTCAGCGCTGCTGAATCACAATCCGCCTTGGCTCATGCAGAAGCCATGCAGGCCAGAGAGCACCTACACCGATGCACAGGCAGACCTGATCGGTGTTGGCTGTTGCTGCTCTGCACAACCCTCCAAACACCACAATCAGCATGGCATAAGGTTGCATTGAAGTTGGCTGCAGGTTGTGCAAGCTTGTGTAAAACAATCAATAAATGTAGCATCTGTTGCGTTGAATGTTTGAAGCTTCAAGAGGTCATGCCAGCCATTTGCTGAGATCACGGAGATAGAACTTCTCTCTGGAACAGCAAACCGGCAGCAAGCTATTTGGACTAGCATCTGCTACTAGTCTCGTGTGACACACGAGTAGGGCAGGATGGTTCCAGCTGCAGCCACTACCCTTGTCAGCTGAAGCTGCATGCACAAATACCACCGGCAGTGTGAAGTTGATGCTTCTGTGCAACCTTAGCAACCCCCAGGCCTCCACTGAGCAAAGCTCATGTGCTGTTGTAATAAGATCGCAGAGGCTGAAGCTGCCGTGTCTGTCAACGAAAAGAAGTAGGTAGTGATGCATATGCATGTGCAGCTGAAGCTATGGAAGCCATGTGCTGTGTTTTGAATGTGACTGCTGGACACCATGTATATTTCCCAAACTCACACACATTTCACTGCTCATGATGAATGGAGGTCCAGTCACTTCCCGCAGCACTCGCCGATATCCACACTTAAGAGCATTGGTTGCTGTGAGTTACACCGGGTCAAAGCACATAATCATGACGGGATAGCGAGCTCTTTGCCCAGCAAACGCCAGCACCCGACAAAACCAAGTGTCAGCTCTTGCATCCTGGCCTGGAGCAGTGATACAGAGCTCATAGTAACAAGTCCTGCATACTGGCTGTGCCTGGTCATGTGCTTACCTCAAACTGCTTGCCAGCCTGCAAGACACAAGGCCTTGCATCACTGCAAGCAGAGAGGGGCAGCAAAGACAACAGTGCATCAGCACCAACCAACCTCTTGGTGCGTGTGGCAAAACACCAGCACCACCATTACATGCATGCATTCCAGGCGCACACACCCCCACTGGTTGGGGGTTGGTGCAACAACTTCATCGGTCTGCATACAGCCACTGCACCTGACCACCTGGCACAGTCACGCCACTGTATGCAAGCACCGCGCTTCCATTTCCTTCAACCGGACCAAATCCACCACGCCTGCATAGCCTTGGTGAAAACAGCCACTACAAGCGTTTTGCCAGCCATCTTGCCTGCCACCAGGCCAAGACTCTGTAATTCCTCGCACAGGTACACTCCTCGCAGTGCACCCAGGACTGTGCTGAAACAGCACATGCCCTTACAAGACACGTCCTCTGCCTGCCACCAGGCCTGACTGAACCATACACCTGCCTGTCTTCTCTGCAAACACACGCCTGCCAACACAGGCCGTGCGCGCATGCACCATTGCATCCTTCAAGCCTGACCACAAGCACAGCCAGCAAGGGCCTGGCACACACTGCACAGCCATACACCTGCCAGCACAGGCTGCACGACTGGTTCACACTCACGAACCCGACCAATTGAACCCCACTGAACCCTGCCTGCAATACAGAGGCAAAGGCATTCACTGTCAACTGGTGACACCAGGACAAACCTCGTTCTGTAGATGCACACAGTCTGAAGTCAACACAGACACACACCTCAAACATCAGCACACACAGACAGCCTATCGCGAAGGCTGATAGCCAGCAATGCCAAGAGGCAGCAGTGGAAAACAGCTCAAAATGTACACACCACATAGCAACTGCTGAGTACAGACCAACTTTGCCAATCTCTCACAGGCAACAGCAGGAAGCTGACCTGGTATAGATGTGTACAGCCCAACACTCCGGGACACTGGCGGCGATATGCGATCAAGCCGCCAACCAGTAAAACATACCCAGCGTGACAGCATGCAGCTGCTGAACGCTGCCGACCTACCCTTACAGTAACACTGCCTCGATGCAGCGCCAACTGCAGGGAGCTGCCCATGCCTTGCAACATGCACCAATCAGACGCAGTCTGCAAAAACATGCGCACATGCTTTGGGATAACAGGCATGTGCGGCAATACTACAGCACCTGAGCTTGATAGTGCTGCAACACACATCCTGACCTAGGCAAAAACACACTTCTGTGCAAAAGAATGCAGCCTGCTTAAGACACCTTGTGACGCTGCAGCCGATCTTGAGTGGCGGCAACTGCCAGGAAAGCAGTGCCCCTCTCCCTTTGCCACTCAGACACAAACGGGCACACAACCCAGTGAACAGGACATGGTGTGCAGGGAAGGATGAAAATGAAGTACAGAAGACAGGCACTCCGGCCCCTGCAACTTCGTAGCATAGCGCTGTTGCCTTTCCAGGCAACAAGGAACTGATGAGCGAGTCCTGTGCATGGACACAACATGCGTACAATGTGCCGAGTACCGTGGTGCAACCACCCTGCAAGCCAACAGCAGCTTGCTTCACACACCCACTAACCCACCACACAACAAAGCCCAAGTCACACAACGCGTGCCTTGACCAGATACTTGTCATCACAGGCAAACAAGAAGAGAGCTGGATGTCCACACCCTGTCAGAAAGAAAATGTCAAGTTGATGGCTGAGACCACCAACGCATCACTGCACCACCCCAGCTATGTGCGTGACTGGTGCGCAAGCAGTTGTGCAGAACCTCTGATGCATGTTCTTCTCTCTCTCTACCTGTGCCCAGACCACCTTGACATCCCAAGCTGCATGTGCAGCATCAAAGGTTGCGCCATAACGCCAGCTGCAATCCGGGGCAGCATGCCGCACCTCGGCGAGTTGACTGCAATGCCTGGGTGGCATGCTGCATGCTGGCATGACCGCGTGTATAGGTAGCACATGCAGGCCGTGCGCAAAGCACGACCGACAAGAAAGCACAAATTAGCAACAACTATCATGCTTGGCACCAGGACTGGTGCCGTTCATAAGCAAGTAACAGCCGTACCACGTAAACCTACCAACAACCACATAACCCCGAACACTCCCCAGTCAACAGCATCAGCGAACCAAGTGAATAGTTGTCCACCACCCACCCACCCACACAGCCGTCACAAGGAGTTTGCTTATGGTGCTGTGCAACAGCGCAAGATCGCCGCCACTGTCTGTGTAACCAACAGCATAGTAGGCAACAGCCATCCATTTGCAGCATAAGCAGAAGAACACTCGATTTGCACACACAGCAGTTGCTCAGGCCCTGCCACAAGACCACTTGCCAACTGTGCAGGGACCCACCTCACCACCACCAATGCAAAATACAACTGCCTCCATCCTGCTGTACAGTCCCCTGAACCACCCCCACGACACAAACAGACAGCATGCACAGCATTTGCTGCTGTGGCAGCCCAAGTGTCACATCATGCATGAAGCCATGGATCGATGGATGATCAAACACACCCATGACAGAGCAAACAGTACAGGTTGCTGCTGACCCAAGCGTTAAGGCCAGCACACTGGCATGGTGAACATGCTGATCTAGAAAGATGTGCAAAACCTAACCTACTGGCCACCCATCACTGGCCACCCCTTGCTTGCTGCGGGGGCTTTGTGGCAGCTGGGAAGGAACACAACTGCTAACAGGGCCGCCACTGCCGCTGCAGACGCGCAGCTAGGCGGCCGGCTCCAGATGGTCGGTCCAACCCCAAGGGGGCATGAACTTGCTCCAGCTTCAAGACCATATACTAGGTGCCATAAAACTATGCTTTCCTAGCAAGTGCTGGGCTGAATCAACAGCAAACGCCAGCAGACCCAGAAGCAGCATAGCGGACCATATACAACAGCAAATGCGCTGATTGGTCAAAGGGCATGCTGCATGCAAGGTCGGCGCCACCACAGCACATGCACTGGGACAGCTTGTAAGAAAACCAAGCACCTGCTGAGTAGTAATGACCAACAACTCGTGATGCGCTGAGCACTGGACTGTGCACTGCCAGGTAGGCAGCAGTTGGGAGCCTGCGCAGGAATAAATGCCTCAGACACCAACTAAACACACAGTCAGCTCTGCGCAACCTGTGATGCAGGCAAGTGGCATGCAGGGGCGTGCTGAAAGCAACCAGGTGGAGACACCACAAAGCACACCACTTCCACCACACCATAAAGCGCTGACGCGCACCTCTCTCTCCAAAACGACACACCACACCTTCACGAAGCAAGCGCATACACTTGCACGCAGCACTGAGGGCCACCTACTACATCCCAAAAACTAGACGCTCTTGGAACCAGAAGGGCAATCCATGGGTGCACAAGGGTGCGTCGAAACATGCACCACAACAACAACATGTGGCCCAAAAGCAGGAAAGCTGCACAACAAGCTGCTCAAGTTGGGGGGAGTACACCAGACATACAACGGGTACATGCACTGCAGAGAGGCACAATATACCTGGCAATGCGTATGTGCCACACAATTAGACCCGTCACATCCCTGCAGTTGTGCCACACTCCCATCCCAAGCCAGCACAAGGACAGGAAGAGGATGCGCACTGCATGATGGCAGCTTTATCGCCTGCTGGTGATGCTTCACGGTCAAAAGGTGACCTCCTATACTACCACTCAGCACTGCAAAGCAGAAACATGACTGCCTGACAGCACATCAAGGAATATATTCGGCATCCACCTACTGCAGCCAAGCAGGCTGTGACAAGACGTCAACAGCAAACATTGAACTTGGCCATCCATTCCTTGCGAATGACAACCCACCCTCCTTTCAGCAACCCACACACAACACACAAACACCCACCAGAGCCTGCAAAACCCAGGCTGCAAAACGGGCTTGGCAGCTGTTGCTGCATGCATCCAACCAAACAGGATTGACAACAGCACAGCCAGCCTTGTGCAGCCAACACCCAGCATTCACAGATATGCACGGCAGGTCAGCCACACACCCTGCGCTCACCAGAGCCACAGCAGGTTGCCACTGCAGGGCCTTGTTGAAGGCAACATAACTTATACCCCACCCGGTCCCAACACCATCCCAGGTCACTGTGACAGGTACCAAACCAGTGAAATGCCGGCCATGATGGGCTGAGCCAGGACGGCCCCGGCAACGACAAGTTGATGCTTGCCGCACACAAGTCATGGAAGAAGCAAGTCTCCTTGCTGACCCAATCCTCTCCAACCAAATTGCTCAGCATTGGAAAAAGCTGCTCCGCTCATGCTGTGTAGCAGCATGCGCAAGAGAGCACAGCAGGCCATGCTAGATGACAACCGCTAGGGTCAAGTCATCCCCGTCAAGCGCTGTGCAACACTCTCAAGCATGCGTAGTTTGTCTGTCACCAACACGGAGGCACACACAGTAAATTGTGAGCACACACACCCTGCCTACGTCTACTGAGAGGGAACACACGCCCTTTGTGAACAGTACAGCACTTGATGCGCCGAGACTGGACCAGGATCCACAAACTGTCCGCTAGTGCAGCATCACAACAACAATGGGAGAAAGCTGCAAGCGCTGACATCGCCATCCGCCACGTGCGAACGACAAGGAACCACACAAAACCACTCAAATATAAACATCCAACCACCCGGAGATCCAACCACCCGGAGATCCAGCACGGATCACTCAGCAACATGCTCACACACACGCCTACCAGCATGTAGCAGTGCTGTTACTGATGGATGTTGGGATGTGCAGTACCTCAAGCAGTGCACTGACACCACCCCCAATGCATCATGCACCAATGTACCCCTACGAAACTGCCTGGCAAACTGTACAAAACACACCGGCTGCGAGCTTGAGAGCTGCACAGTGCGGACGTGCTCATGAGCTGTTCCCGACCTGTATTTCATTGGCCACTGATGTAAAACCGTGCGGGTGCTGATGAACACGCAAAAGGGGAGGGAGACAGAAGAAAACCCTCTGCCCTGCCCCTGCTGCTGTGAAGGGTGCAGCAAACAACACACGCAGAGCATACATCACCAAAGGGGCGACGGGGGGCACTGCTTTGCTGGGTGCAGGAGGGGAAAAACAGCAGCGCTGGACGGCGGCTGCATGCACCTGCCTGCGTGCCCCAGTGCTTGCCCCGCCACCCGCCAGTCACCATGACGACCATCTCATGTCTCGTGTCGCGCCAAGCAGGAACGCAGGGACACCTCCCTATCTGCGCCAGCCAGCTCACCAGAGCTCCTCAGAATACCAGCCAGAACAAGCACACTTGCCCACTCCATGGTTCCCCAAAAAGCCGCAGCCGGCGAGTGAATCAACAAACAAACAATAGACGGTTCTGTTTTGATCAGAGCGCAAAGATGTCAATGCATGCAGCATTAGTTCATGCAGCCACAGGGTGCACATGGGCCAGGACAGACACTGCGAAGAAGCTGTCCTTGGGTGGAGAAGGTGACCTGCTGCGCACGCCCAGGGCCCTGCTCATCAGGCCAGTGGGCATGGGTAGGGTCTCAGGCTTGGGGGATGCAGCCACTGCGGGGCACGCAAAACCAGCCGGGGTGTAATCTGCAGACATGCGCCTGCCACCATTGCTGGATGCGCGCGGGATCTGGGTGGGGGAAGCCACCTTGCTGCGCTTGTTGGCGGTGCGCTCCAGTGCTGCTGCAGCTGCTGCAGTGGGTGAGCGCGCATGCCTCGCTGGGAACTTGCCGGCTGACTGTGGCCGCCTGTTGATGAACAGCAGCAGCAGCGAAGGCAAACAGACAGGCATGAAGGAGACCGACAGGCATCAAGACCGCTGCCGAAAGACAAGTTGGGGGAAGATGACGAGTTTGAGGACCATCTACTGCTGCTGAGTCACCTGATCAGCAGCAACCAGCATCACCATCAAGCAGCTTATGGTGACCACCATTACAGACACAGTCTGCACTGCACTGCACTGCAGTCCAGCAGTGCCCAACGTTTCTATCCTGCCCCATGCAGTGTGGAAGCGGGCAAAACAACACCGAAAAATGCAATGCTATGCCAACGCCCTTGTCGCGCGTTGCTGCTGCTGGACGGGGCAACATGCGTGTGCAATCCTGTTTCAGGAACAGCCCCCCAAGCCCTTGTGCGCCCAGCTGGCATGCACAAAGGTCGTAGAGAGACGACGCTTTACTCATTCAGCGCATCCTCAAGTGTACGCAGAGCCCCAACGAGGCGTGCAAAGAGCGCTGTCTGCTGTTTCCGCCCACCTCACAGGCTCCAGGGGCGTCTCAAACACGCTGCTGCTGTTACTGCAGGTGTCATCCTCCCAACGCACAAGCTGACGGCCCTCCAGGTGGGGCTGTGCAGCGGGCTTCAGTGCGCTGGACTTAACCAGCATGTCCAGCAGCTGTGGGGCGTCGCCAGCAAAGAAAGCCTGCAGGAATAAGATCAGTGTCACGTTCGCTGCCATTAAGGCGTGCCACGGCCTCAATCTCGAACCGCCTGAAGGCATGCAGAAGCCATGCAAGCGAGGGCCCCCAACGCCAACGTCCGCACCTGGTTGGACACCATTGTGGGATACAAACGATACACTAGAGAAAAGAAATAAGGGCACTCGAGGCTATTACGCGAGAATGGCACAAGAAAAAGACCAAAGCAGACCGGACGACAACGGCAGTAAAAGATTTGTAAAACACGCAAAATGCCAACAGGGACAAACCTAGCAACCAAGGGGAATACTGGAGGGGCCCCCAGCACCAAGGAGGACGAATGATATAAAACCCTACGTCCGTATACCCGAACGACGATTCGCAGGAATCCACTACGCTAGCGGTTGTCCCAAGAGACTGCTAAGACTTCTTTGTGACTTCTTTTCCAAGATACGGGGCAGTGTATAGGGTTGAGCCCTGGCCAGGGCCTGCTGGAGAGGTGCAGCATGTGTTTTCCGTCTGCACCATAACACACCCATGCTACTCTGTGGGTGTTGCAGTCCTGTCGTGCACGGCATGGCGCACACAAGTTCTGCTGGTCACAGGGTAACAGGGCCTGCACATGGCAGAGGCGGTGACAACAGGGCCGGTTGCGGTGACTCATCGCTCCTGCTCAGGCATCTGGGGCAAGGAAACATGTGCGGCTCTCCATCACTCTTGCTTCCAGTTTTCACTGTGCTTCGCTGTTGGACCGCAAACCGTGAAAGGTGCTGACAACCCCCACCACACCATCAACCCATCAACTCCCCGTTGTTCGGGGCGCGGGGGGGGGGGGGGGGGGGGGGTGTTTGCACTGCTCAGTTGCCTCTCCAACCCACTCCTTTGCCAACGTTCAGACAAGTGTGCACCCCACACAGGCAATTGGACCAGCTTTGTCTCCCATACATAAATACAGCATCAGGCTCCACCTGCCAAACCTTGCAGCACAATTGAGGCAGGGGCAGGGGTGTGCAGGTTGTTACCAGTACCAACCTCGCCTACTGATGTGGGCTTCTTGTGGCATGCGTGCCCTGCCACGGTGGCAGTGCCACCTCACTGGTGTTGCAGAAAGCAGAAAGCTATGGGTATGACCTTGGGTATGATGCACCTGTGGGCATGAGACATCATGCACAAGTAGATGCTAGGGCCAGGCGCGTATGACCCGGTAACCTGAATGTCTGCTGCAACATTATTTGGATCTTGCTGATCTGTCCTCCGGCATTGTCTGGTGGCATGGTTTGGTGGTTGCCCCAGTGTTCTATCCAGGTTGAGTCTGACGTACCGTATACCCATGCGATGCAACGCACCAGAGTCTCCACGCATATACCCTTTGCGTTTCAAGGATCACAACTGACACTGACGCAATTGCCCCAGCAGTGACCTGGTGTGGTCCCTCTTATAGATTAGTGGGTTAATGCACAGCTGGGATAAACTGCGCCCAGTTCCTCAGCTGCCTCTTGGATTGAGCTACTCCCTTGAGTTGCAACCTTAGGCAACGTCACAAGCCAACACGTGTGCTGCTGTCAAGTCAATCCACAATGCACTTCTGCTGAGTAGAGGGTGTGCTGTGAAGGAGGCGTGGCAGTCGACAGCATGGCAGCTGTCAGCAGGTTGCTGCTGTGCGGCCGCAGAGGTGTGTAGGGTCGCCAGCAACAGCAACTGCCTGCTGCTGATGCCCTCCAGCTTCAGATAGGCAAGTTGACCTAGCACCAACTGATTCAACATGGATGGCATGGCTAACATCGCAGTACTCTGCACTCCCAGGTGAAATGCACTCCATTGGCTGCCTGAGCGCCTCGGGCATTCGGGCCCTCAGCACCCTCCACAGCAGCAAGGGTCACCAGCAGCAGCAGGGCCAACGCAGCAGCAAGGGAGGCCCATCAGCATGGTGTCTGTCAGCCGTCGCAGCCGCAGCAGCTGGCATGTTGTTCATGACGTCAAGTACGTCCCTGGCAGACGCCAAGCGGGCAGCACAGGTCAATGCAAAGGTTGAAAAACAGCAGCAGGGCAAGCCGACCGGTGGTGCAGCAGCAGATGCATCTGGCAAGCTGCCTGAGTACACAGCGGACGAGGTGGCACAGCACAAGACGCCAAAGGACCGGGTGTGGGTCACCTACAAGGATGGCGTGTATGATATCACAGACTTCATTGCGCAGGTAGGGGTAGGGGGGGGGGGGCTCACTAGTGCTTTTCAGCCCCTCTGGCATCCCTGTAAAGTAGAGGCTCACATCAGTGTTGGAATCATGTGGTTGCGGACAATGCTGCATGGACATTGACTTTCAATGAAAGCTGTTTGAGCCAGGCAGGAGGGGACACACGGTGGACTGTGGCTGGGGTGGGCGCACAGAGGGCAGGCAGCAGCAGCAGGAGCAGGAGCAGAATGGCGGGCTGCAGATGGCAGCGGCAGCAGCAGCAGGATGGGAAGGGGCACAACGAATGGGTGGCAGGGCACGTGGGGCGATGGTGGCCGGTTGGTTGAAATGAGCTACATGGCAGTTCTGAGTCACCCTGACCCTGGCCGTGACAACAGAACGGTTTCTGCAGTGTGGCATCATGAGCGCAGTCACAACCATGCAGTGCGGTGCTGCTCATGTTACATGTCAATGTCAGCGTCTGCTCCTCATATGCATCCCCTCCCCTGCTGTTGTGTGTCGCACATGCAGCACCCCGGAGGAGCAGCAAAGATCATGCTAGCTGGTGAGCACCACCCACAAAGCACACTCAAGTCCGGGGTTACGATGAAAGCATGCTGGCAGTTCATTCCTACAATATGCAACAGTTGCAGCACATATGCATCGTCCAGCACACGTCTGCTTGTCTGATGGCTGACAGCAGCCAGGACTGCATGCCATTCAACCTGCATGCGCAGCATCGACGGTGCTGTAAGCACATGCGCTCCTTACCACTCAAGCAGCAATGAGTGAGCACCCAAGGACAAGCTAGCTTTTAGCTGCTGAGTGGAGGTGCTGATCATACCTGCAGTGCAGTCTGTGCAAGAGGTAGAACAGTATGCGGTAACAACGGGACTGTGTTGCTGCGCTCTGCATTCCCTGCTGCTGCAGCTGGGGGGTCCGTTGAGCCTTTTTGGGGTCTGTACCAGCAGCACCAGAAGCCAGAGATCAGGGACATTCTCAGCAAGTACCGCATCGGCACACTCAAGGGCGCACCCAAGGCAGCAGCTGTGACAGAGGTAGGCTGTATATGGAAGTTATTCAGCAGCGATCCTTGCAGCAAGACACTGGCGCAGGTTTGAGGTCAAAAAGATGTGTGCATGCCCAGCATGCTGGACTTTCGCACCACTTACACTGGGGTAGGCGGTTCTGTGTGCGCCTATTGACCGGCTTGGTTGTTTGGTGCCAGTCCGACACACAGAGTGTGCCCTCTCCTTCAACAAGCACAGCCTGAGTAGCTGCATGGTTGGTCATCGCTGAGCATTTGCTGTGCATTAAACACAACCAGCAGGTGCTTTGTGACTTGCAACGCACCTCCATGGTACAGTGCATTATGCTTGCAGCACAATATGCTTGCAGCGCAGTTTGCTCCCAGCACAGTTTGCTTACAGCACTCACAGCGGCCGCTGCTCTTGACTCCCCCCCCCCCACCCCACTACCTGCTGTCATGTGCAGGACCCTTACAAGAATGAGCCCAGCCGCCACCCCGCCCTGCTGGTGCGCAGCAGCAAGCCCTTCAACGGAGAGACCCCGCCGGAGCTGCTGACAGCAGCACCCATCACTCCCGTTGATGTCTTCTACGTACGCCACCACCTGCCAGTGCCCCAGGTGCCTGCAGACACTTACAGCCTCAAGGTATGATGTCAAGCAGCACACTTTGCTTTCATATTGTGTGACAACTTTCGGAGTTGCGGAGTTGCATCGTTTGAGTGGCCGTAAGTGATACAGGGTGGGTTACGGCCCGTGGTGTGGTGATACTGTCAGAGGCAACTGGGCAGTGGGTGCTGTGGGGGCAGCAAGCCAAGCTAGCACCACGTTTCCTGCTGGTTGTGACGGGCCCAAGTGGCAATGCGGGCAGGTTTGCCCATGCTTTGGCACCCATGCATGTGGTGCTGTGCATAGCTTGGGGACAGGGTGGGCTGACATGACAAACCTGAAGGCATCCTGCTCATGTGCCTGTTGCATGGTGCAGTGGTGTGTGTAGACACAGGGTGTATGTGGTCACCACGTCTATTGAGAGGCCAGGGCTTGTGGGCTGTTTTGTGCCAGAAAAGATGTGTTCATAGTAACCTTTTGAAGCCCCTTGATTGATTGCACTGCCGCTCTGCTGCCCCCCTGCACAGGTTGAGGGTGCCAGCATGCGCGCGCTGCAGCTGTCGCTGCCCCAGCTGCAACAGAACTTCAAAAAGGTCGAGATCCCAGCCACCCTGGAGTGCTCAGGCAACAGGCGTGCTGAGATGAAGGCCATTCCTGCACCAGGGGGCAGCGGCCACACCATCAAGGGCCTGGACTGGGATGCAGGGGCCATCGGCACGGCAGTGTGGGGAGGTGTGAAGCTGCGGGATGTGCTGCAGGCTGCAGGTGTGTTGCTGTACAGCTGCAGGAAGGGGGCCGAGCCATGTGCATGCATGCAGCAGGGCTGTGCTGGGGGTCGTGGTGCGCTATGGGACTGCATGTGGCATCTGGCATGAGACTGTATGCTCAGTGGATGCTGTGTGTGATCACATGTGATCATGTGATGCATGATGCCAAGTGCACAGTGTGGCGTGTTGTGAGCAGACAGGTTGCGCGTGTCATGAACATGAGGGGAGCAGTTGATGTCCTGCCGTGGTCGTGACTGGCCAGTCATGTTGATGTAGTCATAGCAGGGGCAGCTGCACAGTGCCACTACTGGTGCTACAGCTCTTCATGGTTGACCAAAGCAGACTGGGCTGGACTGTTGGCAGGCCAGCCACAGGGGTCTGTTCCATCAGCACATGCGTGGGCCATCAAGGCCTTGGCTGCCTGTATTTCCCTCCGATCATGGTATTGGTGTAGTCTGCTTGGCTGTGCTGGCTAGGCCATGCTGGGGGCCTGGGGCGCTAAGCACCGTGCAATCATGCACAAAAGTTCAGCTCACGGCATACATACCAAGCCGGCAACATCAACTGTGCTGATGAAGCACAGCTCACAGGCTCCTCCAGTCACGGCTCCAAACCTGCTGTGCCGTGCCATGCTGTGCAGGGCTGCAGTCAGGCGACCCAGAAGTGGCCCACATCCACTTCTACGGCCATGACACAGACGAGTCGGGCGTTGCCTATGCAGCCTCCATCCCTATCAGCAAGGCAATGGCGGAGAGTGGTGATGTGCTGCTGGCCTGGGAGATGAATGGGCAGCCGCTGCCTAGGGACCATGGAGGGCCACTGCGGGTGATCGTGCCGGGCACAACTGGTGCGCGCAGCGTCAAGTGGCTAGGTGAGAGCTTTGGGAAGGGGCAAGTAAGGGGCTGTGGGGGCTGCACATGCTCAGGCTGGCACATGTGTGAGCAGGTACCCTCTTGAATCGCCTCCTGTGTGCCCCTATCCAACACCATCAGAAGGATGCGGGTGTCCTGCAGGTCCTGCTGAACGTTGAACGCTCCCCTGCCTGCATCAATAGCACCCAAATCACCCTGATCCTGACGAGTGCTCTCCCACTTGAGGAAGTGGGTCTTGCGCCGCATGCTTGTTTGTGCAGACCGTGTTGTTGCCAGTGCTGATGAGTGCCAAGGCCACTGGCAGCAGAAGGACTACAAGTGCTTCTCGCCAGGGTCTGACTGGTGAGTCCCACGCTGTGGCCCTGTGTGCTGTACCCATGCTAGCAGCTTGCTCAACCCTTTGGCACACATTATGGCATGCTTCCTGTGCTGGACCGCTGGCAAGCTTAGTGTTTATGGTGTGGGTTGAGCCTGCTGATGGCCCACATGCAGCGCAACAGCGTACCTTTTGTGTACCTGCAGGAAAGGCAGGCAGGCAGCGAGGCGCTGCGTGTATCCAGCACGTGTGCAAGCCACCAGAGACTGCAGCACAGCTTGCTGACAGTGGCTCTGCACACACCTGATGCTTAAATCTGTTGGGGTGCCAGTCATGTGTCGACACCCGCCGTGGTCGTGACCTGCAGGGACAACCTGGACTGGTCGTCTGCACCTGCCATTCAAGAGATGCCTGTGGTGTCCGCCATCTGCGAGCCCACACAGCAGCAGGTGTTCAGCAAGTATGAGGGGGAGATCACGCTCAAGGGCTATGCATGGAGTGGAGGTGGCAAGGACATCGTGCGCGTGGATGTGTCCAGGGATGGTGCGTGTGTTGCAGTGTGTTCTGATCTGGTGCTTCGTGTGCGTGACAGCTAGCAGTCCGCTGTGAGCGGCACTTGCCATGTGCTGGCACAAACCATACCTATGTGTTTGTCTCCAAGCATCTTGCCGCAGGTTCGTGCGCAGGACACTCCATGCTGTTCCATTCAACTGCAGTCATGCAAATTGCAGAGGCTTGTTCTGCGCTGTCCGGTGCATGCCACAGTCTTGTGCTGGGCACAAGTGCTAGGCCAAAATCGGTTGTGCTTACAAGGTCCCCTCATCTCAAGCAAGTCCCTCCATGCTCTGCTGTTGTCGCCACTGCAGGTGGCAAGACCTGGGCCCCAGCGCAACTGCATAAGGTGCCTCACAGCAAGCCAGACAGGGCTTGGGCCTGGACCCTGTGGGAGGCTACGCTGCAGATCCCAGAGGGCTTCACAGGGCCACTGGATTTGGTGTGCAAGGCAACTGATGCATCCTACAACACCCAGCCAGAGACGCCTGCCAGTGTGTGGAACATCCGCGGACTTGCAAACAATGCCTGGCACCGTGTGGCTGTTACTGTAGCTGATGAGTGAAAGTCGTGCTGCTGCTGCTGCTGCAGCTCCCAGCATCTGTGTTGCACGGTTGACTGCTGTTGCCATTTGTTGAATGGCTTCCAATGTGTATGTAACATGTTACAAGACTTTGGAGGCTGCCTGCCTGTGATGGCATGACACAGGCATTGGTGTTTGCAAAGCGCTGTGCTGCAGGACAGTAAACCACCAATTGTAAGCCAAGCAATGTACGCAGGGAACTTGGTACTTCGTCAGTTGCAGGTCAAAATTACAGGCACAACCCACACGCAGAATAAAGCCACGCCAAGGGTAACATGACATAACCAACCCACCATACATACGCTGCTCGAACAGTCAGCCCTATCACACGAGCAATCCTCACGCCTTTTGAGTGATAGAGTTGCCCCGCAAAATCACAGACCCAAGCTGGCACGCACTGCACATTCTTAATGCCACATCAAACAGGGCACACACCGCTGTCTAACACACGCAAGTAGATGCGGCATGCATAAGTGCACCTTCCTGCAAGGAAAACTGGGCTAGCTCCAAGAAACAGAGCGGGGCAATTGCTGCCCAGTCTGATAAATCATCACACACACACACACACACACACACACACACACACACACACACACACACACACACACACACACACACACACACACACACACACACACATACTTTAGAGATACCATGCGCTGGCTGTGGGGTTGTCTGCAACCCCCTCTGCAGTTGGACAGCATCTCTGCTGAGTGTCAGTCCCGATGGGGCACTGAGGCAATGATGTGGTGTTGCATCGCAGCAACAAGTCAAATGCACAACCAAAAAAGCTGCCAAGAACAAGCACAGAATTACGCACACACATTCAGCAGTGATTGATTTAGCCACTAAACATGACGCAATGGCGGAGTATGAGCCCCCGGATGCGCACTGCATGCGCTGCAGGGAGCAGTGGACTGATGGATGTAGGATGCTGCATCCAAGAGTGCAGTAATTGTGTGGAGCAAGAGCTTGTACCATGTCGGCGTCCTGCCACAACCCACTGCAAGAGCTACGTGTGCTCTGCCAGCGTGGGAAAAAACACGAACACGATGGCACCACGTGTATGGCGGTGCGACAAACACTAGACTGATAGACCATCAGGGCACCTTCACGAAGCACTTTAATGACAGTACATGGGTACGCCAACATGCACACGGCCACGGAGGGAGACCGCACAGCACCATACTGGTGACAGCGTGCTTGCAGGCCATGGCCTTGCATGGCAGATGTAGACAGACAACAAGACGTGCAGCAATCAGGGGGCACCAACCGAAAGGGTCAGAACACCCGCCGGTGGGAATCAGCACAGAACCTTACTCAGACAGCAGCTCGCCACTGCGCTTGAGGGACAGCAGTTCACCACCCAGCCCACAGGAAAAGGACAGGGCAGCAGTGGCAAGAGACGCCTGGTCTGCGGCCACCAGCAGAGCTGCGGCGCCGGCAAGGCCCATGCCAAGGTTGGCGTGCGCCAGGCCTGAGATGATGGTGAACTGGGCGGCAAGGTCGAAAACATCCGCAATCAGGGCAGTTGAGAATAGGGCTGCCACAGCAAACTGGCCGTTTGTCATCTCAGACTTGACACGTGCGAAATCCTTGACCATGAGCTTCGACACGAAGTAGAAACCTGTCGGGTATCAACAACGGCAGGCGGGCAGGGGGCAAGGTGAGTGCAAGAAGAATAGGCGGAACCAGCGCCACGCACCTACAGCAACATAATGCCTGCTGTCATGCCACGTGAGAAGGCAGCTGGTACAAGAAGAGCGTACCGCCGCCGCACACTGCCGAAGCTGGGAGGGAGCAGGGAAGGTGTAACTTTGATTTGTGTTTTGTGATTTGTGAAGGCGCAGCACACTCACCCAGCACGGGGATGCCGATAGTGAAGCGACGCGCCACGCGGGCAATGATCTTGCGGTTGACCTGGCGCAGCACCAGCTTGCGGGAGAATCCCTTCAGGCGTGGCTGGGCCTTGGGCAGCCATGCTGACAGCACACCAGCAGGCGCGGCTGCGGACGGCAGCTGCTCAGGCAGCTCAATCGCGCCAGCTGCTGAGGTGTACTCATGAGACTGCTGGCCATTGGGCAGGGTGCTGAACCTCCGGGCGTATGCTGAAGCAAAGCTGTGTGCTGTGCTGCTGCGTGTGCTGGTGGCATGGTGGCCGTTGAGGTGCAGCTCCAACATGGTGCTGCCGTTGTCGAGGGGCCACTTGGCGCGGTGCTCAAAGCCACCAGCAGTCCTGGTGAGCTCGCGGGCCAGGGGTGCAAAGGTCCAGGTGAACGCGGTGGTGACACAGGTGTCCTCATCAAGGATACGGGGCTGCTGTGCCTGAGCCTGCTGCTTGGAGACGGGTGTGGGTGCAGTGAGGCTCATGAATGAGCTGCTCCTGCTGAACACACGCATGGCATGGCTGCATGCTGGGAGCAGGCAGCTACCGGCCACGGCAGAGCTCAGGGCGGGCAGCATGGCTGCGCTGGCGGACAGCACGTGGGACATGATTGAGACCTGCAGGAAGCAGCAACAGGCGACAGGATCGAGGTTGGCGGGAAACACGCAGAAGGGTCAGCGGCATACCCTTCGACGCTGGAAACCCTTCTTGTGCACTTGATGATTGCATACAATGCGTGCCTGGCTCGTGGGGGTGATCACGAGACGTGCCAGCATGTCGGACCGCACTCAGGTGCACAAAGGTCAGCTCAGGCCCTGGGTGGCGCTGAACAAGGCAACAAGGGACTAATAGGGGCGAAAGAAACACTGTTGTGCACCCGGCCGGGGCCCTGGCTGCCACCTCCGTGTCGGAAAGCCCTCGGAGATGCTGTGGGCACGTTGTGCCGGCATGCACAAGCAGCCAGTCTGTGCACCTACCTGGGTAACAAAGGGATGTAAAAGAAGCTTTGTGGAAGGGACAAACTTGCCGCGGCGACTTGATGTTGTGCTTGTCCTGGTTCTTGTCCAAGAGGGAACTATATAGGGCTGTAGGGCGTTGAGTTGCTATTGGAGATGGAAGAAGTTGATGCAGATGTTCACGGCAGGGCCCTTGATAAGGCGCTTGCATGCTGGCCGCTGGTCACACTGCACACACACTGTTGTTACAGGTGGCCAGCAAGAATCACGACTTCTGCAGGGGAACCTCGAAAGACTACTTTGCAATCTGGCTACTCCCCTTGACTCATTGGCCGGTACCGCCGTAGTCGCTGCCAGGAGTTTGGAACAGATCTCAGGTCAAACCACTGGCCTCGTTGAACACGTCCAAACACACCAATGCAGGTGACACACAGTCGCTTGAGGTGTGGCCAGCCTTTTGGCAGGACAAGGCCGCGCGTCAGGACAGCCAGCGTACTAGGTGGGACCCCGTGAGCACACACCACACACACGCTGCAACTGCCACCTGGTCACCTGGGAAGGGGTGTCATGAGCGTTCAACTTGACTTGCAAGCAACCAAGCACATGTGTCTGGTGCAGCATGTGCTATGCATGTGGCAACCCAGCAGTAGATGACAACCCCATTGCTGCCGTTGCATTCGTGCGTGGAAGCGATGCAAGTGCTGCCGCGTAACCCTTCCCAGTACATCACACACAACCATCATGCAATTGAAGCATTGCTGAAACAGTCACGCTGACACACGACCCCTGACATTGTTGCCCAACCTGTTACGCCACTGTCTGGCACCCTTCCCCAACACACCCAGTGCGTGCTGAGGCAGGCAATGGCAGCGGCCAGTATGACTATGACATGATCACCATCGGTGCAGGCAGTGGCGGCGTCAGAGCTTCCCGCTTTGCTACCAGCTATGGTGAGCGTCTGTGCTGGAAGCCCCCGCCACCATGTGCCCTCCTCCCCCATGCCCAAGCCTGACATGTACTGCGCGCACACACACACCCAGCACAACTTTTCAGCAACAGTCATACCCATCCCCTTCATGCGCCGTGCCGGTCACGACCCTTTCAAGCAGTGGGGTCATGTGGCTCGCAGCGCAGCATGGACACTGCAACGGCAACCCCCGCAAGCAAAGTGTTGACCTCCTGCGCCTGCTGCTGGTGGTTGCTGCAGGTGCCAAGGTGGCCTGTGTGGAGCTGCCATTCGACTACATTAGCAGCGAGACCAAGGGTGGTGTGGGTGGCACATGTGTGCTGCGTGGCTGTGTGCCCAAGAAACTGATGGTGTATGCCAGCGAGTATGCAGACGACTTCAAGGACAGCGTGGGCTTCGGGTGAGCCACACAGCCAGCCGCTGCAGCGACACAGCTCAGCGCAACCAGTGGGTTCGCAGTGAGCTTGCAGCTCTGCTACAGAACCGAACAAATCAGCTGCTGCATACACATGGTTGTAACTCATGTGTTTAACACATGACGTGGTTCATGTGGAGAGAGCCTTGCAGCATGATATGCTGCAGCAGTCGTCCTGAGGCGTGCTGTTGAGTTTGCAGCAGGCAGTCCTGCAGCTGGGCATGGAGCTGTGATGCAGGGAAAGTCCTACCGCATAGGCATGTAAGGCGCGCTACACCAATGAAGGATGCAGGGCAGACAACTGGCCATTTAGTGTTGGGGCCGCTATGACGCATGCAAGTTGACTCATAACTGTTTGCGTGCTGACAACCCTGTTGGTCCACACACAACACACCTCGTCGCTTGCTTGCAGGTGGGAGGAGCGCGACTTGCCGCCTCACAACTGGACAAAGTTCATTGAGGCAAAGCGCAAGGAGCTGCAGCGCCTCAACAATGCATACAAGAACACACTCAGCAACGCAAAGGTGGAGCTGCTGCAGGGCTTTGGCAAGATCATTGACCCACACACCGTTGACGTTGACGGAACGAAGTACACGGTACGTTGGTATCACATGCGTGCTGGGTTGCCGTTGTTACAGTCCATCCTTGAGTAGTGACTGCCTGCCGCTGCCTCTGTGCGCGAGTGCGCAGCGCACTGCAGCGAGTTGTACCGTAGCAGATGCCAGACTGGCATGGACGAATGGTGAGTAGAAACTTGTTTGTGAGCTTGCAGCAGCGAAGCTGCACACAGGGCCATGGTACAGTTGCTACCATATGCCTATGCAGGCCAAGAACATTCTTATCGCTGTTGGTGGCAAGCCTTACGTGCTGCCCATCCCTGGCTCTGAGCTGACCATCACCTCAGATGAGGCCCTGGAGCTGGAGGAGCGGCCACAGAAGATCTCAGGTACGTGGTGCTGCCTGTCACACCCACCCCTAGTCAAGGTCACTCCAGCAGATGCGCCTAGTGCAGCTCTCCGTGCTGCAGTGCAACTTAAAGTTGTGAAGAGTGCCCCCCCCCCTCCGCCCCGCCCCCGATTGGTCGAAAAGAGGTATTGAGTAGTGTCATATTTCGCCACCACCACATTCTGTTGAGCGCTGACTATGCAATAGTTCAAAACCTCTTGTTGACAGTGAGCAGAGAACACTACTTCAAACATGCTTTGTCAGCGCTAAACTGAGAGACGGCAGTGTGGTGCAACGGTGCTGGCAGCAACGTCAGCGCCATAGCTTAGGCCTGTAGGCTTGTGGTCTTTCATTGAGGACAGCAGCGAGGTGTTTTCACATGTCTCCCAACAATCCTGGTGTGTGTGCGTGTCCCTGCAGTGCTGGGTGGCGGCTACATCGCCCTGGAGTTTGCCGGCATCTTCCAGCGCTTTGGCTGCGAGGTGCACACTGTGTTCCGGCAGCCAATGCCACTCAGGGGCTTTGATGAGGAGGTGAGCCTTCAAAACTGCAGTCACACGCTCGTGGACACAGCTCATATGAAGGCAACCATTCAAAGCACCCACTGGATTGCTTGCTGGTGATGTGGCGTTGCGTTGGCAGCAGCAGCAATAGATACAGCCGCCTGCCCACAACCAGCCTGAGGGCGCCCGTGCAGCAAAGTGGGCCAGTGTTTGGCTCACTATCAGTGTTTTGCAATCAGCAGCCCTTCTTTGGTGTGCCCTGTGCAGGTGCGCAAGTTTGCAAATGAGCAGTATGCAGCCACGGGCTTGACCATGCATGCCAACCACACCCCTGTCGAAGTCAGGAAGCAGGAGAATGGCAAGCTGACACTGGTGGTTCAGGACAAGGAGGGCAACAAGACAGAGATCACGGACAATGACCAGGTATGGTGCGCTGCTGCTACATCCCATGCAAGGCGCCTGTACGTGGGCCGTGTTGGACTAGCCAGCCTCTCTGTCCTTCTTCGCGACGCAGTCACAAACATCACAGCCCACCAGCGGATGCAAAAGGTGCTTGAATGCGGTCACCGGCATGTAGGGTCATGATCTTGCAGTAAGGGTATCAGTGACAGACTGTTTGATGCCGCGTGCGCACCTGCAGGTGATGATGGCAACAGGCAGGGTGCCCAAGATTCAAGGTCTTGGCCTGGAGGAGGTTGGCGTGCAGCTAGGTGAGCAGCGGTGTTGTCTGGTCAACAGGCACAGGAGCGCACTACAGGGCCGTCAGGGCCTTCGCTTCGCATCTACTGCCCATATACGTAGCGGGCGCAGGCGCGATCAGGTTACTGCAAATGCCAAGCCTCACAAAGCTACATGTGGTGTCGTTGCGGGGCGTTTGCACCAGGGTAACATCGTACCTTTTTGGCTGCTGGAGCCGAGTGCCTGCCGTTCAGAGTGTGCATACGACAGGCAGTCTCTGCAGGCTACATCTGGAAAGATCAACTTTGGTGTTCGACCGTGGGTCGCCATTTTGTCTTGATGCAGGCAAGAGGGGTGAGATCGCTGTGGACGAGTACAGCCAAACATCGGTGCCCAGCATCTGGGCTGTGGGTGATGTCACTGACCGCATCAACCTCACACCCGTGGCCCTCATGGAGGGCATGGCGCTGGCCAAAACCGTGGCACTCAACGAGCCCACAAAGCCAGACTACTGGGCAGTCCCCAGTGCGGTCTTCAGCAACCCCAACATCGCCACTGTGGTGAGTGCTCCATGCCTGCTGATGGTTTGCTTGGCGACAGCCCCTGTTTTCAGCCGTGATGGCCCCACCTTGCAAGCCAGTCTGGTTTCAGACTTGGCGGACAACCCGCCAGCCTTGAGTGGGTCCTGTGGATCACCCGCCAGCCTTGCATGAGCGCCGTCTGTGTTGGCTGTTGATATATGTGCCGCACATTCATCTTGCTGTACACGCTGCCACTGTGGGCACGTGACACTCCATGCATGCGGTTGTCTTGGGCTGTGATGCAGGGTTTGACGGAGGAGCAGGCTGTGAAGCAGTATGGAGATGTTGACGTCTACACCAGCAGCTTCAGGCCCATGCGCAACACCATCAGCGGCAGCCCCCTGCGCACATTTATGAAGCTTGTGGTGGATGCAGCTTCAGACAAGGTGGTGGGCTGCCACATGGTGGGGGAGGACTCTGCTGAGATCATGCAGGTGAGGGGACATGGCTGCTTGGGCTCTAGGTGGCACCAAGCTCATGCTGTGCTTGTGTCTCAAAGGGTTGCAACATGGCACTATGCATGCTTGCTCACTTGCTTGCAAGCCTTGCACATGCTATGTACTCAGCTTGCACATGCAGCCGGGTCCAGACCTGCATGGTGGGTCCCGAGCAACAAATTGGAAGGGTGAACGGCAGGCGCCCGCAGGACTCTGGTTGCAGGCACTGTGTTGCTTGTGCTGCAGCAGTGCCTCAGCATCAACATCCAAGGGTGCAGCATCGTCCCATGCAGTCAAGCCTCAAACTGAGCATCACAATGGTCACCTGGTGCTCTGCTGATTGCCATGTGCTGCTTTTAGGGCTTTGCTGTTGCTGTCAAGCTGGGCGTGACCAAGGCGCAGCTTGACACTGTGGTGGGCATCCACCCATCATCTGCAGAGGAGTTTGTCACAATGCGCAGCGTGACTCGGAAAGTGCGGCGGGAGCAGCCAGCCGCAGTGACGGCCTGATTGATGCGTGCTTGCTTGTGGTTGCCTGTATGGTTTGTCCCACCTCTGCAAGTTGAGTTGGATTGGTGTGAATGTACAGTTGAACAAAGTATGTGAATATTGAGCAGCGCCCTGCAGTTGGGGACTGCTTTTCTTAGCAAATTTTCAGTGTGCTTGGTTTCATGGCCAGGTCAGGGAGCTATGCCAAGTCATCGCAGCAGCGCTCGTCACTCTGTAGGAAAAATCTGTCGACTGGGCCGGCCCAAGAGGGATGATGTGAATTGGGAGCAGGGCCGCACAGGGCTTCACCACCCCTGAAGCGCTCACCACATATACCCGGTTGAGTCAACACCCCATGTACAGTCAGAAGTGCTGATGGCGCCGCCTGGCATGTGCCGCGTGTGATGACATTATTGGAGAAGGACAGCATGCACTTGCCAGATGGACAGTGCCCATGTGGTCATTGCATCCCTTGAGCAGCTGCCTGTGCTCTGGGGAAGCTCATAGTGCGCGGTCATGGACAAACCAGCCTGTATATACCCTGCCAAAGAGCTGGCAACACATGGCTGCTGACCTGCACATGTGCAAACCAGCTGTGGTAGTGCTGTGGTACTGCTTCTATGCTGGGGCACACACATTCTGCCAACCTCCATGTGGTGCCAAGGAGCTTTGGCGTTTGGTAAATATCGCTGCACAGTTTACCCCCTCCCCTGGCCCAAATGTTGCAATGTCCCGCGGCCGCCCCTCAACACACATGCGCCTCCCTTGGGTGCTGCACATGAGTCCTGATGTGAAGTAACACAAACAACCTACCTCGCAGCAGGCCCTGGCTCGTGTGTGCTTCGCAATCGGTTTCTACTGGCCACTACTGGGCCCACACAGAGGGGCTTCTACTGTAGGGACCACCCGTGATGCCACTAAAAAGCATGATTATCAATATGAAACATTATGAGGGGGTGACGGGCTCGTCTGGTTGGAGAACCCAAGTGCGGCTACTACTCTCCGGGAACCTTGGAGTGCGGTGTTCTCAGCAGTAACGCATGCCGCCGGGGCAAACGGCAGTCGCTGCATCGGGTCCTTAGGGGGTTGGTGAAGTTTTTAGCCCTTTTCCCCCACCCCTGACACTTCAGCCCAATACCCCACCAGTCGTCCTCCCCACCTTCCAGCGCTTGGCCACCTCCTGTCCTGTCTCCATCAAGCCACCAGTTTCTCATATGCGCCTCCGGGCATTTTAAAGACACAGTTGAACGCTCCCCTGACGATTATCTTCACCATCGAACAGACAAGGAAGGAGATGGCCAGCAGCAAATGGTTGGGTCTGCCCAGGCTTGGTTGCGTCATTGCGATTGGATATCTGGCAGGATCCCTTCAATCTCTGTCCTCATGGAAGGCGACGGCCGCGTCCCTCCTGGACTTCCTCAGCCACCCGGTCGAGTTGAATAGTGGTCTGCTGCTGTGCTTGGTTCTGGCGGTTGGTCTGTACATATTGCAGACACTGTTTCCCAGCAAGCGCAAGGTGTTCGTGTTGGACTTTGCTGTTCACAACCCGCACCCAAGGTGAGCCATGCAAGTTGGAGACCAAAGCTGGGTGGGTTGGCCCACCAAATTGGCCCGGCCCCTGCCAGACAGACATAGGGCATACTATTATATAGTATGCCAGGCCCCGGCCAGGTACACTGCCAGCCCTGTGGGTGCCACCAAGGGTACCCCAGCACACAGCAGGTGTTGACGGGCCAGAGCAGCAGAGCAGGGGCACCGGGACAGCTCCAGCTACTGGACAGGCTTAACCAGTCTGAACTGGCGCTCACCACATCAAATGAGGCTTGTCTGTGGGCATGCCAGCTTTGGTCCAGGCTGGAGCCTGATACGAGTGGGAGGGTTGGCACAGCAGGAGGCCTGCAGCAGCCATCCCAACCAAGTGCAGCATGCAGTGAACCACATTGCTGATCAGGCGTGCTGTTTTGTCTGCTGTTTCCGCCCTGTAGTTGGCGCTTCCCTCGTGCTCAGCTTCGCAAGCTGTGTGAGAAGCGTGGCCGCTTCACAGCAGAGGACCTGGACTTCCAGGAAAAGATCGCCTTCCGCACAGGCCTGGGCGATGACACAGCAGTGGTGCCAGCCATCCAGACAGGCCGTGATGAGGCCCTGGGCATGGAGCCAGCACGCTTTGAGTTTGCAGCCACCTGCTTCCCCACCATCCAGGAGCTGCTAGACAAGACCGGCGTGCGTGCTGACCAGGTCAACTTTGTGATCACCAACAGCTCGCTGTTCAACCCCACACCCAGCCTCAGCGCCATGATCGTCAACCACTTCAAGATGGGCAAGAAGACGATCGGGTACTCTCTGGGTGGCATGGGCTGCAGTGCTGGCATCATTGCGCTGGATCTGGCCCGTGAGCTGCTGGAGCTGCACCCCAACTCTTATGCCCTGGTGGTCAGCCATGAGAACATCACAAACAACTTCTATGTTGGTGAGTAGGATGCAGCTGCACACGGCCTGTGCGAGTAGGGAGCCCCATGCAACACGTTCAAATGGCCCATGCAGCCGTCCTGCAGTTTGCTTACACAGCAGCACACAGCCACAGTCACAGCAGCAGGAAGAGGGATAGACAGTCCGCCGCTTTTTTTTTACGAACCTCAAGTCAGCAGCTGCAGCAGCTCATGGCCAAAGGGTGCTTTTTGCGGCACTTGCCTTTACTGACATGCACAACATACCCGCCGTAAATTTGTGCCGCAGGCAATGATCGCAGCATGCTCATTCCCAACGTGCTGTTCCGGGCCAACGGCAGTGCTGTGCTGCTCAGCAACAAGCGCCGTGACGTGCGCAGGTCAAAGTACTGCATCCGCAACGTTGTGCGCACGCACCTGGCGAATGACGATGTGGCGTACAACTGTGTCATTCAGATGGAGGACGCTGATCGCAACGTGAGCACACGTCCTTGCTGCAGTTTTGTAGACATGCATGCGACCCAGTCAGCAGTAGCCGCACAGCTGCCTGGCATGTGGCCTGCATCGCATGCATGTAGTCTGCACTCTTCTGCCTGTAGTCTGCACACACTGGCTGCTCCAGTTTTGAGCGCTGCGGAATGGCAAAGCGTTGCCCCAAGGTTGCCTCCGCGCGCCTGCATGCAGTGAACAGCCAGCACCTCAACATGCTGCCTCCCTGTTTGTCCGTCTCCTGCCCTTGCTCTTCAACTGCTCAGGTTGGTGTGCGGCTGAACAAGGACCTCATCTCTGTGGGTGCCAAGGCGCTGCGCATGAACATGACGGACCTTGGCCCGCTGGTGCTGCCCCTCAGTGAGCAGCTCACGTATGCAGCCAACGCAGCCCTGCGTCAGGCCGTGAAGCTGTACAAGCCGCTGGGGTCTGCAGTGCCGCAGGAGTGGCTGAAGCCCTACACGCCAGACTTCAGGAAGGCGTTTGACTTCTTCTGCATCCACACCGGTGGCCGCGGCATCATTGACGGCTTGGAAAAGGAGATGCGCCTCACTCGGCGGCAGGTGGAGCCCAGCAGGGCCAGCTTGTACCGTTGCGGCAACACCAGCAGCACCAGCGTGTGGTGAGTGGGCTGCACAAGATCAGTTCTTGGCTTGCCATGCGCGTCTCTTTTGTGCTTGGCAGCATTTTCCTGCTCTGCTGTGTGCTGCATGTGAAGCATGCATTGTGTGATGGTTGCAGGCATCAGCCATCCACTTGAAATAACCCCTAATTGGGCCTACACAGCTTGCTGATGCTGATGCCACCAGCACTGACGTCTCCTGGCTGTCTTTGATGCGCAGGTACGAGCTGGCGTACATTGAGAGCAACCCTGCTGGCGTTGCTCGGGGGCAGCGCGTGTGGCAGCTGGCCTTTGGCAGCGGCTTCAAGTTCAACAGCTGCGTGCTGGTGGCCAACAGGCGCGTGCAGGAGACGCACACCGTGTGGAAGGGCTTCGACTCACAGGTGAGGCAGCCTACCCAAACAAAACTGTCAGCAAGCAGGGGTGGCTTCTAGTGTTGTCCGTGCAGCCGCCAGTGCTGTGCATCCCATTTTGCGTCGTTCACTGGCCCCTTTGCTGGTACTGAAGTGGGTGGTGTGCCTGTGTTTCTGCCTGCAGTCGATGTGGCGGGAGCTGGACGCTTTGGATGCGCAGGTCAGCGCTGAGCGTGCAGCACGCGCCAAGCTGCAGGGGACCAAGGAGAGCAGTCACTGAGTGGTGCTGTGCAGCGCTGCTGCACGGCCATTGCTGCGGTCACCAGAGTGCCACAGCTTTCTCAGGGCCCGTCTGTCGCACGTCTGTGCATGTGTTGGAAGGGAGGGGCCCTCAGCTGTACTGGGCCAGGGGTGGCTGTCTTGCGGGTGTTGCTTGCGTACTTTGTTTGCCTGAGAATGCGCCATGCGTACATTTGCGTACACCTGTCCGGGCTGCATGTATGTTTGTGTTTGGGAGGGGGCCTGCGTGTGTGTGTGCCATGCCTCTGAGCACGTGTACCACTACTGTACAGGCAAAGCTGTTGCCGTGATGTGTGCTGCCTGGGCACGGACGCAGCAGCTGTCTTCCCAGGGCGTGAAACTCAGCTTGTTTGTGCCCGGCCTGTGTGGTGATTCGTGCATCCACGACAGCTTTTGAGCGCACCTGCCTCTTGTGCCGTGTACAGGCGGGCCGACGGGTGGCAACGAGGTGTGCGAGAGGCCTATCTGCTGCAGTGGGAAGTATTGTGGGGCTTGACAACATTTGCTGGGTTGTGAGTATTTTGTCAGGGTTTGAGAGGCCACTCAGCTTTTCTGCGTGGCTGGGTTTATGTGCACCTGTCATCATGGGTGCACCCTGGACCTTCAACTTGTAGATACACACTGGTGTATGCATACGCTTGCTTCGTCGCTTGAGGTTCTTTGGGCCATGTGCACAGGCGACTGCATGGCAGGCAAGCAGTCTGTTGTGCCCAGCTGTGTAGTATTGGACGTACCTGCGACACGTTGTTGCGCTGGAACATGCGCAGCTCAGACGTTACTGGTGGTGCGCCCAGCTGCTCTTGTGCCCCTGGCGCTGCGCCCAGCCGCCCTGACACACCCTGTGCACACATACACACGCCCTTCAAGGCACGAATTATGTAGGCACATTTTATCTGATGTGTGCGTCAAAGTCACTACGTTGATGCAGGCTCTACATGTGTGTACATGCTGTTGGGTTGGCGGGTGTGCGCCCTTGAATGCGTCGCAATGAACGGCGTTCAGGTTGACCACAAGGGATTGTCTGGGCAGTTGGTGTTTTTTGTTAGAAGCTTGCTGTGTAGCTGGTCTGCAGGGTTTTTCTGTCTCCCTGCTGGCACTGGTGAATGCACCTCTGCTGAGACACGCAGTCCTGTCTGACTGCACGCTGTCCACAGTGAGGAGCAGCTACTTGTGTGTGTCTGTGTGTCATTCTGTTTGCTCTGACTTGGGCGAGAAATGCTGTTCGATCCAACTATTGTTGACGCTTGCCGCTCGTTGGTTGAAAAGAGAGACGGGCACACGAATGCTGACGGTGTGTATTGCACCATCTGAGAGTTGCACAGTGACTCTGTGGTGACTGACGGCTTAGTTTAGGAAGTGCTCAGGCTGCTGCTGGGTAATCGCTCTGCAGTATTGGCAACCTTGAGGATGCATGCTTCGTGCCTGTGCTGGGCATGCTGGTCCATTTTGTCATCTGTGTGTACATGGAAGCCGACTTGAGCTGACAGCATGAAGTATGCTTAACGCTTGCATGTGCCACTGTCATTGTAACAGGCCTTTAGGAGCCTCTGCAAGACGACTGGCGTTCATAGTTCCCCTGAAAGCTGTCAACTTAATGCAGGTTCAGCAGGCTCCAATGCTTGCAGCAGGCTGTAGCATTCACAGTCAGGCGTGGAGGATGTCGCAGGACAGCACGGTTTTAGGGCTTCCTTGGGCACCTTATGTTGCAAGGCGTGGATCTTGCGTGATTATTGCTTCCGTACCACATCCGTTTGTCGCTTCCTCAGCCAGTGGACATCTCAGCAATTGTGGTCACTGCATGATGCAGTACCTGCCACTACTAGGCGACTTTGGGCGGCGTGACACGGTCAAAACACAAGGTGATACCGCTCTTATGCATCACTCTTCTTACGCATTGATTGGTAACCTGACCGCAACAAGCGGCTGTTCAGATCACTGGGGCAGATTACTGTCCTCAAGTCAAGCACCCCATCATGCAGTCTCAACTCCAGAGAGGTCACCATCATGGCGCTCTCAAGTTCTCGAGACGCTCGACAAGCAGGGTCAGCCGTGTGAAAGCGACCTCTAGTCAACTGACTGCAGTGGTGACTGGAAGCAGCACTGGAATCGGGCAAGGAGTGTGCATGGAGCTAGCCCAGCAGGTGCTGCCAATTGTCACATAGCCACAAAAGGACGGTGCCCCTCATCACCATGACTATTGCGGCTGTGTTGGGTAGGGCAACGAGTGTGTGTGCTATTGTCTGTGCTGAAGGGGTGGCGAGTGTTTTCAGGAGTGCGCTCAGAAGCAGATGGAGAGACCCTGCAGCAGTTGCACAGCGGCATCACGCCAGTCATCATTGACGTGACCTCGTGAGTTCCTGTGTTCAACAATGATGCCTTTCAGCAACCTCATGCCTTGCTTGCCAAGGCCTGACCCAATCAGGCCCAACCCTACTGCACCCCGCTCTACGGTTATGGTGTTGCCATGCCCTGAACATGATGCCCATTCCCAGCCAGTCTGGCCCTCTTACATACGTCAAGCAAGCAGTCATCCGTCCAGTTGGTGAGCTGCCCCAACAGCCCAGGTGTGTTGTGTGCTCACCGCTGCTGCATCATGCAGGGAGAGCAGCATAGCAGCAGCACGCCAGGAGGTGACGCAGCAGCTGAAGGGTGGTGGTGTCAACCTCCTCATAAACAACGCTGGCGTTGGCTTGGTTGCACCAGCAGAGTTTGTGCCGCTGGATCAGTGGCGGCAGGTGATAGATGTCAACCTGCAAGGCCCACTGGCTGTCACACAGGTAGGGAGGCTGGCCACACGGTTTACAGTCAGGCTAGCCCCCCGTGCAGGCAGCAGTCGACACATACCATGAGACCCCTAGTGTGCCAGTGGTTCTCAGACACGAGGCAGTGGTCAGCACTCGCAGGGGTGCACAGGGAGGAGCCTGGTTCATGGCACCTGTCCTGCCGCCACAACAACCTGCGCCCTGTAGGGTGATGAGGAAGCGCGCTCAGGCTCGAGTGGACCGCATGCACTCTCAATCAGCTGAGCCCGCACTCAGCACGCTTGCAATTGCATATTTCAGTGATGTTGAGTGCTGCGTGGGCATTTACTGGCATTCGCTGTATCCACCACAGCCCACAGCAGCAAGTCCCCACACCCTGTGCTGTACCCTGCATGTTATCCCTGTCTTCCTGCAGGCATTTCTGCCCCTGCTAAGAGAGGGCCAGCCACAGAAGGGGCGCATCATCAATATCAGCTCTGTGGTAAGTAAGTGCCAGGGAGCTGTGCAACACACCCATGAACGAGTTGGACTCAACCACACAACCCCAGCATCCCTGTGTTGTCTGGGGCCCGTGCACACAAGAAGTGCTTACTTGCCTGCAAGGTAGCTGCAAGGCTGATGATTCACCAGAGGCCCGAAATTCACGGCTTCCATGCGCACACAATGGCCGTCAGAACGCCCTCACTAATGCTGCCTGCATGCTGCAGGCTGGTCATCTAGCCCTGCCATTCTGGAGTGCGTACAACTGCAGCAAAGCTGGCCTTGACATCTTGTCAGACTGCCTGCGGTACGAGCTGGCAGACCAGGGCATCCCGGTGGTGCTGGTGAAACCTGGTCCTGTGCTGACACCCATATGGCAGAAGAGCAGGCAGAAGAGTGAGAGGGTGCTGGAGGGCATGCCAACAGAGGCACAGCAGCTGTATGGGGCTACGTTAGACAAGGCAAGCGTCAACTGCTGTCGAATTGGCTGCTAATGTGGTCTTTTGGTGTTTCAGCTGCATCCCAGTTGCCTCCTGCAGGCGTTTGCCTTACCCCATGCTGTTTGATCTCCTATGCTGGCAGAGCCTCGTGGCATCACATGCCGTGTGTAGGAGCCTTGTTGCCAACACCAGCGGCACAACATAACATCCACAGCACCTGCATAGGCTGTGGCAGCAACACACTCCCCTGCTGTCATGCCCTTCCGCGCATGCAGATGAACTCAGTGGTAGCTGAAACCGAAAGGGATGCAATTCCTGTGTCTGATGTGGTGCGCGTGCTCATGGAGGCAGCAACTGCACCGCAGCCTAAGGTGAGTCGGGTGGATACCTTGCTCCACTGCAAGTGCTGCTCCCACGGGCCCATGCAAGTGCACCAGTCTGCTGCAGGAAGCCCATATCTTTGCCTGGAAGCATCACGTGTTGCAAGCACAATCGTGCTGATGCGTCGCCACATTGTTGTCACATGTGCTTGCTCAGCATGCACCAGCAGGGGCAGCTGCTGCGCTGCACTTGCTGCCCTGCAGCAGGCACTGAGCGTCTGACATCAGGAGTCGTGCTGGTGCTCCATGCAACAAAAGAAAGGTGGCTGTTGTGCACACTGTATACACGGGCATGAGTGACTTCTGGCTGCTGTCTGTTTCATGTGTCCTGCAGTGCACTTACCTTGTAGGCAAGAATGCCGTGCTGAATTACTGGGCCAAGCGTCTGATGCCTGACACAGCTTGGGCCAGCATCATGATGAACACCCTTTCGTCCTCCCTGTGACCCCCAGTCCTGTGGCCCCCAGATGGTTGCTACTCAGCAGCAACTATCTACTGAGCAGTATCGAGATACATCTGGTTTGTTGTAGTAAGATTGCAGAGGCTGAAGCTGTCGTGTCTGTCAACGAAAAGAAGTTAGTGATGCATATGCATGTGCAGCTGATCTGGTTTGTACTGGTTGAGGTCTTAGTTAGTGCCAGTGCCCTCAGTAAGTTGATCGACATCCGTGTTGCTGTCTGCACTGATTGGCTGTTGTGGTGCTGTCTGCACATTGAGTCTGCTGGCAGACTGTTTGCTGTTTGTGATGCTCAGGCTGGCGTGACACCTCCATCCTGACCTCAGGGTTGGTGGCAGCGCATTTGCACATATGCTGCACTTGGCTCAAGGTTGGGCATTACTTTGTGTGCCGCAAGGTACTCAAGCATTGGTCCACGAGTCAAAATACCCCCACCAAAAGAACAAGCACCAGCAAGTCACTCCTGCGGCAGGCACCAAAGCCACCCAATGAACCCGCACCAACAAAAAAGCAAGCCCTGCAGACAGTGGCAAAACTTGGAGTTGGGCAGCCAACAAAACTACGCAACTCCAAGAGCGTGGTACATCAGCATGCACTGTCAACAATTGCTGCAGCCGGTAACTAGAGGTTAAGTAGGCATGTTGAGCTGCCGTTGTGTTTAGCTGCCGCTTGGCACTCACAGCTGTTTAGCTGCCGCTCGGCACTCACAGCTGTTTAGCTGCCGCTCGGCACTCACAGCTGTTTAGCTGCCGCTCGGCACCCACAGCTGTACAGCTGCCGTATGTCACGCCGCAGCTGCCTGTGTGTGCCTCCCAGTGCTACACGCCCACACCAGCCGCAGACATGCATGTCGGCCACCAGCTGGGCTGCTATTGCAGTCCACAGCACCAATGCGTGCGTGCGAACGCAAGAGTGCGCTGTGTGGTGTGTTGCTGGGCCTTTGGTGCCATGCTGTGTGGTGGTTGTTGTGCTGTCACTTCACTTAATGCATTGTGTGTGTAGAATAGAGTGATATTGACGTAAGTCATTGATTCCGTACAATAGGGTGAAATTCACAGGGTACCCCCCCCCCCTTAGGCACAAGTCAAGTGTGTGGCATGAGTTGGTTGCAGCGCTGCTGTGGCTTTGGTTGCTGCTGGCGTTTGCGGCTGGCACTTGGCTGCTGCTCTTGTTGTTGCTGCTGCTGCTGCTGCTGCTGCTGCTGATCCAACTGTGCTGGCATACGCTATGATTGCCTTGGTGATGGCAGATGGTGGGGCCACGATGGGGTGCTGCTGCTGTTGCTGTTTTGCCAGCAGCTGCTGTGCTGCAGTGCAGGCACTTCATCATCGTTACCGTCCTCGAGCAGCTGCAGCAACGTTTCCTTGTCCTGATCTGTGGCAATGCAGTTGTTCCTGCAGATGTGCCGTGCACAAACCTGCAGCCTGTGACTGATCGCCTACCCACACAGCTTGGCAGTCCTGCTGGATGAACCAAGTCGTACGTGCAATGACGGGTCAGGAACATTGTGTGCTGTCTCACAAGGCGTTGGTCTGGCTGCAGTATGTAAGTGTCAGACACGGCGTGGGCCGAGGGCCGATGGCCGTTGAAGTCAGTTTACATAAACCGCGGCAGCGTTCCTGTCAAGCAGCACTATTTCTGCGCGCACAAGAGACCTATACAGTGTGTATATCATCATCGAATTGCCTCAACATTGCAAACAAACGACCGTGTGCCGACTGCCTTGCCGAAAGGCACGCAATGGCCGATCCGACAAGCTTATAATTGATTGAAAAACCTAGGCATTGCATTGGTGTAGCTGCATGGAGCGTGCGTAGGCCCATGTTGCTGGAACCGCGTTATTGCCTTTTTGCGGGCCGGGAATTGTGCAACATCCGTGGTAGTCTCAACATGCAAAAAGGCTGGGTTGTGGCCTAAGCCAATCAGATGAATGTGCCACATTCGACCCAACCAATTCCGCACCTTGTAAAGCTGCCATGCTGCGTTCACAGTCACATGCACTAGCCGCCCAGCCAGTGCATGCAATGTGCAGCATGGGGCCAGACTGGTGACATGTCAGTGCTCAAGATATAAGCTGGCCTTGCAGCTTTTTTAGCCATGCTGCTGTCACCATCAGCACAGGCAGAGCCCTTCAAGATATAAACAGGCACCAAGGCTGCCTGGCAGAGGAAGAGAAGTACTGCGCGGTAGCAATGGGTACAGTGCCCTTGCTCCTGCCAGGCCCAACATGGCTGCACACCACACCACACCATGACGTGCACCCTCTGCACCACAACATGTGCCGGGTTCACCTTGTGCCATACGTGCCAGGTGTTGGGCAGCAGGGCAACATACCCCAACACCCCACCAGCCAGCCGGTGGGAGTCCGCCCCCCCGGTAAAACCAACAACAACACCCCACCATGCACCACACTGTGCTGGCACACAATCGTGGTTGCCCAGATCCTATATGTGTCACACACACACAAGCAGGACTAAACGGCAAGACATCCAACATGGATGCAGCAACTAGTGACAGACCACAACGACCGCGTTCCCTGCTTGAAAACACTAGCTGCCAGCCAAGCATGCACGGGACTCCACACACGCAAACCTGCACGCCTGAACCATCATCACACGTGTAGCCGTGACGCGCAAACGCCCATGCCAGTCACTCACTGATATACACCCCTGCAGTTAGTTGTATGGCGAGTGCAAACCAAAGGCACAACCACAGCAAATAGGTTGGGCGCACACCCACCCCTAACCCCTGCACCCTAAGACCCTGTGGGTGCAACCCAAAGGACTCTAGCTCAGTGTTGGGCCACTCCCCAACCTCTATTGTGGCATAAGCTCGCACCACACCAAAAACCCCAAAACCCCAGACGTGGCACGTGCCATGTTTGCACACAACACAATTGGTCATGTGCCCTATCAACCCTTCTGTGCCACCATGCACCACCAGCATCAGGGCTGCACAGTTCAACTGTGGCGCCCACCCTCTCGTGTCCCTTAAGACGACGGTCTCTCAAACCCATCACCCCACCCAACAACCATATGGGAGCCGTGCAGCTGCACAGTGCTGTTTGTGACAGCAATGGAAACAAAACCTCAACAACGGCAAGCACTAGCCAGATTGTGTTGCTTGTACTGTACCAGGCAGTACTGGCATACGTTGTCAGTGCAGTACTCGCATGCTAGGACATGTGCACCTGCATGCGAGCTTCCCAACCAACACCATGCAGCCTTGCCAGCTCAAACATAACCAGTTGACGTTCAAAAGAGATATCCCAACACTTTTAGAGTGCTGTCACAGCAGCACAATCCCAGCCAGACACAAACCCCTCAGCCAAAAGCTCAGCCAGCAACCACAACAGCGGCAACACCAGCAGTAGCACCAGCAGCAGCATGAACGCATGCCCACTGACACTGCCTTCCTTGCATGGCCCCTCCGTGAGTCTATTCATCTCAGCTATGCTGAAGCTGTTGATGTTCCTGCCTGTAGGCGGGTGGGTGCTGCTGCTGGCAGCTGCAAGCCAACCACCAGCACTGCTGCTGCCTTGGTCGTACCCAATGGGTAGTTGGGAACTGCTGCCAGGCTGTTGGGAACTGCTGCTCTCCGCAGCCACCTGCTGCTGGTGGTACCGCAGACGCATCCACCGCTCCAACTCAATTGTCATGCACAAAGGGATGACAAACAGGCATACAAGCGTCCAAAACATCTGCAGGCTGCTGACCACGTTCTCACCCAGGCACGCAGTGGTGGAGAACTTTGACATGGGCAGCCCCAAGATATTGCTGAGCAGGGATGCATATGACTGCAGGCTTTCGCATGCCTGCTTCGCTCCTGCAAACCATGGCAGGTTGACAACTGCAGGCTGTGCACGCTGCAAGAAGCATGCAAATCGCACATTCCAGTGCAGCACTCCAACAGTTGTTGCCAACTGAAAGGGTGCAGCCAACTGCCAGGGCAACAGATACATCGCGTGGTGGATGTAGTATGCCACAGGCTGCACCAACAGGATGATCAAGCCTGTGCTGGGGGCGTCCAAGGCCCGAGCAACTGCTATCCGTGCAATAGTGTGTGCAGTTGCTGACGGATAGATCACACCAAGGGTGAGATGCAGCATCAGGAGCCGCTTGATCCGGATGGCTGTGACAATCATCATCCGGTGTTTGAAGTACGTCTGTGGTTTGAGTAATAGCAATGCCAGGGGACCCACGCTGGTGAGTATGTAGGCAGGGACTGTGACTGTGACATGTGTGAGGTTGTGCTTGGGGCCCAGGTGGATGTCATGCTTGGAAGCACCCTCTGGGAGGTTTGTCTGCAGCCTGACCATGCCAAACAGCACGATCAAGACGGTGATGACATTTGCCAGTGCATCACTGGTCACCAGCACCCTGCAGTCAGGCAGAGCCGTGGGTCACCGACAAGCAGTGAGTGGGAGAGCATCCCCAAGGCTGCTCAGTCGTTTGCTGTCTGCTGATACTCCATAATACACCCACTGGACCACCCCCAGGGGCTGCTGAACCATCCCAGCAGCAGAAGGCAGCCAGTTGCAACAGCAGCAGAAGCATGAGGGTGCACCCACAGTCCGCGCCAGGGACCCCCTAAACATATTGCTCACCTCTTGAACCCTGCAGTTCGCCACACATCCACTGCGGCCATCAGGGCTATGGACACCTCGGACCAAGGATCGGATGCATGCTCTGTCTTTGGGCACAGAGCTCACTGGGTGTGCGCAGCCGTGATTCAAAGTCGCGTCGTCTTCGTAACAAGCTTCCTCCGAAGATACGGGCCACACCTCAGGTGAAGGACAGAAGGCAGGCCCGTTGAATGTAGCTGTCACTGCCCGATGAAGACCCTATGTCTCAGCCCTCAAAGTGACGGATCACACAAGCAGTTCAAGCGTAATGCAAGGCTGAATGGGTTGGAGGCAGCGACTTGCCACTGGCGCTGTGCTGAAGCACTTGCCAGCATAGGGAGTGCGACTGCGCAGAAAATAAAACAACTTTGAAGCCTCAATCCATCACAACAAAACAGCACAGACCATCACCATATACAGCAGGATCAAAGCGCCAAGAGGCCGTGCGTTGGAGCTGACCCAGTGGGGTGTTTTGATGGGAGGCACTCATCAACTGGATGCCGATGCACTGCCCAGCCACAACACGCAACCACGTCAACCCTCAGCAGCATCTACAAATTGACTGTATGAGTATGTGTGGTTAGCACGTCAAGGCATCAGAGGCCTTGCGCACAGTGGTCCAAGGTGCCCCCCACTTCTCGGGCGGAGAGGTGCAGCAATCGTTGATGATGTGCCATAGCATAGCCATAAGGCTTGTCAGACGACAGAGTATGAATTTGATCATTGTGTGGTGTGAGGTTGTGTTTGTATTATCGGTGCATACGTTTCCTGGCCACTTTCCTGGCCCACCTTGGCGGGGTCTCTTGCACTGCAATGCAGCAACCTTGGTGAATGAGGAAGGCCGAAACTGTATTTTACGGAATCGTTTATGGCTGTGGTATGTGTACTTTGATTGCTTGCCACCGATCGCGTCTCGGAGTACTTGTACCCTTGTTGTTGGGACAAGTGAAGCAGTTTGTGAAGCCGTGCAAAGAACCTAATGCTCACTAACCTGGCATAGATAAACGAGTACCAGTCATCATCTTTCCTGCCGTCATCTTTGTCTCCGCCAGACCCCCAGTCAGCAGCAGTAGCAGCAGTGTGCCCAATCACCACACCACACAGGAACAAGCACACACAATGGGCAGTGTATCGCTGCTTGGAAACGGTCTGAGGCAGCTCTGGTCAGCTTATGAACGCCAGCTAGAGAGGCAGCCCGTGCTGACACAAATGACCACAAGCGCCATACTCTGGGGCAGTGGCGACCTCATTGCACAGCGCATAGAGCATAGGGAACAAAAGCAACAGCAGCTACACACGCAGCAGCAGCAAGGGCACAAGCAGGCAGCCATACAGGGCCCACCTCCAGGCTCCAGCCTTGTCGGCTCACACGGCAACAGCAGCAGCAGTGCGGCAGATCCTGGGTATGACCTGTGGCGCGCCTTCTGGACAGCAGCATTCGGTGCCAGCTTGGTAGGACCCGTGGGGCACGTCTGGTACCAGGCCATCGACCGCTGGTGCAAGGTGCTGGTGCCCAAGGGTGGCCCTAAGTTCATTGCAGCCAAGGTGCTGCTGGACACAGCAGTCATGGGGCCCTTCTATGTGGCAGGTGAGGCCAGCACAGACTGTCCTGCACTGCTGCAGACGTGTATCATGTGAATTACAGTGTCAGAAAGCCAGCACGAACTTGGCGTCGTGCTGGCAGCAAGGGTGTGGCGTCTGGTGGGAGCGTTCGTGTTGCAGTCAGCACACAGTCAGCACACAGTCTGGGACGGTGGTAGCCTGCATGGAGTGGCAATCGCTGCAGCAGCTTTGGCGATGTTCCTCATGCTCCTGGCACGCCTGCATGATGACCTGCATGGGCAGGGTAGGGTTGGCAGGAGTCCTGCACTGAGCGACATGCAGCCTCCATGTCTCACAGCCAGCGCTGTACATGGCACCTGCTAGTCTAGCAGCACCTGAGGTGCTGCGGCGTAGTAATGTTGTGCCTGCTTGAAGTGCGTGCTGCGCTGGGGCAGCGTTTATAGTGTGTGGGCACCACTGGCATGGCATGCCTGCACGCACAGGGTAGCAGCAGCGCGTTGCCCAGTGTCTCTTCCTTGTTTCAAGCCCATGCATGGAGTCAGCACCTGCCCATCCTGCACTGTATGCCATGCTGCCCTTAGAGTTTTCCCACCAACTTCATGCACGCACTTGCCGCCACTGCCCGACCCTTGTTTTTACTTTGCAGCATTCTTTGCCTGGGGCTGTGGGTTGATCGACCACAGCGGCTGGCCGGAGTTCCAGCGCAAGATGCGGGTCGACTTTGTGCCCACCCTCGCTGCAGAGATGTCCCTGTGGCCCATCGTGCAGTCGGTAAACTTCTCTGTGGTGCCCCTGAAGCACCAGCTGCTGGTCATAAACGTCTTCACCATCATTGATGCTGCATTCATGAGCTGGGCGCGCAACCAGGAGGACTGGGTGGCAAAGGTCACTGCAGCACTGCAGCCAAAGAAGCGCAGCAGCAGCGGCAGTGGCACAGCGGAGCTACAGATGAAGCCGCTGCCAGCAGACAGCAGCAAGGGAAGCAAGGGCGCGTGAACAGCAGCAGGGAGGGGTGCTGGTTTGGGAGCCAGGAGTGCTGGGCGTCTGCTCTTGTTGAGGGCTTCGCCGGGCGCTGCTGCTGATGTGGTGTGGTGTGCTGATGCGCATTGGTTGGTGCTGTGTTTGCAGAAGTCACCGTCAATGTTCGGACTGTCGTTCGGGGCAGCTGTGGCAGCTATGGGTGGGACCTGACCAAGGCGCCTGTAAGCTGTTTCGCCTGTGCTGTTGAATGCCATGATTTGTTCTGTGTTGGGGCATGTGCTCAAATAGTGGGCACCAGCCTGAGGCCATGTGGCTCTTGTTTAGCCGTGAAGTTGCATGGTGGATGCTGCCACCAAAAACCCAACAAGTCTTCCCTGAGAGCTGACTTTGGTGGGCGGCTGTCACAGGGACAATTTCATGACCCAATGCCGCGCTTGCGTCCCGTAGGAAGCTGCACTGACTGAGTGTGTTACCCGCACAGTCCACACTGTGCAGTGTTTGGCAGCTTGGTCCTTGCAGGCCTGGATGCGATCTTGGTCTGGCATGGCGTCACATGGTGCACTGCTGACGCTGTTGTTGATGCTGTTGACCTTGATTGACCATCAGGGCTGTTTGCCTTGACTGCCAGCACCTTGAATTGCTGTCTACACGCACTGTGTGACACATGTCCAGTGGCGGTGGTGGACACAGCTGCTTGTACCTCAGCTGCGCAGTTTTGGGTGTTTTTTGTACCACCCTGACCACAAACAAGTCAACACCTTGTACCGCTTGCTGAGTGATATATGTCATGTGTTCACTGTCGCCGCATACGTCAGCTGCGTATGAAGTTCGTCACCTTGGGTATTGCAGGGCAGCACATGTTGGGAAATGGCGAGCTTCACCTCGCACGTAAAAGTCATTGCATGTGAACAAGCTATGATGCCAGTGTTGAGCTGAGCAGAGGTAACAGAACATTCCAAGGTTTTAGCACGCGCCATATGCCAAAGCTGGCACAGTTGCTGCTAGTAGCAGGGAAGATAACGTGAGGGACGGAAGCTCAGGCCCACCTAGTCCTAAACTTGGTGCGCACAATGCCAGCAGAGCACTATACACTATACACCTATGGCAACACAGCACAAAGGGAGAGCTTCAGCACTTGCTCAAAAAGCAGTGACTGCACACTGTGTGCACCACATACACTGCTGCATACACATACCGGGCATTGACTTGATCACCAAACATGCACAGGGATAGCCTGCAAACAAGGTGCAAACAACAGATTGAGTCCAAAGTAAAACCCCCAGCAATTCACCTCTCCCTTGCTTTGCGCTTGCCCCGATCAGAAGCAGCTGCACGCTGCCGCACCACACCTGCCTGACCGCCTGCCCTGCCGCCCCCACGCCTGGCCCCCATCCCTGATGCAGCTGCTTGTCCAGCAGCAACGGCACTGCACTGCTTTTTCTCAGCAGCAGTCGGGCCATCAGCAAAATCGCTGTCCCCACCACCCCCTTCGCTACCAGAGCTGCCACCACTGTTGCTGTCGCTGCTAATCAGTCCGGCCTGCCTGCGCCTCTTGCTGCCTGCACTTGCCTTACTGGCCACTCTCTGCTTGGCACCTGCCCGCTGTGACTGCAACTGCTGCTGCTGGTTTTGCTGCCCCTGCCCTTGTGAGGATGATGGCTGCTGAGTGGTGCCCTGCTGCTGCTGCTGCGGCCCAGGACCATGCAGGCTTGCTGCTCCTGCTCCATCCTGTCCTACCTGCCCTGCCCCATCCTGACTGGCCTCCTGACTGAACCTGAACTGATCCAGTACAGTGCGCAGCCGAGCAACACCAGCGCCCGCACCCGAGGCCTCAGCCGCCGCGGCAGCAGGGCGCTTGACGGCTCGCCGCTGCGTCTGCGGCGTCGTCCGCAGCGCCGCTGCGGCACTGTCAGGGATGACGGGGGAGGAGGCATTAGAGCCGCATGGCTGTGAGCAGTCCAGCAACTCAATGACCTCTATGGCCCCACGAGATGGGTGTGGTGTGGCTGCAGCTGCATCGATGCCGCCATCAGCAGCACCGCCACCAACTCCAGCTGCACCTTGACTGCTCGCAGCTGCTGCGGCTGACGCCACCCACTTGTGTATCTGGCTGGACCCCTTGCCGGCAGCGTTCCCACCCTTCCCGCGTCCCCAGCTTTCTGCTTCTTTGGCGGCCGGCCCCTCTTCTTGCCCTTCCCTGCTGCTGCTGCTGTTGCTCCCTCCACACCAGGGCCTCCAGCAGCTGCCATGCCCTAGTCGCATTGGCAGCACCAGCGACGGCTACCGCACTGGGCTGTGTCCGCGCCTGCACTTTGGCCCCCTCAAGCTCAGGTGTGTCGTCAACAAACTGCACCCCGGCACCCTCCGCCTCCACACGAGCCCTGCGTTTGCGTTTCAACGCAGCCTGCGGCTTCCCACCGGCCGCCCCACTGGCTGCACCACCAGCACCCCCACCCCCAGGCAGGCCGCCAAACCACAGGCGTATGTCTGCAGTGCCCAGCTTGCGGCGCTGGCGCTCGGCTGCGCGGGCAGCTGCCTGCTTCTTGGTGACGGCTGCGTGGCAGGCCACGCACAGGGTGCGCAGGTTGTCCAGGTCGCAGCCACCGCCACCCTCGTACACGGCTAGGATGTGGTCGGCATGCCATGCATTGCCCTCGGTGGCCTGCGGAGGGGCACAGGGGCAGGGGGGGGGGTGGCACGGTGTGTTCAGCTGGCATACAGTACATGCAATGGGCTATGTGCTTTCGTGGGTTGCAAGGGCATCCCTCAAGCTTCCAGAGTGCGGATGCAGGACAGCAGACTGGACGCGATTCACCAGCTGTCCAGAATGAGTCAGACGCACTCGTACTCAAGAATTGCAGAAGGGGCCTTGTGCTTTTGTACTGGGGCACAGGTTGAAACGGGCTGTTGGACGGCAAAGCATCAGCAGGCCCAACCTGCTGTTCACGCACCGTGTTGAGCAGTCTGTCCAGCAGTGAGCCATGGCCCCTCTCCAGCAGCTTGGGCGCCAGCGCAGCAACCACAGCACGCCTGCAGGAAGGGGCAGCAGCAGCAGGGAGCGGCGGCATCAGCAGCAGAGAGCGGCGGCAGCAGCACAGCTGGACGATACTGCACTCTATGCTGCTGTGCTGTGCTGTACTGTACCGCTAAGCATGGGCACAGCCTCTCACAGGGCATTACCCGTATGCGCCTGCCTGTGAAAGATCTGCACAGAACATACAGGAGTGACCTTTCCTGTCAACCGTCCGCCCACCTGTGCTGCAGCCAGTGGGGTGAGTCCTTGGCAATCTGCTGCAGCTGTCCCACCAGCGCATGGCAGTCCAACTGACACAACTGGCACACGCCCCGCTCCAGCTTGAACAGGGCACGCCGGATGCCACCTGAGGAGTCAGGGCCCAGGACACGATCAGGACACCAGCAGCACTGTAACACAACGGGCCTGTAGCAAGGGGCATGATGAGCAACTGCCGTGCAGGTGGAAAGCATGCCCCGATAGTGTGTGACATCTGCTTAGCTCTGTCGCAGAATGAGTGATCTCAGTGCTGTGGGCACGTCTGTACATATGAGATCTACATGTGATCTCAGTGCTGTGGGCACGTCTGTGTACATTGTAAGTCCCCCCTACAACAAGGACAGGCGCAGCTGATCAGCCTCAGCAGCCAGCAGTTGTAGCTACACTTGCTGACCCCCCCCCCTGGGCCCCCGGGGTCCCCTGTCCGCACCCGAGCTGCTCTTGATGCTCCATGCCCTCTCACACTCCAGGCTGCAGAAGAGGTCCAGTGAGCCAGCCAGCACAGCATCCTCAGCCGCCACAGCACCCTCAACAGCCTTGAAGCAGTTGATGCAGTGACGGACCAGCGGGCTGCCATCCTCATGGCCACCTGAAACCATGTACGATACAGGGCCCAATATACCAAGGCAGGGCGGGTGAGGGGTGAACAGCGGCAGTGGTGGAGCGGGTGCAGAGGGCAGCAAGGCAAGGCTGGAAGCACAGTGGGGGAATCGCAGCTGGCAGGGATGTGCAGGGCGCAGGTAGATGCTGAGAGAGAGAGGACAAGTGATGCCAAGCTGCGTACTGCTGTTGGTAGGCTGCACTGACGGTCAGACGTGGCACTGTGCCTGTTGAACGAGCTGGCGTGCGAGGCGACTTTGGTCAGAACACAACCACAGATATGCTGTCTTGCTGCTCACCCGTGAAGGCCTGGCGGTAGGTCACAAGCTGCTGGCGGCCGTTGGGGTAGTGAACAGCCACCTGCAACAGCACACCGCACACGTGGACACGTTGAGGGTTTTGGCCGTCCATGCAATTGCATTGGTATTGAGTCCAGCTCTATGTCTTATGCCAGCAGCACCAGCAGCACCAGCAGCACCAGCACACCTGCACACTGCCCTGATGTACACCTGCTGACAGTGGCACTGTACAGCACATGTGCCTCACTGCTGCTGCACAAATGCTGCAGACAGACACCATGCAGGCACGTAATGCAACCGCCCCCAGTACGGCTGCATTCTGAATAGCAGCAGCAGCTGCTGCAGCTGTTGCAGCACTTGACGACCAGATGCGGCTGCCATACAACGAGGATACCTGCCTTGACAAGAGCTCCTGGCACAGGACCCCAGAAGCTGTCGACTACATCTCAAATGGCAACAGTACACGCACAACAACTGCTGACCAGCCTCCTCCTCTCCCCTCTTCCCTTGACACCCCACGTACACCTCAATTTCAACACTACATACAAGTATGTAACTTCAACTTGCACCCTACCAACACACATGCACTTCAAGTGTCACTGCATGGCCAACGCAAGACTCACGTTCCACCAGGCGTGCGCCAGCAGGCAGGTTGGGGTCTCCCTCCTGAATGTCCTGCAGGTATCGTGTGGTGCTGATGCCAAAGGCACCCGCACTGGCAGCAGCAGCATGTGCAGCCTCAACTGCGCTGGCAAGGTCGGGTGGCAGCACACGCCCCACCAACCTGTTGCGGGTGACGCTGCGCAGCTCAGCCCAGTCCGCCGCAAAGGCGGCACCCTGCAGGACACAGCAGCAGTGCAGCGGCAGCAGTGCCGCACGGACAGCACAGCTCAGGCATACAAAGGGTATTTTTTCACAGCACGCGAAGTACGCATCAGTCAGGACAAAGAGGCAGCAGGATGCAGTCAAACTTTCCTTGTCTGGACGGGTGCAACTGCAGGCGTGGAGTGAGCATGTGTGACATGCATGGCAGAACGCACTGAGCACTGCTTTTGGAAGGCTCAGCGATGCTGGCGGCTGCCTTTCGGCTGCGGCGTTGCATGCATGTTGGTTTGATGCTTACAAAACCCCTGGTTTGACGCTTACAAAACCCCTGCCTGCTTTCCCCACCTGTCTCAGCAGCTCCAGCAGTGCCAGGGGGCTGAGGGGCAGGGTGAGGCAGGCAAGGCCTGAGGGAGACATGAACCCAGCAGCTAACCGGCAATCCGCAGGAGCCGGGGGCACAGAAGCATGCTGCTGTTGAGCATCCTGCACTGCCTGCTGCTCCCCTGCATGTCTGGCTGCTGCTGGGATGGGTGCAGGTCTAGCTGCCGCTGTGACTGCTGTTGCTGCTGTTGTGATGGTTGCGATGGCTGCTGGTGCGTGTTAGGCTTGCCTGCCGGTGACTGCGAAAGCAGGTCAATGTGCACAGCGCGCTGCTCCTGCTGTGATGCCGGCAGATCTGGCTGCCGCTGTGACTGCTGCTGCGGCTGGGTCTCAATGCGTGGCTTGCACGCAGGTGACTGTGAGAGGAGGTCAACATGCATGGCTAGCTGCTGCTGCTGCTGGCTTCCATGCTGTGGCTGCTGCTGCTGCGTCGCAAGCTGTGACTGCTGCTGCTGCTGCTGCTGGTGCTGCGCTTCAAGCTCCTCGTCACTGTCCTGGCTGGCTGGTATGACTACCACCTCATGCATGCCAGCCCCAGTGTCCCCCTCGTCCCCACTGTCAAGGTACAGCGACAAGCCCCCCGTGAACCCCCGACATACTCCTGCTGCCAGCAGTGCTCCTCTTCCTGCCGCTGGCTGTCACCCTCCCCCTGCTCCTCATCATGCTGCTGATGCTGCCTCTCGGATACTGCTTGCAAGGGCTCCTCTTCACTCTCCTGCTGCTGCTGCTGCTGCAGGAGGAGGAGGCCATCCTGCTCCTGAAGATTGCATGGGTCCTGTGACAGCAACCGCCGCATCCGCTGCAGCAGAGCAGGAGAGGACCGTAAGGGGCCCTCATGCACACCAGGGCCCTGACAGCTGCACACAGCTGCTGCTGCTCCTGATGGCAGGCCCCCAGTGTGTGCATTGCACTGCGGGAACTGCTGTCGCTGCTGGTCCTGCTGCAGTAGCCTAGCAACTTGAGGGTGTCCCTGGCCTTCAGCAGCAGCAGCCACCGCAGCAGCGGCAACAGTGGGTGAGGGTGTGGCTGACACCACCAGCACATCGTCTTCCACACCACCCGCCGCCACCACCAGCAGCAGCAGCAGCAGCAGCAGCAGCACAGCAAGGCGCTTGAGGTGTTGCCCTCACACCTTCTGCTGCCGCTGCTGCTGCCGCTGCAGGTACAGCTGCTGGTGCTGGCAGCTGCAGGTCCTGCCCCTCGGCAGCAGCCCTTGCGGGACTGCAGTGCCCAAGGGCATGACGGCTCGCAAGCTGTCTAGAGCAGATATGGGCCTCCCCCCCTGCTGCTGCCGCTGCCAGCACACACCCTGACCGCCTGCACTGCTAGGCACAGGGGTAGTTAGAGCAGCAGGGAAGCCAGCACGGCCCCCGCTGGCAGCCGACCGACCCATTGGGCCAGCAGCAGCAGCAGCGGCATAACAGGCACCACCATCTGCAGCAGCTGCTGCAGCTACTGCAGCTGCTACAGCTGAGGTGTGTTCCTGAAGGCCACCGCCCTTCTGTTGCTGCTGCTGCCGTGGCGTGCAGTGCTGGTCTGATTGTGAAGCCGAGTCACACCGCTGCTGCTGTGGGCTGGCTGTGTGCTGCCTCTTGGTCGCATGCCTAGCAAAGAAGGGCGACGACACCGTGTGCTGACTCCAACCCGGCTGCTGTACCAGCTGCTGCCTCTTGCGCTGCTCCTGCTGTGAAAGACCTCCCTCCTCCCGTTGCCGCTTGCCACCCACGGCCCCTTGCTGCCCCCTGCGCTGCTGCTGCTGCTGCTGCCAGGCTGCATCCCATGCTGCCGCCAGCTGCTGCAGGGTACCCTCCTCCGGCAGCAGCAGTGACTCCAGGGGTATGTTGAGGCCAGGGGCCTGCTGCCATCAGGGGCGAGGTGGAAGTGCAGCCTGTTGGTGTGCTTGCTGACCTCAAACCACACCTCAGGAGCAATGGGGTTCAGGCACACACCACCCAGCTGCTGCTGCTGCTGCTGGTGTGGTCCTTGCTTGGTGGTGCCTCCCTTCGCACCCCTGCTGCTGCTGCTGCTGCTGCTGGGGTGAGGTCTGAGGGTGCACCAGCAGGGATAGCCAGGGGAACCTGTGAAGGTTCAGCTGGGGTTGAGCCGTGGGAAGCTGCGGCAGCATGTGCCCCTGCTGCTGCTTCAGCTGCTGGTGTGAATGGCAGAGCTGCTGCTGCAGTGGCAGCGTGTGTCCTGCTCTTACTGCAGGGTGTGAGGGCAAGAGGGCGGTACTTGCTAGGGCTGACCTGACTGGGTGTGTTGCGGCCAGCTGTAACCGGCCTAACAGGTGAGTCAGCTGTCAGATCAACCACAGCTGGCTCCCTGCAATCAGTAACACCAGCAGCACCAGCAGCACCAAAAGCAGCACCAGCTGCTGTGGCAGCAGGGTCTGCTGTGTGGCACCCCCAGCAAGACCTGACTGAGGTATCAGTGCTTGTACTGCCCCTGACGCAGCAGCTGCACCAGCATCAGCGCACTCCTGCACTGCTGCTGTGCTGATGGGCTACCACCCGCCAGCATCAGCTGCAGCTGCTGCAGCGTCCCCTCCTGCCGTTGCTGCAGCAGCTGCTATGCCTTGTGCAGTCCCTGCAGGGTGCACATGGCCATCAGCCAGCTGCTGCGCCTGGCCCCCTGCCCACCACCTGCAGCTGACCTGACACCTGCAGCAGCAGTGTCATCGATTGCGACCCCAGCAGCTGCTGTGACAGCAGCTGCAGCGGCACAACCCTTCCCAACTGCAACCACTGCATCAGCACCGGCGGGTGCTGTGTACCACCACCACCTTCACCACTTGCCCCAGCGTTGACATCAGCAGCGCCAGCATTGCAGCTTCAACATATTCAACACCGCCAGCTGCTACATCCCCAACTGCCGGCCCCCATCAGCAGCCGCAACAGCAGTGGCGCCTGCATCCCCATCCCCAGTACT